>OU342745.1:474365405-474812444 GCA_910589775.1 Avena eriantha
GATCTTGAATTGGCTAAATTTGAAACAATTAGACTGTATTAGGGACGATTTTGCAAAATATAATTTGAACTAGGAGGGAGAGGAGATGCGACATCTTTTCTGGGACAGAGGGAGTAAATATATTGCGGATATTACAATCCTGGAGTTGTCGGCATGTGGACGGCATGAAGATGGGCATGCCTCTCTGAGCGCACAGTGGCCTGAGCTCTCCAAGCATAGGTTCAGTTTGACATTCGAAATTGTGCAAGCTAACCAAGACAGTGCCGCCCCAGCAGTCCACTATGCGAGTCCGTGTGCTATTGTTGCTGTACTTGTCCAAGTTAAAGACTGCACGACGAATGACAGCGGCTAGTTCCGGAGGCAGCGGCGTAGACTGCGGCATCGGCACGAAGGGTGGATTCCGGTTTGAAGTATTGCTGACGTAGAAGCCAAGAATGTGTGGCGGGTGGAGCTTGCGGAAGCGGCGGAGCAAGGCGGGGTCGGACGCGTGGTGGAGCCAGCCCTTGCAGACAAGGGCGGCTCGGACGAGGCTGGTGGGTAAGCCAAGCCGGACGATGCACCTTGGATATTGGGTCCCATGGCGTTGCAACCAGCATGGTGGTAA
This sequence comes from Avena eriantha, assembly GCA_910589775.1. NCBI lineage: Eukaryota > Viridiplantae > Streptophyta > Magnoliopsida > Poales > Poaceae > Avena > Avena eriantha. The sequence continues at coordinate 474,366,010 of OU342745.1, forward strand.
TGGGATCGACCCTGAAATAACATGAACAAACAGATTCAATCCATGGACTAGTTCCTTCAATCAAATCCATCGCACAAGAAAATTCATACATACATACATACATACGTCTAGCGCACACCGTTGGAATTCACCCACGGATCGATCACATCAATTTAGAAGAACAGAGGCCAACACAAATCTTATGACTTGTCTCCTTATTTCTCTCCTTTCATCTTCTCAACTCACGGTGTTACAAATCGATGGCTCCTCGTGTGTATATATACACACAGGGCCAAGGCAAAGCTAATCTAGTAGGACTGGTGGGTACTCATACTCGTACACGGACACAACACACCATCTACACGCACACAAGGACACACGAATACTAAACCTGACCGGACTAGTACAAGTCGAAACACACACGGTAGACACACGAATACTAAACCTGATCTCATCGAAAGACACACGGACACATGCATGCACTTACCTAATTAACTCCAACATGGGAAAATTTATACATACATACATACATACATACGTGCAGCACACACATAGCCAAAACTAAAAGGAAGCGGTAAATTGGATATTACGGTTTGGGAATCTCAGCACGATCTACCTTCTATCTCCACTTTCCTGGCAAGTCGAAGGTGGGGTTTAGGAGGAACAATCTAGGTAAGGTTTTCTTCTAGAAATAGAAGAGAAGAAACGGGAAAAACTAGAAGACCAGGATGGAGAGGAAGGAGGAGCTGGCCTCGGCCCACCGTTGTGTCTGGACCGGGCCGAGTCACCCTTCCTAGAGTAAGCTCGCGTCAAGCCTGGCTTCGGTCCAGCTCATTTGGCCCGCGAATGTTTTCTTTTAATTAACGGAGGGATGAACTAAGACAGGGAAAGAAGATGTGCCGTATTTTGAGGGAGGACACAGTTGTGGTTTTCGACACAGATGTGCTATATTTTGAGGGAGGACAGAAATGTGTTGTATTTTGAGGGGAAGAAGGCGGCGGACCCGAAGAGGGACACCGCCCTGCAGGTCCTGGCCGCCGCCTTGTCTGCGCGGACGCTGCTCCTTCCCAAGGCCGGAAACTAGCGAGCCATGACCCCATTCGAGGTGCTGGGTGTGCGCATCAAGCTCAATAACCTGCCTTACCAGCCCTTGCTCAGATGATAACCATGATTATGTTTACGGTGAGAGGTAGATGAAAAGGAATCGAGCGGGTACCAAGTCAAGGTCAAACGAGACGGCGTGGTCGAAACAGCTGGTCCCGCTCAACTTCCTAAGGCAATGTTGGACTAAACCCTGCACACGCTCGATCTCGGAATCTTGCACTACATCGATCTTAACTGTAGCACTTCCATTCAACAACGGTTTGATTTCTCTCGGTTAGCTGATATTCAGTTCAAGTGATTAATAATTAAGTGTGTTCTTCGTGAGGCTTGGAGTCATGGGATGGCACGACCTGTCAGCTCAGTCAAGCGTTTGTATCAGTTGTTAGCTATTTTATTGGATCGTAGGCGACGGCCACATAAATAAGAGAAAGCAACAGAAAATCTGCAAGATTTACACAGCACAAGAATTCTCTCTATTCATCGTATTCGATCGAGTTGGGCGTAGTCCCTAGCGCCGTGGCGGCGGTAAGATCGTCATACGCGAGAGCTCCGGTGCGGCAAACTACCCTACGCTGACCAGCTCCAACTATGTACAGCGGGCGTTGGTGATGCGCGTCCAGCTGCAGGACCATCGCTTGTGGGACGTCATCGAATTCGGCACATACACGATGATTTAGGTGACCTTGCGGCTCTCACCGCGCTGCTTCATGCCGTGCCACCGGAGTGGACATTGGCGGTGAAAGATTGCGCCGAGACGACATGGAATAGAATTAGGACCATGTGTCTCGGTTGCGAGCATGCGAGGCAGGCAAAGGCGCATAAATGTAGTCGTGAGTTCTAGAAACTCCGATTCATGCATGGAGAGTCCATTGAGGATTTCGCCATCCGTCTCACTCCCATAGTGAACAATCTAGAGGTGCTTGATCCATAAAGAACGATCAAGTACTTGTGCATTGTGCCGAGGAAATTCGCCGCATGTTCCACATGAGTGTTTTGCTAAAAAAATTTGCAAATTTAGCCACGGAAATTGAAGATCCATTGATGCAGATGCAATTCTAAGAAAGGAGATTATACAAACTCATGTGTAGATGAATCCATTTCAACCATATAATTGAAAATATAGCTCGATCTCGATCTACCTAGGTGCCTCGTGGGATATGCTTGTAGGTATAAGAGAGGTGCATGGCGGAGCCGAGCTTGGCCGGTGGTGAGGGGCGGGTCCGAGAGGAGCATGGGCACGGTGAGAGCCTCAGCAGCCGGTCGACAACATTATCTGGGCGGTGGCGACGGCCAGCCCTGGCCCTACCGAATTGACATGGAACAACAGAACACTACCTAGCTCTCCCTCACTCCCTCTAGCTGTGTCTATCTATCCCAACGGGCCCAAAATGTCGAGGGCATCTTGGTACGCCTCTCAAAATTTGGCCCCTACAATTCAAAAAAATAGAGTGAGCCAAATGAGTTGGACCGGGCCGATCCTGGGCCAGCCCAGGCTCGATGTGGTCCAGCTTCTCTGACTGGGCTTGGTCCAGGTACACTAACGGGCCGATCTCAGAGCTGAGCTTTCTGGCCCGAGTTGAGTCTCATGTTTAAACCGTATGTATGTATGCAGTAGATTCGATCCAAGGCTGGCTTAATCGCGGCCCGCCACACCCCACACCAATGCCCATGTCCACGGCCCCGTCGCCGTCCCACGATTCGAGGTCAGATCTCCTAGTAATCTTAGTTCCTTTCTTGCAGAAAACCCTTAGCTGTAATTCTCCTCGTCATTAAACCCTAGGCTAGTTTACTTGCCGCAACACAGTGGAGATCGAAGATGGACGCTGCTCAGATCCCACAACGGTAAGGCTATCCTATTTCTTCTCGACTTCCATGTATCAATATTACTGCTTGTGTCAGCGTGGTTTGTGTTTCTGCACCACACGTTGATACCAATTCCCAAGAATCCAATGTATTGGCAGCGTTTGTAATTTATGTATATATATATATATATATATAAAATAAATCAGGTCAGTTCATTATCGTATTTGATCAGGGTCAATGAAGACACGCTCAGCATGGCGTGCCTGGGTGCCAAGAGGCCGCGGCATTCCATGGCGTCGGCCGCCCCCGTGTCCAAGGTGCTCAACAGCGACGACCTCCTCGTCGACATCATGGTCCGTCTTGGCTTCCCCTCTAGCCTCGTCTGTGCCGCCCTTGTCTGCAAGCGTTGGTTCTGCTGTGCCTCCGATCCCATCTTTCTCCGCCACTTCCGCAAGCTTCACCCGCCGCGCCTTCTCGGTTTCTACATCAATAACTATAACACAAAAGTCCCACACTTTGTCTCGATGGTGCCGCAGCCCCTAGAGCTCAGGCTAGTTTTGAAACGCGCAAGATTCACATTAGAGGAACCTGTTTTGGATATCAGAGACGGCGTTGTCGCTGTCGGCTCGTACCTTCGTGAATCCCTAGCTACCTACTACCCATTGTGCCCTGGGAGAGGAATGTCCAGCGTCCCACGGTTCCAACGACATCAGGCGCTCGAAGACAATATCGAGGTTGTTGGAAAACTCGTCCTCGGAGAAGAAGGAGGTGGGTTCTCCTACTGGTATGTTGTGCTCGAGTATACCGAGGAAGGAACAGAGTCTACGGTTCATGTGTATACATTGAAAGATGGTGCCTGGTGCATCCATACCTCGGTGGTGACACAGCTCCCTTGTGAGCCAAAACGGAGACCTTTTCTCGTTCGCAATAAACTCTATATAATGGCATCAAGCGACATCCTTGTCATCAATTTGACGACCTTAAGTTACTCCACATTCAAGCGCCCACAAGGGTTGGTTATTAGTGGCAAACTAACAGGAACTATGTTTTCACGGGCCGATGATCATTCTGGTGTATATCTCATCAATTTGAATGAGCTCAAGCTTTGCATCTGGCTCCATAAAGAGGACAAATGTTTGCTCGTGGATATTGTTTGTTTACGTGAGATGGTTGCTGATTTGATGGTGTCAGATGACACACTTAAGGATCAGAACATAACTACACTGCGGCTAAGCCAGGTGGGAGACAATGTTGAGTTTGCGTTACTAAAGGTTGGTCGATGCGTACTCTATCTGGATATCAGGTGCAGGACGCTGCGTAAAGTGTATGATATGACAAGTACTGATTGTACTCGGAATCGCTTACATCCTTTAACGATGATATGGCCTCCCAAATTTCCCGTGCTCAAGGATGCTACTACAAGGTTTGTCTTTTCCTACCATGTTTTGTTTTCTTGTGGTGCTACTAGAGGTTCTTTATTTGAATTAGTAGACAAAGCCTCAGTTGTGCCATCTCTCTCACGGATTTCTGTTATGAATATTACAATTTACACCTCCATGGATGTGATTATGGATGTTTTCTTATTTAGATATATGAAATTTCTACTTACATGTGAGAAAGTGTGTAATCTAATCTAACTAGCAGTATATTCGATAGTTGGGTGATGTTTGGTTTACCCTCTTTTGTGACTGTTTTAAGCTTTGATGTGAGGAACAAATCTTACCAGATATCAATGCATTTAATATCTGTGTCCGTGGAAGCTCTTGTATCATTTTGACTTTTGTTTGCCGTGTAATATTCTAGATATATAGATCTTGTCTTGATTAATCATATTCTTATCATGATCTAAGTTCTGTTTCTCTTGGAACAGAGACGCCACATAAAGATGACGAAGATCTCTGTTCTTGAATACAAAATTATCTTAGAGAAGCAAGTTCAGCAATATGTGGAGCTGTGTTTTCAGTCAGTCGTATGTATATTTGGTATTCCCTCCGATCCAAATTACTTGTGTTAACTTTGTCTAGGTTTACATTTATCTATATATTAAAATGTGTCTATATACATAAATACAAGCATATCTAGACAAAGTTGAGACAAACAATTTTGGATCAGATGGAGTAATGGATTAGGATGTTATATCCGGCATCGGCATCGGTTCCTCTAGCCTCGTCGGTTGCGGAAGTGGTAGGGACGAGGTGGGTTGCGGCGGCTCCCTGCAAAGTCGAGAGCGGGGGGTCTCTGGACCTACCTCGACGCGGTGCATCGTGAAGTCGATGATGTTGCGCTCCCTCACTAGTTCTCCACGGTGGAGCTCGCGGCCATCGATGACCTCCTCAGCGTGGTTCAAGAGGACAATCCGGCGAGCTTCCAGGTGGAGGAGGAGGACGTCCGGCGCGCTCCAGGCCAAGCATCTCGGGAAGATAGAGGCATAGGTGGCCGCCCAACGGAGGGGAGGACAAGGAATACTGATGGGTCAAACCCCAGCCTCACAAGTGGATGGGGGAACATGATCCTGGAGTTGGGCTAGGTGGGAGCAGAGACTCATCGACCACAGGCATCTTTAGCCCACCAGCAGCCCACTTGTCCCGCCCCTTCCAACCCAACAACGACCCAGTCCCTGGAACCCGCGAATCCCTCTCCTCGTTACCTTTCTTCGATTAGAGAAAGTACAATAAGATATAGTCAGCTAGATATAAGAGATAAAATAGTATAGTTTGAGTGAGGTGGATTAGAGAGAGAAGGAGAGACAATTCAATGGGGCATCAAGTTAAGAGCTATCTCTAGCACATGCTCCTAGGTACTTTGTGACAGTGACATGTGAGTCATGTATTGGTTAAGTAGTACACTTTGGTAGCTAACTATTATACATATTGACTATAGAGCTATCTATAGATGACGTGTCACTTCCTTATAGCCAACAACATGCTATATTATTGAACATGCTCTTAAAGCACCGCCGCATATGAAGCGACTGTCGACGACCGCCACACTGTTCCGGGAGGAGGGCCACGCTGCCGCGAGGCTAAGCAGCAGGGAACAGCTAGGACGGGACACGACGCTGACCACGTCGTACGGGACGTGACAGGGAAAGAAATTCCCCAATAGCGGGCGTTGTTGCGTGAACGGACACACATGGCGAATCCCCTCTCCAGAGCCTCAAGGGCCCAGCTTATGGCCATTGGGCGTGGCAAGCTCTAGGCAAGCCAGAGCCGGCGAGCTCTCCTTGACCCTACCATCGTCCTTGCAGGTCGCCCATGCCGGCCGGCGTCAGCATCGGTACCTCTGGCCTCGTCGGCTGCGGAAGTGGTGGGGACGAGGCGAGCCCCGATGGCGCCGTACTAAGAGGAGTGCAGAGGAGGTCTCTGGTCCTACCTCGAAGCGGTGCGCCAGGAGGTCGATGTAAGTGTGCTCTCGCACCAGTTCTCCGCGGTGGAGCTCGCGGGCATCGATGAACACTTCGGGGTGGTTCAAGAGAACAAGTCGGCGAGCTTCCAGGAGGAGGAGGAGGAGGAGGAATGGTCGGCGTGATGCCGGCCAAGCATCCCAGGGAGATGGATGCGTATGCAGGTAGCCGCCCAACAGAGGGGAGGTATGGCGTTGCGGCTCGGCCAGGATGGCATGTGTGCAGACACCGGGATGGGAGGGAGAGGCGCCGTCGGGGGTGGTGGGCCGCTGGCCGGCGAGGAAGGCTGGGTTAGCTCCGCGCGGTTCAAAATTTAATCGCCATCCCTGATGCCTTGTTAGTTCTTTTTGTGAGAAACACAGTACAATCGTAGATGCTCACAACACGTATATGCATCCACCCTATGAACACGCACACACACGCACACCCTACCCCTATGAGCACCTCGGAGAGACTGAGCCGATGGAGCGGGTCTTGAGATAGACGAAGTCACCACGGGCGCCTCGCTGTAGACGGGAATGTCGCCTCCCACTGAAAGAATATTTCGCCTTTTATGCAACGCACAGTGTCAGACATGGGGTTTGAACTCTAGTGGACTGAGGGTACAACCACCTTCCTAGCCACCCAACCACAGGTTAGCGAATCATGATCTAATTTTGTTTATAACATGAACACTTCAATCGATCGTTTGAACTTCTGGTGATGAACAATTCTTAAGCTTGAATTATTTATGAATATATTACCCCTTAAGATCAATTGATAGTGCTAGTTGACGAAACTTCTGTCTACGTAGGTTGGTACCCCACATGTCATTGGTATAGACAGACGTATTGGTTTGTGTCAACAACTAGACCGGCCGGTATGGATCCCGGACTTTGGATGCAACCTACTCCGATTCGTATACGATCCGATTCGTCTTGGATTTGGGAAACTTTTGACACAACATTGTTTCCTAGTCCGACTCTACTTCCATATCCTACCTTCTCTGGATAATAGTAGCTAAATAAATATACACAACGACAGGCAGACCAGCGGATCCATCTACATCAAGTCAAAGCCTAGCAACTGCCATGGCGCCTTCAAGGAAAACAGGACGAGAAAACACATGTCAGACATGTCCGGCCAAGATCCAGGTAGCGTGGACGCTGCCGGCAGATATGCTGCTAGAGATCGTGTCGCGCTTCGATCTCCGCACCTTCATCCGTTGTGCGGCTACCTGCAAGGTTCTCCGCCGTGACCTCCTCAGCCCGCCTTTCATCCGCCGCATTACCCAACAAGTGGCTCCGTGCATCCTCGCCAATTTGTGCGCCGATGCCAAGAAGCCTCTCACCCCGGTTCACCCGATTACCCCCGACACCTTGTACTTCTGCAACAACCGCCTCTCGCGCTTCATGTCATGCAAGGATGTAGTGACCCTTCTTGGCAACTACGAACCCATATCGTCTCGACGTGGCCTCGTCGTCCTCTGCTGCCTCAACATAAAAACCCGACCCAAGTCTGACCGTTACTCCGACATCTGCGTGTACGACCCTATGAGCGGCGCCCAAACATTCTTCTCCAAACCACCCGAGATAAAGAACGACCCCAGCAGCACACACAAGTACGTCATTCTAACAGCCGACGACGGCATCGATTGCTCCTTAATGCTGATCGTCTTTGATACCTACTACCAGGGTGCCAAAGTACATACCTCCTCATCAGGTGGTACATGGGAGACAGTCACAAATGGGAGCGAGATCAAATTCCCTTGGCATTCACTCGGAAAGCGTGACAACCTTGCTATCCTACGTGGTGGCATCATCCACTGGCTAATGCGCCCTTGGAAACCAACCCTAAGCCTTGAAATCCTAATCTATGATTTGTGCACCGGGAAGACAGGCTCGGTGCATCTCCCGCCTGGCGACTACAACGTTAACCAGCTCCACTTGGCGACATCGCCTGATAGAAAGTTGTTGAAACTGCTGGCAATTCAAGGGTTCATGATGTTCGTGTGGATAAACGACACAGTCTCAGCTGCAGGTGGTAGTGGTTGGTCGCTGGAGACTACGATCAACATGGAGGAGAAGATACAGTCACTACAACCTGATATCACGGGAGATGATCGTATTGAGTTCGAGGGCTCCAGAAAGAGCACGGGTGATCTGGTGTTTCTAGTGCGGAGGAGTGGTTATAGTGATAGTGTTGCTTTCATCCTCTTTGACTTGGAGACGAGGGAGATGCATAGGAAAAAGCATGATTTCCCGTTGTTGGAGATCTACCTACCCTCTCGGCTACAAACTATGAAAATATTCTCATAGACTCATAGTTTGCTATCCTAGGAAAATGGATAGGAGACAAAGAGTTCTACCATATAGGGCTGTGCTTGTCTACGTGCTATTTGAACTTTTTTTTTGTCATTTTATACATCATGTACAATTATTTTTAATATTTACGGATGTAAGCTTTATGTGATTTGTTTTGTCCAAGGCAATAGGTAGGAAAATGTATCCGAATTTTACAAAACATTACTATTTCAAAACCAATAGACTTACCTTATGTTGGCTTGCCGATGTTGGTCTTCATCGATATTAAGTTGAATATAAATGTTTTCCATGTTGTTCGATGTGTGCATGGGTGTGCACACTCACCTGTCCACGACCTGCATCTGCGCGCCATGGCTGTGATGTTTGGGAAGACACTGTCGTCCAGTTTTGACGGCATTGTGGAGCCCAGGGTAGCGATTTCGTGCGGGACTCTGGAGGTGTTGGATTACAACCCAGAGGCGCTTTGCCTGACGTGCGTGGTTTGAATGATCAAGCGAAACGTGAGCATTCATTGAAGAAGGTTAACCTGGTCTGTTTGGGGAAAAGCTAACTGAGGCGGAACCTGATACGGCAGCTAACGAGGAGACGCACATGTTGTGCTGCAGGATCCCACCCAAGTGTGGGTGCGGGGGTAAGTTAAGTGTACGCATGACTGAGTTACACGCTCGGATAACTAAGTTATGAGAGTGAGATGACTAAGTTACATGTACGTACGGACAAGTTTTTTTGTGATTGTAGCCTACACATGCCGACCTCCTATTGGTTCAGGTTTACATAAACCCGTGTCTACAGTTTCCGGTTCCGTTTGTGTTTCCAGGAAACCAAGTAAGCTGCGGTTGACAACTTTTCTGGTTATGACGGTTCTATATTAGAGCAGGCTCGAGAAACCACGTGGTGTCATTCTCATGGCCTGGGACTCCTCTCTTCTCTCCGTCTGTCACACCTCGCATGACACGTTCTCCATCAACACTCTGATACCCACCGTGAACAACAGGCCTCGCCTCGGTGGAGATCGGTTGTACTATATGGGCCGCACATGCTAGGTGACAGAATTTTGTTCCTGACAAGAACTCTCGGAAGGTCGTGTTCTCTGTCCGGGTCCATGATGCTTCTAGGAGATTTCAATATGATCTTGCCGGTGTCTAAAAATAATACTCCCTCCGATCCATATTACTTGTCACTAAAATAGATGTATCTAGATATGTTTTAATACTAGATACATTTCATTTAAATGACAAGTAATATGAATCGGAGAGAGTAACAACGAGCCAAAATGACAAGATTTCGCAATTTTGTGAGCACTCACGAGCTCAAGGAGTTCTACATGCATGACCGCCTCTTTACCTAGAGCAACGACAGAGAAGTACCTACCCTTAAGAAGATTGTTCGCGTTTTGGTTTCGGTCGATTGGGACCAAGTCTATCCAGATGCTATGTTGCACGCATCTTTCCAACTTTAACTGCGGGGTTTTAGCTAAAATGATTTTTTTCGCTTTGAGATTTTTTGGGCATATCTCCTTGGTTTTCAGCAGGCAGTGGCTTTGCGATCCTGCGATTGTTGATCCGTTCAAGCGTTTCGATGCCGTTCTCAGGAACACTGGTACTTCAGTGCAGTCCTAGAGTCAACGTAGAGTGGGCCATGTCAAATCGAAGATTGCGATTGCCAGCACAATCATCTTACGCTTGGATGATGCGTAATATCACATGTAGTTATCGGCAGCGGAAATCTGGCTACTTAAAACCCTCAAGCTCCACCGTTCTTGGCATGTCTACGCTTGAACGGACTATCGTGAGACAACGGTCATGTGTCAGATAGCTCAAGGATGCGGGCACCAACACTAAACTGTTTCATGTCATGGCTAACGGAAGACGGGCAAAAAAATTCATATCAGTGATGAAAGTGCCAGAAGAGATCTTCACGGATCAGGAGGACAAGGAACTTGCTTTTTTAGAGCTTATGCGTCCTTGCTTGGTGCACTTGTACGGAACCCATACTTAGAGGCGGTTATCTGCCATAGGACTCAACCGTTTATTAGCAGGTAGTGTCCGGCTTCCTCTTTCTTTGTCACCGTCGCTGTTGTGCAAGCCACAGTCCCCGAGAAGGTAATGCCACCGCAGGCATCGAGATGGCGTGGGTTCTCACCAGCCGTGGTGGCCATTACCTTGTTGAGGACAATGGATTGCACGTGGCTACCCTTTTCTTTATGTGCCGGAGGAACCTCTCCCACCTCGTCCATCTCCTCCCCCTCGGTTTCGCATGTGTGTGGAGGGTGATCAAGCAGCAGAGCCGGTGTATTATGTGAAGAGGAAGAGGGTCGGCCGGTGTATTATATAAAATAGGAAGATGGGAGAGGAAGAGAGAGGGCGCGAGTGAATAAATTAAAGTTGTGTCTGCCAATCGATGTCATTTATTAGCATCTAGCAAGTTACGAGCTCCATTCTCTTTGGGAAGACGGTGGGCATGACGGTGCGTCCCGATAGTGTGTCTCTATAAGTCTTTACCTAGAAGTGGTGGTGTGGTGGGGTGACGATGTATCGGCGTGGTGAAAGGGGAAGTCGAGATGACGCTCACTTCTACAAGTATAACGAGTCAACTCTCCATTTAGGATTCAACTTCCATGTAGCATGTCACTAGTAGAAAAACTAGCTTTCGTTTGGAGCGGCCCAGGGCATTAGTCCCGGTTCTACCACGAATCGGGAATAATGCTCGCATTTGTCCCGGTTCGAGCGGCCCGAGCATCGTACGGGAGCTGGGGGGCATACGTCCATGTTCATAAAGGACTATTCGTCCCGGTTGGTATTACGAACCGAGACTAAAGAGCGTGCACCGGACACGTGGCCCACTGCACACCTTTAGTCCCGGTTTGTAATACCAACCGGGACGTATAATCCGCCTATAAATGCGCCCCTCCAGCCGCCCCTCCCTCTGTTTTTTCTCTTGGTGGAAGGAGTGATGTGTGTGTGCTAGTTTTTTTCCTATGCACATTAGGTGTTCAACGAAATGCCTGAGAGAATGATACCGCTTGATTTCACACAAAACAAAAATGATATGAGGTGCCCGAGTCACACTTAAGCCTTTCTCCTCTTTCTTTTCTTCTCGATCGAGGTTAGCAACCTTATCCTTTCATCTGTCATTAATATAATAATGCATGTGTCGACGTAAAGTGGCCATCTCACTATTCATGATGTTCTGTAATGATGCAAATGAACCGGTGGAGATGGATGTACGGTGACCGACGTCAATACGTGTACATTTAAGGCGTGGATAAATTTATTGATATGGCTAAGGTAAACAAAGAGAATGGTTTTATGTGTTGTCCATGTGTTCAATGTCGGAACATCAAGGAGTACTCTTTCTCAAAAATCATTCGCGGCCACCTTGTTCGGAGAGGTTTCATGCCCAGCTATAATTGTTGGACCAAGCACGGAGAAAGAGGCGTTATGATGGAAGACAATGAAGAAGAAGAGGATAATGACAACCATCATCCTATGCTCCTCGAATACGATGATACTGCAATGGAAGAGAATGAAGAAGAAGGAGGTGAAGAACGGGCATCAGATAAGACTGTTGATGATCTTGGTCGGGTCATTTTAGATGCAAAGCGAGACTGTGAAACATATGAGAAGTTGAAGTTGGAGGGCATGTTAGAGTACCACAAAAAATTGTTGTATCTAAATTGCGAAGATGGCAGCACAAAGCTCGGTACCATACTAGAATTGCTGAAATGGAAGACAGAGACTTGTTTATCTGATAAGGGATTTGAGAAGTTACTGAAAATAATAAAGCCGAAGCTTTCAAAGGATAACGAATTACTCGAGAGTACTTATGAAGCAAAAAGATTCTCTGCCCTCTAGGATTAGATGTGCAGAAGATACATGCACGCATTAATGACTGCATCCTCTACCACTGTGAGGAGTACGGGAATTTAGATAAATGTCCGATATGCACTGCACTGCGGTATAAGATCAGACGAGATGACCTTGGTGATGTTGATGGTGATGACGAGCTCTACAGGAAGAGGGTTCCTACTAAGGTTGCGTGGTATACTCCTATATTACCAAGGTTGAAACGTCTGTTCAGAAACAAAGAGCATGCCAGCTTGTTGTGATGGTACAATGAAGGCCGTAAGAAAGACAAGAATTTTGTTTATTACCATAAATTGTGTTTAGTTTCTCATATATGTTGACTCCTTTTAAATTAGATCGAACGGTTGCGGGACCATCTTCTATCAAAAGATCGCATACAAACAATCCAAGTGGACATTGCGGGATTCTTAGATGCAGAGGTCCTAGATCCAAAAGAATAATACTATCGGAAGATGATGATAATGTAATAGGGATCATAAAAGACTTTATATTGTATATATGCATGAACGTAAAATATTCGATACTTGCTGTGTAATATAACCGGAAGATGTTTTGTAATATAATGGTTCCTTCATTGCTCAGTGCAAAACACAAAATAAATGTTGTCCAAAACATAAAAAGGAAATAGATAATGGGGAAACAAAATAAATGAAAATATACAAAAAAATCTCTGCTGCGGCACAAAAGGTGCCCAAAATGCTGCCGCGACAGAGAATTATAGATCCCGGTTCGTATTACGAACCGGGACAAATGCCCCTCCCCCCTTTCGACAGCCAGCGGCCACGTAGACCGTCCTTTCGTCCCGATCCGTAGCCCAACCTAGACTAAAGGGTTAGGGCTTTAGTCCCAATTGCCCTGTCCCTGTTGGGCAACCGGGACTAAAATCCCTTACAAACCGGGACAAGATGCCCATTTTCCACTAGTGTGTGTGTTCATAGTTGGAAATTTTCCTATTGCCGGCACACAAGCTACTAGGACAAAAATAACAAAGAAAATTCTTCGTCTCATGGCAGGGGCGGAGTTAGAACTATTCATGGTTGGGTAATGAATATCAAAATTATATTACCAATTTTTTAGTACATAGAACCCTATATGCATGAATATACATATGAGTGTTCATTTGTACCCGTAGAACTCGTAAAAACAGAAAAAAGCGTCATCTATAGTCGGACCAAATTCAGCTACCCAAACTGGTCAAAATAACCAATTTGGGCTTTACTCTACCTACTATCATTATTCCTTTAGTTGGGCCGACAACAATTCGTCGCTGCGTCTTTTGTCATAGAGTATCTCTCCTGCAAACAAAAAAGAGGCGACGGCAACGGTGGAACCCTCGCCTGCCGCGGCTATCGGTGCCTCGTCTTCGCCATCTACAATCAAAAATCGACAGGTCCCCGCCTCCTCCGCTTGTCGCTCCGGCGGTCGGAGGGGATGGGGACCTCGGACCTACGCTTGGCGCGGTTGAAGGGTCCCTAAAGTTAGAGTTTGGTTAACTGACATCAACGATATGGTGGCTAATACGGTGTTGTGCGTGACAAGAATAATGTATACCACCTCCTCTTCCACCTCGCCGTCCGCGATCTCGCTAGATGTGCCGAGAAGGGCGGGGATTCGCCGGGTCGCTGCTTCCATGAAGTGGCCGATCTCTTCCGGTCTACGTGTGTTACAGGATTGGTGTTTGAAGATTCAGATCAATGCAAGTGTTCAAGGCGCTGGTTCTTAGGGGCACGTGCACGAATACTTTCCGCCCATCATCAACAACCACATGACGGCTCTTGTAAGGAAGCGGCGACAGCGGCGTGTCGACGGCTCGTTCTGGCGGCAGTAGTGGTCGTTAGGTGGTACAAGTATCTCAATTTAATTTTTATCATGTTTGGTGTACCCAGTACTTCTTGTGAACTTATGGAATAGATTCAAATCTTTCTAAAAAAAAAACTATTCCATGTTCTAGTGCATCAAATCGAACCGCTGCTGGTGTGCTCCTCTTCCGAGGAAGTGCTATATGCCTGCCGCTGTGTCGGAAGACGCACGTGCCTCCTCTACTGGGACGGGCCAGTGAGACATTTTCTCTTTTTCTTTATTGTTTCTTTTTCTTTTTCCTTATTTTATTTTAAACTCTGAGTAATTCTATAATAATGATATAAAAACCATGAACATTTCTTGAATATTCATAAAGTTTTATAAAAAAGTAACAATAATTCTCAAAAAACTATGAACAAATTTTCAAAAAATATGAACATTTTTCGGCAAATCTTGAACCAAAATTCGTATATCATGAACAAAATTTCATAAATCATGAACCGGATTCAAAAGATAATGAACCAATTTTAAACACCGTGAATTAAATTTGGAAAAACGTATTTAAAAAATGAACATTTTTGCAAAAATAATGATTTTTATTAAAAAGTAAAAAATAGAAGAAAAAACAAAGAAAGAAAATGAAAAAATAAAATAAAATATAGAGTGGAAAAACTGACGCGATCTGGGCCGACCCAACAAGTGGTGCGCCCCTTTGTAGCACTAGCAGCCCACACCGCCAACGGGAGGCACGAGCATTATTACCTCTAGGCGGGGATGGGTGAAGTGCTCGGTTTGCTTGAGGCATGGGCGGGGATCGCCGTGAATGCCCTGCATAGGTCGCACATGAGCCAACTTGGAAAGGGGCAAATCCCACCTTGTGGGCGACCTCCGCGTTGTTCAGCGATGCCATCGGCCTAGGAGGAGCAGAGAGACCTATGTCGTTGACTCGTTGACTCGTCTCTTCGTCTAGCTAATCTGGCATGAAGGAGAACCTAGACATCACGGAGCTCGGAGGTGCTGAATTGACGAAATCACCAAACCAGGGGAAAATTGCTAGGGTCAAGGCCCAGTCCGCGAAGCGCGGGGAGGGGAACCCAGGGGCGGACCGGAGTGGGTGGGGATCCGGAGGTGGTGGTGGATGGCAGCGGGGAGGGGGCGCCAGCGCTGTTTTTGGCTGCGGGCGGCAAGCGGCGCGGCAGGAGAGCGAGGGCATCTTAGCTCATACTAGATTTATAGTTGTGATATATAAATAAGTACTCCCTCCTTTTAGAAATAAGTGACTTGAATTTTTTTAGATTCGTATGAATTTATACACGAAAATTACCAAGTTACTTATTTCTGGACGGAGGAGGTAATATATTACCGATAAATAAGTAATATGTCGATTCGAGGTTGGCATGTACCTTTTCCTCAACTTTCCATATATATATATATATATATATATAAAGTGCATAGTTTGCTGTTACATGCTTCCCTTGTCGCTTGCAAGAAGCAACATGATGATAAAAAGAGTATAATATGACATACTTGAATAATTATATAACTAATTAATCTGTCATTCAGAGTAGCGAGATGATGGCGAGGGAGATGACGGCCTGGTGGAACAACCGCCGACTCTCCCCTTCCATGGGCGCTGGCAAGCCCTGCTCCTTGAACTCGTCGTTGCAGGTCACCGGCGCGTCAGTTGTGGCGGTTATCTTGGTCTTGGCATCGTCGTAGCTCCGGTCCTGGAGGGCGGCGATGGCATCGTCGAGGTCGACCATGGCGTCATGAAATAACCCCAGGCACGCGTCGAGGCAGGACTGCCTGGGCGACCCCGCCGCCTCCTTCTCCCGGAGCTCCGCCATGCCGGCGTCCATCCCCGCCACGCCTGCGCGCACCAGCTTGGCCGAGATCATGGCGAGCCCATGCAGGTCGGCGTCGTGGGCAGAGGGGTCCGCGGAGAGGGAGGATATGCAGAGCGCGGTGTCGACGTTCGGGTCGGCGGAGCCGCAGCGCTGGCAGGTCTCGTCGATGATGTCGTTGGCGGAGTGGAGCCGGATGACGGCGGCCGAGGAGCACTGCGTCAGGTAAG
This sequence comes from Avena eriantha, assembly GCA_910589775.1. Classification (NCBI taxonomy): domain Eukaryota; kingdom Viridiplantae; phylum Streptophyta; class Magnoliopsida; order Poales; family Poaceae; genus Avena; species Avena eriantha. The sequence continues at coordinate 474,382,342 of OU342745.1, forward strand.
GTAGGAAGAAGAGCGCGATGGAGGAGAGGAGGAGATGGCAAGGCGCTGCCATCTTCGCCTTGGTGTCTACCTACTCCCTGCCGGCGGCCACACTCGCATGGGGTTTCTATATACACAGGCAGGGAGGTTGCGGATCTGACAGGAAGCTGAAGCGTGTGAGGAAGGCGGAGTTGCAGGTTTCAGGTGGTGGGTTGTAACTGAAACCAAAGGCGGGTTGGTTGGACCGCTTGTTTTCCCTTGGTCAGATTCAGAAGACCTTCATCTAACTTTCGGGCATATGATGGCCGGCCTAGAATATTCAATTTTATGGACACTCGAAAAAGAAAGTTAAACACAAGAAAAGAACCACAGATCGACCACTACTCCAACTACAATTAATCATAATGAAATTAAGAATCATAGTAATTGCTAGGTATTATGAACAAAAAACCCATGTTTGAAGATCGTGAATGAGATGATGATTCGCTCGATCATGGAACGTCCTTGCAGCTCTCCAAGGCCCTTGGCGCCGCCATGAGCTTCTCGAGTGCCTTGCAGTACACCCTCGGCCTACAGGTTGTCCAGCTTCCCGGTATAGGTCCGCTTCAGTTCTAACTTCCATATCATTTTTGTTTGTCATGTTTTTTTCCATATATGAAGGCCGGGAAGAACCCGAAGCCTTATGGGTACATGATAGTTACAGGTTTAGATCAGAATGTGCAGCCCAGGTCAATCCGGGGGAGGGGGGGGGTTGCGAGAAGAAACTTTTGTTTCCACGTCAACAGATCTGGTCCCAGCTTTGCCGAACGCGTAGCCCAGAGGTCTAGCGTCTGAATGATCTTGTCAAATAGAGCCTTCCTAGGGGTGCTTTTCTTGTTAAAAATATGTTGTTTCTGGCATACCAAACCTGAAGAAAACAGGCTGCCACTAGGATAGGCCAAGTTTTCTTTCCCCTGTCTCTAATACTCAATTCCATGAAGACTTCAAGGTCATTTGTTTCAGCAGCGAGGCGAGCTATGTTGAGCTTCTCCCACACCCAAGTGGCTTGGCGGCAGTGCAAGGCAATATGCACAAAACTCTCCAATGCCGGGCATTGATCACAACCTCTGTCATTGCACCATTTTTTGTTAGCCATATTGCCTTTTGTGTTTAGTCTATGCCTGAATGCTAGCCACAGGAAAACTTTGTGCATGTGTGGTATTATCGGTCTCCAAACCCAGTTGGTCGGAGCCCAACGCATTCCACGATCATTGAATAATCTGTAGAAGTCCTTATAGTTGTGGCGGGTTTGTCTTTCGTTATCATGAGCTTGGTGTCATTGTGTGGTTGTGCATGAGCCTGTTGATTCAGTAGTTCTGTCATCAGAGCTTGTAGCTGTTCTTCTGATGTAAGGGAAAGAGGCCTATGTAATTTGATGTTCCAGCTTCCATTCACTTTCTAGGAGTCTATTGTGCATTACTGGTCCTTCGCATATGTGAAAATCACTGGCACAACGTAATTAAGGCGTCCTAGTACTGTCTAGTTGTCATGCCAAAAGGATGTTCTATAACCAGAGTGAGGTACACATAGAGTGGTGTTCTGGACGATAGGTAGGAGATTCACTATTGCTTTCCATAATGATGAGTCCATGGTAGATGGCTGACGCGGTATTGAGCTCTGTAAGTACCAACTTGCAAGCCAAATGAAACATGGTCCCATTCCATTTGATAGTTGCTTGGCAGCTAATTTTCCATCATTAATTTGTTAGGTAGACGCGTGATGACCCACAAGTATAGGGGGTGTATCGCAGTATTTTCGATAAGTAAGAGTGTCAAACCCAACGAGGAGCAGAAGGTGCTGGCTAGTGGTATGGATCAGGAATTCTCTGCAAATACTTAGCAAACGGATTTTTAGGGGTTTTCAATAAAGCAAGTAAACAAAGTACGAGTAAATAAAAGACAGTAGGAATAAATGCAGCAAGTGGCCCAATCCTTTATGCAGTAAAGGACAAGCCGGTTGTATTTCTATAGATGACCAAACATTCTCGAGGACACATGGGAAGACTGTCAAGTGCTTTCGCTTCATATAGTTGATTAATCTTCTCTAGCTTGCTAAGTGTTGTGTGGGTGAACCTGTGCTAATGTACCGCCCCATCCAAGACTAATACATACTTGTGATTAAACCCCTTGCAAACATCCGTGAGTACAAGAAAGTAATTAAGGTAGAAACCTAACCACAACTTTAAACTCTAAGACCCTTACGCCCCTTGTGCAATGATTTCCTAACGGGGGTTCAGGTTTCAGTCACTCCGGCAACCCCTACGATTAGTAGCCAAATACACAATGCATTCCCCTAGGCCCATATAGGTGAAGTGTCATGTAGTCGACGTTCACATGACACCACTAGAAGAAGTACACCACAACTTAAATAACAATCTATTGAATCTTTCTCAACGCAACTCCACTACTAACAACAAGACTTCTCCCATGTCCTCAAGAACAAAACGAACTACTCACAAGACATCATATGGATCATGATCAGAGATGGAATAATGATGTATAACAATCTGAACATAAACAATAATTCAATGGTTCACTCAATAGCATCAACTGCAAAGAGTAATCAACACCGGGAAAGTTTCCCCTATGAACTATAGCAAGATTCAACGCAATTGTTACAGCAATATGGAGATGGTGATGAGGGTGCTGATGGTGATGATGGTGGTGGTGATGATGATGATGATCCCGATGAAGTCTAGCTTGATGGTGGTGTTGATGGCGACGATCTCCCCTCTCCGGAAAGGAATTCCCCCGGCAGAAATCTGTCTGCCGGAGAGATCTTTCTCTCTCGGTGTTTTCCACCCCGCAGAGGCGGTGGAATCTTTCTATGGTCGCTCCCCGAGTCTTAGGGTTTCGGGAGGAAGATATACGCCAGAGGGGAGAGGCTGGAGTGGGCCAGGGTAGCCACACCACTCCCTGGCGCGGCCTAGGCCTGCCCGCGCCATGGGGTGGTGTGGGCCCCCTGTGGCCCATCTCCACTCCATCTTCTGGCATCCTTAATCTTCTGGAAAAATAGGATTTTCCATATATTTTCCCGGATTTTCTAATCTTCGCGAATTTTGCCTCAAAACAGCACATTTTCCATCAGAATCCTGATTGCAGCGGTCCATGCTCCAAAAGTCATCAACCATGCAAAAACAGATGAAATAACATAAGTATCACCTCTCAATACGAAATATATCAATGAATAATAGTGAATTAAGACATAGAATAGTGATGCAAAATGGACGTATCAACTCCCCCCAAGGTTAGACTTCGCTTGTCCCCAAGCGAAACTGAGCTCAATAAACATGACCTCAAGTTTATGGAGTGAAGAGTCGATAAAAGAATACAGACAAGAAGCATCACATTCATCAAATACATAGATCATAATAGAAGACAACTCACCATTATACAACTCAACTTGCAATGAGTAAAGGAAACACAATAAAGATACATAAAGTGAATCATAATTGGTAATGGCAAAATTAGCTCTTGGTCAAAGAATAGTTGATAATTTGCTGGAGTTCACAAATAGCTGGTTTTTCAACGAAAGCTTCAAAGGTAGTAAACATCAAGATAAGAGCAATGTGCAAAACAAGGAACATAAGAAACATGAATGCATAAATCATCGTATGAATGAATGAAACACATCAACTCAAAATACTTGCCGAGATAGAAGGGAATAGGTTTACTGAGTCAACTACAAAGTAAAAGAAAGGGCCCTTCAAAGAGGGAAGCAGTGATTACAAGTCTCATAAAGAGCTCCCAAAATTTTTGATACTTACTAGCTTTCAGCTCTCATTGCCCCTATCATAGACATCTTTAGGTGATTAAGGTTAAAGTGACACAACGAAGAGGATATGCTTGACAAGTTATAAGTTGAAATCTCATGCCCCTTACTTATGAGTACCGATCCTCATGCTACTCAACTTCAGTCACGAGCAAGCTCTTGTCATTGTAAATACATGTCTATCATTGAGAACCGCCAACGGGGTACCCCTTGCACATGACACAGGAGCTATCCTATAATCAAAATGACAAGGCAAGCAGACAGTGAGCATCTCAGCGATCTTTTTATTTGCTATTTGCATAGGTTTTTATTGAGGATGCTTCATAGAATGCTCACTATAGTTATGCTGCAAGTTTCCACCATGATTAGGCATGGCTTAGGCTAGCGGCCCAGGCGTTTCTCTAACACACATATAAACTCCATGATCTTACAAGTTCCACTTTTATTTCACACCGCCGGGATCCATAAGCAAAAGAACATGATATCAACTAGGTACAAGTAACAATGAAGTGTTGAAAGCGGTCCCCATGATACATGGTTCGACTAACTTCAACTCATAAAGCGCAAGCATATACGCAACAAACAAGGACCCAATGGTTCAAGTTTATTAAATGCAAGAAAGTAAAGTGTGCCATCAAGTTCGTGAGAGCTTTAATCCTAAATTTCACATAACAAGTTTAATTTGGGAGGTAGATAAAACAAGAATTTACTTGGAATAGCAATAATTCTACTAGGTAGGTATGGTGGACACAAATGGCGAAGGTATTGGTTTAAAGGGGGCAGATGCACGAGAAGAATTTCCTCTCAGTACAGGTTTTTGGCTAGCAAGGCTGGGTAGCAAGTATAAGAGTTGAAGGAAACAAACAAACATACAAATGGTAAAGACAAACATGCAATCTTCCTTGGAAGCACAAAAGATCTTAACTAGAGAAAAATAGACTTATGAGCAAATCAAGAAAGAAAGATGATGAAATTATTTTCCTCTAGTACTTCTATCTTTTTATTTTCAACTCTCAAAAAGGGTGTTGCTACTGACCGAGCCAGGTTTGCCAAAACCAACTGAATTAACTCAATGATCCCAAAGTGCTACCAATACTAACAACAAGATCAATCAGATAACCACGAATTGAAAACTATCATAAGCTATGCAAAAGAGTGAATGATAGAACTTCTCATTAGTACTCCATAATGGAAACTCACACCAAGGGATACAAATCTAACGAGAGAGGGGACACTTCCATAACGCAAACCGTACTACAAAATAACTCCTCTATTTATGATATGACTCTACTAACAAGGTAAAAAGATAGAAGATAGTGATATGATACCGCGGCACTCCCCCAAGCTTGGAACAAACCAAGGGGCTGCCAAACCTGATGATAAATTACTCCTTCGGTGGTGGTATCCTCTTGATGAGCTCCTTGATCAGTTTCCCAAGGTCCTCAATCTCGAAGGCGAGAGTGCGAATCAATTCCGAGTTCTGCTCAATACGGCCCATAATCATCTCAGTTTGTGGATCCCAGCTCTTGTGATTCTTCTTCCATTATTTCCACTTGGAGTCTTCTTTTCCTGCATGGTTATGAGCAAAGGTATGGAAGGTACTCTTGGTGTTCGGAGAAGGTGTCCTTGGTGCCAAACAGTGACGAGGAGCTTTCCCCCTAGTCTGCATCCGTGCAGTCCTTCTGATCCTGGCAGGGTTCGCCACCACTCCAATGCTTGCAATGGTAGTGCCGGTGTGTTTTGCCTCCTCTTCACTTTCACTCTTGATCTCTTTCTCCTTCCCGGTGTCTTGGAGGTCTTCCTCCATAGGTTCCTTCCCTTTATCCTTGGCGGATACCATTGTGCTTCTAAACCTTCAAAGAGTATGTCCTGGCAGAAACAAATCGGAACAAAAACATGACGAAAACACAATATACGAACCTCGGGGGATCCGGGGGGGTTATATATTACGAAGTTTTACTTCAAAAGGAAGGTACTGGGAGAAAACGGGTCGGAGACGGAGTCCTGGGCGGCCTCACCACCTGGTGGCGCGGCCAGGGGTGGGCCCGCGCCATGGGGTGGTGTGGGCCACCCTGGCTCCGGTTCCGTCCCTTTTTCGCTTCATAGCTTTTCTTATTGACTGAAAACTGCAAAAATATAGTTGGATTGTATTTTCGCGGAACTTTTCTTACCAGAATTGTTACCTAGTTGGAAACGGACTCTGCAGGTCTCTGAATTTGGTATTGAGTGGATCCTTTTGGAGTCATCACTTGAATATCATCAATATCTTCATCTTCATATACTTATTACTCGAGTCATAAAACCTTTCTCTTCCTTGTTACACCATTATCTCCACTTCCTGGAAATTTCTTTCACACAAAACTTCACACAGTTCTTATTACCAACATTAGTATAAGTGAAGTGATAAAACCTTTTGAGTCCAACTTCGACTGAAAACCATCAAAAGAAAAGTTACTGTAGCAACTCCTTTCGAAAACCCAAAAAGAATTCAAAAAGGAAATCGAATAAAGAAGCAAATGCAAGATTGGCAAAATCGGTCAAAACATACCAGCAGGTAAAGATCAATTTTTTCGAAAATCTTGTGTTGCTCAAATCAAAAAGTTCAAAACTAACGAAAGTTAAATAACAACCTGGGTCAGAAGCACAAAACATTACAGCTCAATCCGATATACAGAGATCTCTCATGAATTTTTACGGTGAAGCACAAAAATCTGTTTCGGGACAGCAACTTCCCCAAATCTTACTTCTCTCTCATTAGAGGTTGATATTGACACAAAAACCAAACAAAACGGATAAGGAGCGGTTATTACCGAAGTAATAACTTCCAAGACTCAAAGAAACAAAAACAAACTGAAATCAAAAACAAATTGGGTTGTCTCCCATAAAGCTCTTTCTTTATAGCCATTAAGATGGGCATGATAATTTTGAAGAAGCTCTCATAGGGATATGATTTGAAGTGAAAGAGAGCATTAAGAAGCAAAAACACACGCACATTTAAGTCTAACCCACTTCCTATGCAAGGGAATTTTGTAAACAAACAAGTTATTGGAACCAAAGGCAACTTGCATAAGAAGGCAAAAGAAGTGCAACATAAAAACTTTCAGCATAAAACGAAGAAACTTGATATTATTGAGATGCACAAGAACACTTTTCCCTCTTTCATAATAGCTTTCAGTATCATGCATAAACTTAACAATATAGCTATCACCAGGACTACCATCGCACAAGAAAATTCATACATACATACATACATACGTCTAGCGCACACCGTTGGAATTCACCCACGGATCGATCACATCAATTTAGAAGAACAGAGGCGAACACAAATCTTATGACTTGTCTCCTTATTTCTCTCCTTTCATCTTCTCAACTCACGGTGTTACAAATCGATGGCTCCTCGTGTGTATATATACACACAGGGCCAAGGCAAAGCTAATCTAGTAGGACTGGTGGGTACTCATACTCGTACACGGACACAACACACCATCTACACGCACACAAGGACACACGAATACTAAACCTGACCGGACTAGTACAAGTCGAAACACACACGGTAGACACACGAATACTAAACCTGATCTCATCGAAAGACACACGGACACATGCATGCACTTACCTAATTAACTCCAACATGGGAAAATTTATACATACATACATACATACATACGTGCAGCACACACATAGCCAAAACTAAAAGGAAGCGGTAAATTGGATATTACGGTTTGGGAATCTCAGCACGATCTACCTTCTATCTCCACTTTCCTGGCAAGTCGAAGGTGGGGTTTAGGAGGAACAATCTAGGTAAGGTTTTCTTCTAGAAATAGAAGAGAAGAAACGGGAAAAACTAGAAGACCAGGATGGAGAGGAAGGAGGAGCTGGCCTCGGCCCACCGTTGTGTCTGGACCGGGCCGAGTCACCCTTCCTAGAGTAAGCTCGCGTCAAGCCTGGCTTCGGTCCAGCTCATTTGGCCCGCGAATGTTTTCTTTTAATTAACGGAGGGATGAACTAAGACAGGGAAAGAAGATGTGCCGTATTTTGAGGGAGGACACAGTTGTGGTTTTCGACACAGATGTGCTATATTTTGAGGGAGGACAGAAATGTGTTGTATTTTGAGGGGAAGAAGGCGGCGGACCCGAAGAGGGACACCGCCCTGCAGGTCCTGGCCGCCGCCTTGTCTGCGCGGACGCTGCTCCTTCCCAAGGCCGGAAACTAGCGAGCCATGACCCCATTCGAGGTGCTGGGTGTGCGCATCAAGCTCAATAACCTGCCTTACCAGCCCTTGCTCAGATGATAACCATGATTATGTTTACGGTGAGAGGTAGATGAAAAGGAATCGAGCGGGTACCAAGTCAAGGTCAAACGAGACGGCGTGGTCGAAACAGCTGGTCCCGCTCAACTTCCTAAGGCAATGTTGGACTAAACCCTGCACACGCTCGATCTCGGAATCTTGCACTACATCGATCTTAACTGTAGCACTTCCATTCAACAACGGTTTGATTTCTCTCGGTTAGCTGATATTCAGTTCAAGTGATTAATAATTAAGTGTGTTCTTCGTGAGGCTTGGAGTCATGGGATGGCACGACCTGTCAGCTCAGTCAAGCGTTTGTATCAGTTGTTAGCTATTTTATTGGATCGTAGGCGACGGCCACATAAATAAGAGAAAGCAACAGAAAATCTGCAAGATTTACACAGCACAAGAATTCTCTCTATTCATCGTATTCGATCGAGTTGGGCGTAGTCCCTAGCGCCGTGGCGGCGGTAAGATCGTCATACGCGAGAGCTCCGGTGCGGCAAACTACCCTACGCTGACCAGCTCCAACTATGTACAGCGGGCGTTGGTGATGCGCGTCCAGCTGCAGGACCATCGCTTGTGGGACGTCATCGAATTCGGCACATACACGATGATTTAGGTGACCTTGCGGCTCTCACCGCGCTGCTTCATGCCGTGCCACCGGAGTGGACATTGGCGGTGAAAGATTGCGCCGAGACGACATGGAATAGAATTAGGACCATGTGTCTCGGTTGCGAGCATGCGAGGCAGGCAAAGGCGCATAAATGTAGTCGTGAGTTCTAGAAACTCCGATTCATGCATGGAGAGTCCATTGAGGATTTCGCCATCCGTCTCACTCCCATAGTGAACAATCTAGAGGTGCTTGATCCATAAAGAACGATCAAGTACTTGTGCATTGTGCCGAGGAAATTCGCCGCATGTTCCACATGAGTGTTTTGCTAAAAAAATTTGCAAATTTAGCCACGGAAATTGAAGATCCATTGATTCAGATGCAATTCTAAGAAAGGAGATTATACAAACTCATGTGTAGATGAATCCATTTCAACCATATAATTGAAAATATAGCTCGATCTCGATCTACCTAGGTGCCTCGTGGGATATGCTTGTAGGTATAAGAGAGGTGCATGGCGGAGCCGAGCTTGGCCGGTGGTGAGGGGCGGGTCCGAGAGGAGCATGGGCACGGTGAGAGCCTCAGCAGCCGGTCGACAACATTATCTGGGCGGTGGCGACGGCCAGCCCTGGCCCTACCGAATTGACATGGAACAACAGAACACTACCTAGCTCTCCCTCACTCCCTCTAGCTGTGTCTATCTATCCCAACGGGCCCAAAATGTCGAGGGCATCTTGGTACGCCTCTCAAAATTTGGCCCCTACAATTCAAAAAAATAGAGTGAGCCAAATGAGTTGGACCGGGCCGATCCTGGGCCAGCCCAGGCTCGATGTGGTCCAGCTTCTCTGACTGGGCTTGGTCCAGGTACACTAACGGGCCGATCTCAGAGCTGAGCTTTCTGGCCCGAGTTGAGTCTCATGTTTAAACCGTATGTATGTATGCAGTAGATTCGATCCAAGGCTGGCTTAATCGCGGCCCGCCACACCCCACACCAATGCCCATGTCCACGGCCCCGTCGCCGTCCCACGATTCGAGGTCAGATCTCCTAGTAATCTTAGTTCCTTTCTTGCAGAAAACCCTTAGCTGTAATTCTCCTCGTCATTAAACCCTAGCCTAGTTTACTTGCCGCAACACAGTGGAGATCGAAGATGGACGCTGCTCAGATCCCACAACGGTAAGGCTATCCTATTTCTTCTCGACTTCCATGTATCAATATTACTGCTTGTGTCAGCGTGGTTTGTGTTTCTGCACCACACGTTGATACCAATTCCCAAGAATCCAATGTATTGGCAGCGTTTGTAATTTATGTATATATATATATATATATATAAAATAAATCAGGTCAGTTCATTATCGTATTTGATCAGGGTCAATGAAGACACGCTCAGCATGGCGTGCCTGGGTGCCAAGAGGCCGCGGCATTCCATGGCGTCGGCCGCCCCCGTGTCCAAGGTGCTCAACAGCGACGACCTCCTCGTCGACATCATGGTCCGTCTTGGCTTCCCCTCTAGCCTCGTCTGTGCCGCCCTTGTCTGCAAGCGTTGGTTCTGCTGTGCCTCCGATCCCATCTTTCTCCGCCACTTCCGCAAGCTTCACCCGCCGCGCCTTCTCGGTTTCTACATCAATAACTATAACACAAAAGTCCCACACTTTGTCTCGATGGTGCCGCAGCCCCTAGAGCTCAGGCTAGTTTTGAAACGCGCAAGATTCACATTAGAGGAACCTGTTTTGGATATCAGAGACGGCGTTGTCGCTGTCGGCTCGTACCTTCGTGAATCCCTAGCTACCTACTACCCATTGTGCCCTGGGAGAGGAATGTCCAGCGTCCCACGGTTCCAACGACATCAGGCGCTCGAAGACAATATCGAGGTTGTTGGAAAACTCGTCCTCGGAGAAGAAGGAGGTGGGTTCTCCTACTGGTATGTTGTGCTCGAGTATACCGAGGAAGGAACAGAGTCTACGGTTCATGTGTATACATTGAAAGATGGTGCCTGGTGCATCCATACCTCGGTGGTGACACAGCTCCCTTGTGAGCCAAAACGGAGACCTTTTCTCGTTCGCAATAAACTCTATATAATGGCATCAAGCGACATCCTTGTCATCAATTTGACGACCTTAAGTTACTCCACATTCAAGCGCCCACAAGGGTTGGTTATTAGTGGCAAACTAACAGGAACTATGTTTTCACGGGCCGATGATCATTCTGGTGTATATCTCATCAATTTGAATGAGCTCAAGCTTTGCATCTGGCTCCATAAAGAGGACAAATGTTTGCTCGTGGATATTGTTTGTTTACGTGAGATGGTTGCTGATTTGATGGTGTCAGATGACACACTTAAGGATCAGAACATAACTACACTGCGGCTAAGCCAGGTGGGAGACAATGTTGAGTTTGCGTTACTAAAGGTTGGTCGATGCGTACTCTATCTGGATATCAGGTGCAGGACGCTGCGTAAAGTGTATGATATGACAAGTACTGATTGTACTCGGAATCGCTTACATCCTTTAACGATGATATGGCCTCCCAAATTTCCCGTGCTCAAGGATGCTACTACAAGGTTTGTCTTTTCCTACCATGTTTTGTTTTCTTGTGGTGCTACTAGAGGTTCTTTATTTGAATTAGTAGACAAAGCCTCAGTTGTGCCATCTCTCTCACGGATTTCTGTTATGAATATTACAATTTACACCTCCATGGATGTGATTATGGATGTTTTCTTATTTAGATATATGAAATTTCTACTTACATGTGAGAAAGTGTGTAATCTAATCTAACTAGCAGTATATTCGATAGTTGGGTGATGTTTGGTTTACCCTCTTTTGTGACTGTTTTAAGCTTTGATGTGAGGAACAAATCTTACCAGATATCAATGCATTTAATATCTGTGTCCGTGGAAGCTCTTGTATCATTTTGACTTTTGTTTGCCGTGTAATATTCTAGATATATAGATCTTGTCTTGATTAATCATATTCTTATCATGATCTAAGTTCTGTTTCTCTTGGAACAGAGACGCCACATAAAGATGACGAAGATCTCTGTTCTTGAATACAAAATTATCTTAGAGAAGCAAGTTCAGCAATATGTGGAGCTGTGTTTTCAGTCAGTCGTATGTATATTTGGTATTCCCTCCGATCCAAATTACTTGTGTTAACTTTGTCTAGGTTTACATTTATCTATATATTAAAATGTGTCTATATACATAAATACAAGCATATCTAGACAAAGTTGAGACAAACAATTTTGGATCAGATGGAGTAATGGATTAGGATGTTATATCCGGCATCGGCATCGGTTCCTCTAGCCTCGTCGGTTGCGGAAGTGGTAGGGACGAGGTGGGTTGCGGCGGCTCCCTGCAAAGTCGAGAGCGGGGGGTCTCTGGACCTACCTCGACGCGGTGCATCGTGAAGTCGATGATGTTGCGCTCCCTCACTAGTTCTCCACGGTGGAGCTCGCGGCCATCGATGACCTCCTCAGCGTGGTTCAAGAGGACAATCCGGCGAGCTTCCAGGTGGAGGAGGAGGACGTCCGGCGCGCTCCAGGCCAAGCATCTCGGGAAGATAGAGGCATAGGTGGCCGCCCAACGGAGGGGAGGACAAGGAATACTGATGGGTCAAACCCCAGCCTCACAAGTGGATGGGGGAACATGATCCTGGAGTTGGGCTAGGTGGGAGCAGAGACTCATCGACCACAGGCATCTTTAGCCCACCAGCAGCCCACTTGTCCCGCCCCTTCCAACCCAACAACGACCCAGTCCCTGGAACCCGCGAATCCCTCTCCTCGTTACCTTTCTTCGATTAGAGAAAGTACAATAAGATATAGTCAGCTAGATATAAGAGATAAAATAGTATAGTTTGAGTGAGGTGGATTAGAGAGAGAAGGAGAGACAATTCAATGGGGCATCAAGTTAAGAGCTATCTCTAGCACATGCTCCTAGGTACTTTGTGACAGTGACATGTGAGTCATGTATTGGTTAAGTAGTACACTTTGGTAGCTAACTATTATACATATTGACTATAGAGCTATCTATAGATGACGTGTCACTTCCTTATAGCCAACAACATGCTATATTATTGAACATGCTCTTAAAGCACCGCCGCATATGAAGCGACTGTCGACGACCGCCACACTGTTCCGGGAGGAGGGCCACGCTGCCGCGAGGCTAAGCAGCAGGGAACAGCTAGGACGGGACACGACGCTGACCACGTCGTACGGGACGTGACAGGGAAAGAAATTCCCCAATAGCGGGCGTTGTTGCGTGAACGGACACACATGGCGAATCCCCTCTCCAGAGCCTCAAGGGCCCAGCTTATGGCCATTGGGCGTGGCAAGCTCTAGGCAAGCCAGAGCCGGCGAGCTCTCCTTGACCCTACCATCGTCCTTGCAGGTCGCCCATGCCGGCCGGCGTCAGCATCGGTACCTCTGGCCTCGTCGGCTGCGGAAGTGGTGGGGACGAGGCGAGCCCCGATGGCGCCGTACTAAGAGGAGTGCAGAGGAGGTCTCTGGTCCTACCTCGAAGCGGTGCGCCAGGAGGTCGATGTAAGTGTGCTCTCGCACCAGTTCTCCGCGGTGGAGCTCGCGGGCATCGATGAACACTTCGGGGTGGTTCAAGAGAACAAGTCGGCGAGCTTCCAGGAGGAGGAGGAGGAGGAGGAATGGTCGGCGTGATGCCGGCCAAGCATCCCAGGGAGATGGATGCGTATGCAGGTAGCCGCCCAACAGAGGGGAGGTATGGCGTTGCGGCTCGGCCAGGATGGCATGTGTGCAGACACCGGGATGGGAGGGAGAGGCGCCGTCGGGGGTGGTGGGCCGCTGGCCGGCGAGGAAGGCTGGGTTAGCTCCGCGCGGTTCAAAATTTAATCGCCATCCCTGATGCCTTGTTAGTTCTTTTTGTGAGAAACACAGTACAATCGTAGATGCTCACAACACGTATATGCATCCACCCTATGAACACGCACACACACGCACACCCTACCCCTATGAGCACCTCGGAGAGACTGAGCCGATGGAGCGGGTCTTGAGATAGACGAAGTCACCACGGGCGCCTCGCTGTAGACGGGAATGTCGCCTCCCACTGAAAGAATATTTCGCCTTTTATGCAACGCACAGTGTCAGACATGGGGTTTGAACTCTAGTGGACTGAGGGTACAACCACCTTCCTAGCCACCCAACCACAGGTTAGCGAATCATGATCTAATTTTGTTTATAACATGAACACTTCAATCGATCGTTTGAACTTCTGGTGATGAACAATTCTTAAGCTTGAATTATTTATGAATATATTACCCCTTAAGATCAATTGATAGTGCTAGTTGACGAAACTTCTGTCTACGTAGGTTGGTACCCCACATGTCATTGGTATAGACAGACGTATTGGTTTGTGTCAACAACTAGACCGGCCGGTATGGATCCCGGACTTTGGATGCAACCTACTCCGATTCGTATACGATCCGATTCGTCTTGGATTTGGGAAACTTTTGACACAACATTGTTTCCTAGTCCGACTCTACTTCCATATCCTACCTTCTCTGGATAATAGTAGCTAAATAAATATACACAACGACAGGCAGACCAGCGGATCCATCTACATCAAGTCAAAGCCTAGCAACTGCCATGGCGCCTTCAAGGAAAACAGGACGAGAAAACACATGTCAGACATGTCCGGCCAAGATCCAGGTAGCGTGGACGCTGCCGGCAGATATGCTGCTAGAGATCGTGTCGCGCTTCGATCTCCGCACCTTCATCCGTTGTGCGGCTACCTGCAAGGTTCTCCGCCGTGACCTCCTCAGCCCGCCTTTCATCCGCCGCATTACCCAACAAGTGGCTCCGTGCATCCTCGCCAATTTGTGCGCCGATGCCAAGAAGCCTCTCACCCCGGTTCACCCGATTACCCCCGACACCTTGTACTTCTGCAACAACCGCCTCTCGCGCTTCATGTCATGCAAGGATGTAGTGACCCTTCTTGGCAACTACGAACCCATATCGTCTCGACGTGGCCTCGTCGTCCTCTGCTGCCTCAACATAAAAACCCGACCCAAGTCTGACCGTTACTCCGACATCTGCGTGTACGACCCTATGAGCGGCGCCCAAACATTCTTCTCCAAACCACCCGAGATAAAGAACGACCCCAGCAGCACACACAAGTACGTCATTCTAACAGCCGACGACGGCATCGATTGCTCCTTAATGCTGATCGTCTTTGATACCTACTACCAGGGTGCCAAAGTACATACCTCCTCATCAGGTGGTACATGGGAGACAGTCACAAATGGGAGCGAGATCAAATTCCCTTGGCATTCACTCGGAAAGCGTGACAACCTTGCTATCCTACGTGGTGGCATCATCCACTGGCTAATGCGCCCTTGGAAACCAACCCTAAGCCTTGAAATCCTAATCTATGATTTGTGCACCGGGAAGACAGGCTCGGTGCATCTCCCGCCTGGCGACTACAACGTTAACCAGCTCCACTTGGCGACATCGCCTGATAGAAAGTTGTTGAAACTGCTGGCAATTCAAGGGTTCATGATGTTCGTGTGGATAAACGACACAGTCTCAGCTGCAGGTGGTAGTGGTTGGTCGCTGGAGACTACGATCAACATGGAGGAGAAGATACAGTCACTACAACCTGATATCACGGGAGATGATCGTATTGAGTTCGAGGGCTCCAGAAAGAGCACGGGTGATCTGGTGTTTCTAGTGCGGAGGAGTGGTTATAGTGATAGTGTTGCTTTCATCCTCTTTGACTTGGAGACGAGGGAGATGCATAGGAAAAAGCATGATTTCCCGTTGTTGGAGATCTACCTACCCTCTCGGCTACAAACTATGAAAATATTCTCATAGACTCATAGTTTGCTATCCTAGGAAAATGGATAGGAGACAAAGAGTTCTACCATATAGGGCTGTGCTTGTCTACGTGCTATTTGAACTTTTTTTTTGTCATTTTATACATCATGTACAATTATTTTTAATATTTACGGATGTAAGCTTTATGTGATTTGTTTTGTCCAAGGCAATAGGTAGGAAAATGTATCCGAATTTTACAAAACATTACTATTTCAAAACCAATAGACTTACCTTATGTTGGCTTGCCGATGTTGGTCTTCATCGATATTAAGTTGAATATAAATGTTTTCCATGTTGTTCGATGTGTGCATGGGTGTGCACACTCACCTGTCCACGACCTGCATCTGCGCGCCATGGCTGTGATGTTTGGGAAGACACTGTCGTCCAGTTTTGACGGCATTGTGGAGCCCAGGGTAGCGATTTCGTGCGGGACTCTGGAGGTGTTGGATTACAACCCAGAGGCGCTTTGCCTGACGTGCGTGGTTTGAATGATCAAGCGAAACGTGAGCATTCATTGAAGAAGGTTAACCTGGTCTGTTTGGGGAAAAGCTAACTGAGGCGGAACCTGATACGGCAGCTAACGAGGAGACGCACATGTTGTGCTGCAGGATCCCACCCAAGTGTGGGTGCGGGGGTAAGTTAAGTGTACGCATGACTGAGTTACACGCTCGGATAACTAAGTTATGAGAGTGAGATGACTAAGTTACATGTACGTACGGACAAGTTTTTTTGTGATTGTAGCCTACACATGCCGACCTCCTATTGGTTCAGGTTTACATAAACCCGTGTCTACAGTTTCCGGTTCCGTTTGTGTTTCCAGGAAACCAAGTAAGCTGCGGTTGACAACTTTTCTGGTTATGACGGTTCTATATTAGAGCAGGCTCGAGAAACCACGTGGTGTCATTCTCATGGCCTGGGACTCCTCTCTTCTCTCCGTCTGTCACACCTCGCATGACACGTTCTCCATCAACACTCTGATACCCACCGTGAACAACAGGCCTCGCCTCGGTGGAGATCGGTTGTACTATATGGGCCGCACATGCTAGGTGACAGAATTTTGTTCCTGACAAGAACTCTCGGAAGGTCGTGTTCTCTGTCCGGGTCCATGATGCTTCTAGGAGATTTCAATATGATCTTGCCGGTGTCTAAAAATAATACTCCCTCCGATCCATATTACTTGTCACTAAAATAGATGTATCTAGATATGTTTTAATACTAGATACATTTCATTTAAATGACAAGTAATATGAATCGGAGAGAGTAACAACGAGCCAAAATGACAAGATTTCGCAATTTTGTGAGCACTCACGAGCTCAAGGAGTTCTACATGCATGACCGCCTCTTTACCTAGAGCAACGACAGAGAAGTACCTACCCTTAAGAAGATTGTTCGCGTTTTGGTTTCGGTCGATTGGGACCAAGTCTATCCAGATGCTATGTTGCACGCATCTTTCCAACTTTAACTGCGGGGTTTTAGCTAAAATGATTTTTTTCGCTTTGAGATTTTTTGGGCATATCTCCTTGGTTTTCAGCAGGCAGTGGCTTTGCGATCCTGCGATTGTTGATCCGTTCAAGCGTTTCGATGCCGTTCTCAGGAACACTGGTACTTCAGTGCAGTCCTAGAGTCAACGTAGAGTGGGCCATGTCAAATCGAAGATTGCGATTGCCAGCACAATCATCTTACGCTTGGATGATGCGTAATATCACATGTAGTTATCGGCAGCGGAAATCTGGCTACTTAAAACCCTCAAGCTCCACCGTTCTTGGCATGTCTACGCTTGAACGGACTATCGTGAGACAACGGTCATGTGTCAGATAGCTCAAGGATGCGGGCACCAACACTAAACTGTTTCATGTCATGGCTAACGGAAGACGGGCAAAAAAATTCATATCAGTGATGAAAGTGCCAGAAGAGATCTTCACGGATCAGGAGGACAAGGAACTTGCTTTTTTAGAGCTTATGCGTCCTTGCTTGGTGCACTTGTACGGAACCCATACTTAGAGGCGGTTATCTGCCATAGGACTCAACCGTTTATTAGCAGGTAGTGTCCGGCTTCCTCTTTCTTTGTCACCGTCGCTGTTGTGCAAGCCACAGTCCCCGAGAAGGTAATGCCACCGCAGGCATCGAGATGGCGTGGGTTCTCACCAGCCGTGGTGGCCATTACCTTGTTGAGGACAATGGATTGCACGTGGCTACCCTTTTCTTTATGTGCCGGAGGAACCTCTCCCACCTCGTCCATCTCCTCCCCCTCGGTTTCGCATGTGTGTGGAGGGTGATCAAGCAGCAGAGCCGGTGTATTATGTGAAGAGGAAGAGGGTCGGCCGGTGTATTATATAAAATAGGAAGATGGGAGAGGAAGAGAGAGGGCGCGAGTGAATAAATTAAAGTTGTGTCTGCCAATCGATGTCATTTATTAGCATCTAGCAAGTTACGAGCTCCATTCTCTTTGGGAAGACGGTGGGCATGACGGTGCGTCCCGATAGTGTGTCTCTATAAGTCTTTACCTAGAAGTGGTGGTGTGGTGGGGTGACGATGTATCGGCGTGGTGAAAGGGGAAGTCGAGATGACGCTCACTTCTACAAGTATAACGAGTCAACTCTCCATTTAGGATTCAACTTCCATGTAGCATGTCACTAGTAGAAAAACTAGCTTTCGTTTGGAGCGGCCCAGGGCATTAGTCCCGGTTCTACCACGAATCGGGAATAATGCTCGCATTTGTCCCGGTTCGAGCGGCCCGAGCATCGTACGGGAGCTGGGGGGCATACGTCCATGTTCATAAAGGACTATTCGTCCCGGTTGGTATTACGAACCGAGACTAAAGAGCGTGCACCGGACACGTGGCCCACTGCACACCTTTAGTCCCGGTTTGTAATACCAACCGGGACGTATAATCCGCCTATAAATGCGCCCCTCCAGCCGCCCCTCCCTCTGTTTTTTCTCTTGGTGGAAGGAGTGATGTGTGTGTGCTAGTTTTTTTCCTATGCACATTAGGTGTTCAACGAAATGCCTGAGAGAATGATACCGCTTGATTTCACACAAAACAAAAATGATATGAGGTGCCCGAGTCACACTTAAGCCTTTCTCCTCTTTCTTTTCTTCTCGATCGAGGTTAGCAACCTTATCCTTTCATCTGTCATTAATATAATAATGCATGTGTCGACGTAAAGTGGCCATCTCACTATTCATGATGTTCTGTAATGATGCAAATGAACCGGTGGAGATGGATGTACGGTGACCGACGTCAATACGTGTACATTTAAGGCGTGGATAAATTTATTGATATGGCTAAGGTAAACAAAGAGAATGGTTTTATGTGTTGTCCATGTGTTCAATGTCGGAACATCAAGGAGTACTCTTTCTCAAAAATCATTCGCGGCCACCTTGTTCGGAGAGGTTTCATGCCCAGCTATAATTGTTGGACCAAGCACGGAGAAAGAGGCGTTATGATGGAAGACAATGAAGAAGAAGAGGATAATGACAACCATCATCCTATGCTCCTCGAATACGATGATACTGCAATGGAAGAGAATGAAGAAGAAGGAGGTGAAGAACGGGCATCAGATAAGACTGTTGATGATCTTGGTCGGGTCATTTTAGATGCAAAGCGAGACTGTGAAACATATGAGAAGTTGAAGTTGGAGGGCATGTTAGAGTACCACAAAAAATTGTTGTATCTAAATTGCGAAGATGGCAGCACAAAGCTCGGTACCATACTAGAATTGCTGAAATGGAAGACAGAGACTTGTTTATCTGATAAGGGATTTGAGAAGTTACTGAAAATAATAAAGCCGAAGCTTTCAAAGGATAACGAATTACTCGAGAGTACTTATGAAGCAAAAAGATTCTCTGCCCTCTAGGATTAGATGTGCAGAAGATACATGCACGCATTAATGACTGCATCCTCTACCACTGTGAGGAGTACGGGAATTTAGATAAATGTCCGATATGCACTGCACTGCGGTATAAGATCAGACGAGATGACCTTGGTGATGTTGATGGTGATGACGAGCTCTACAGGAAGAGGGTTCCTACTAAGGTTGCGTGGTATACTCCTATATTACCAAGGTTGAAACGTCTGTTCAGAAACAAAGAGCATGCCAGCTTGTTGTGATGGTACAATGAAGGCCGTAAGAAAGACAAGAATTTTGTTTATTACCATAAATTGTGTTTAGTTTCTCATATATGTTGACTCCTTTTAAATTAGATCGAACGGTTGCGGGACCATCTTCTATCAAAAGATCGCATACAAACAATCCAAGTGGACATTGCGGGATTCTTAGATGCAGAGGTCCTAGATCCAAAAGAATAATACTATCGGAAGATGATGATAATGTAATAGGGATCATAAAAGACTTTATATTGTATATATGCATGAACGTAAAATATTCGATACTTGCTGTGTAATATAACCGGAAGATGTTTTGTAATATAATGGTTCCTTCATTGCTCAGTGCAAAACACAAAATAAATGTTGTCCAAAACATAAAAAGGAAATAGATAATGGGGAAACAAAATAAATGAAAATATACAAAAAAAATCTCTGCTGCGGCACAAAAGGTGCCCAAAATGCTGCCGCGACAGAGAATTATAGATCCCGGTTCGTATTACGAACCGGGACAAATGCCCCTCCCCCCTTTCGACAGCCAGCGGCCACGTAGACCGTCCTTTCGTCCCGATCCGTAGCCCAACCTAGACTAAAGGGTTAGGGCTTTAGTCCCAATTGCCCTGTCCCTGTTGGGCAACCGGGACTAAAATCCCTTACAAACCGGGACAAGATGCCCATTTTCCACTAGTGTGTGTGTTCATAGTTGGAAATTTTCCTATTGCCGGCACACAAGCTACTAGGACAAAAATAACAAAGAAAATTCTTCGTCTCATGGCAGGGGCGGAGTTAGAACTATTCATGGTTGGGTAATGAATATCAAAATTATATTACCAATTTTTTAGTACATAGAACCCTATATGCATGAATATACATATGAGTGTTCATTTGTACCCGTAGAACTCGTAAAAACAGAAAAAAGCGTCATCTATAGTCGGACCAAATTCAGCTACCCAAACTGGTCAAAATAACCAATTTGGGCTTTACTCTACCTACTATCATTATTCCTTTAGTTGGGCCGACAACAATTCGTCGCTGCGTCTTTTGTCATAGAGTATCTCTCCTGCAAACAAAAAAGAGGCGACGGCAACGGTGGAACCCTCGCCTGCCGCGGCTATCGGTGCCTCGTCTTCGCCATCTACAATCAAAAATCGACAGGTCCCCGCCTCCTCCGCTTGTCGCTCCGGCGGTCGGAGGGGATGGGGACCTCGGACCTACGCTTGGCGCGGTTGAAGGGTCCCTAAAGTTAGAGTTTGGTTAACTGACATCAACGATATGGTGGCTAATACGGTGTTGTGCGTGACAAGAATAATGTATACCACCTCCTCTTCCACCTCGCCGTCCGCGATCTCGCTAGATGTGCCGAGAAGGGCGGGGATTCGCCGGGTCGCTGCTTCCATGAAGTGGCCGATCTCTTCCGGTCTACGTGTGTTACAGGATTGGTGTTTGAAGATTCAGATCAATGCAAGTGTTCAAGGCGCTGGTTCTTAGGGGCACGTGCACGAATACTTTCCGCCCATCATCAACAACCACATGACGGCTCTTGTAAGGAAGCGGCGACAGCGGCGTGTCGACGGCTCGTTCTGGCGGCAGTAGTGGTCGTTAGGTGGTACAAGTATCTCAATTTAATTTTTATCATGTTTGGTGTACCCAGTACTTCTTGTGAACTTATGGAATAGATTCAAATCTTTCAAAAAAAAAACTATTCCATGTTCTAGTGCATCAAATCGAACCGCTGCTGGTGTGCTCCTCTTCCGAGGAAGTGCTATATGCCTGCCGCTGTGTCGGAAGACGCACGTGCCTCCTCTACTGGGACGGGCCAGTGAGACATTTTCTCTTTTTCTTTATTGTTTCTTTTTCTTTTTCCTTATTTTATTTTAAACTCTGAGTAATTCTATAATAATGATATAAAAACCATGAACATTTCTTGAATATTCATGAAGTTTTATAAAAAAGTAACAATAATTCTCAAAAAACTATGAACAAATTTTCAAAAAATATGAACATTTTTCGGCAAATCTTGAACCAAAATTCGTATATCATGAACAAAATTTCATAAATCATGAACCGGATTCAAAAGATAATGAACCAATTTTAAACACCGTGAATTAAATTTGGAAAAACGTATTTAAAAAATGAACATTTTTGCAAAAATAATGATTTTTATTAAAAAGTAAAAAATAGAAGAAAAAACAAAGAAAGAAAATGAAAAAATAAAATAAAATATAGAGTGGAAAAACTGACGCGATCTGGGCCGACCCAACAAGTGGTGCGCCCCTTTGTAGCACTAGCAGCCCACACCGCCAACGGGAGGCACGAGCATTATTACCTCTAGGCGGGGATGGGTGAAGTGCTCGGTTTGCTTGAGGCATGGGCGGGGATCGCCGTGAATGCCCTGCATAGGTCGCACATGAGCCAACTTGGAAAGGGGCAAATCCCACCTTGTGGGCGACCTCCGCGTTGTTCAGCGATGCCATCGGCCTAGGAGGAGCAGAGAGACCTATGTCGTTGACTCGTTGACTCGTCTCTTCGTCTAGCTAATCTGGCATGAAGGAGAACCTAGACATCACGGAGCTCGGAGGTGCTGAATTGACGAAATCACCAAACCAGGGGAAAATTGCTAGGGTCAAGGCCTAGTCCGCGAAGCGCGGGGAGGGGAACCCAGGGGCGGACCGGAGTGGGTGGGGATCCGGAGGTGGTGGTGGATGGCAGCGGGGAGGGGGCGCCAGCGCTGTTTTTGGCTGCGGGCGGCAAGCGGCGCGGCAGGAGAGCGAGGGCATCTTAGCTCATACTAGATTTATAGTTGTGATATATAAATAAGTACTCCCTCCTTTTAGAAATAAGTGACTTGAATTTTTTTAGATTCGTATGAATTTATACACGAAAATTACCAAGTTACTTATTTCTGGACGGAGGAGGTAATATATTACCGATAAATAAGTAATATGTCGATTCGAGGTTGGCATGTACCTTTTCCTCAACTTTCCATATATATATATATATATAAAGTGCATAGTTTGCTGTTACATGCTTCCCTTGTCGCTTGCAAGAAGCAACATGATGATAAAAAGAGTATAATATGACATACTTGAATAATTATATAACTAATTAATCTGTCATTCAGAGTAGCGAGATGATGGCGAGGGAGATGACGGCCTGGTGGAACAACCGCCGACTCTCCCCTTCCATGGGCGCTGGCAAGCCCTGCTCCTTGAACTCGTCGTTGCAGGTCACCGGCGCGTCAGTTGTGGCGGTTATCTTGGTCTTGGCATCGTCGTAGCTCCGGTCCTGGAGGGCGGCGATGGCATCGTCGAGGTCGACCATGGCGTCATGAAATAACCCCAGGCACGCGTCGAGGCAGGACTGCCTGGGCGACCCCGCCGCCTCCTTCTCCCGGAGCTCCGCCATGCCGGCGTCCATCCCCGCCACGCCTGCGCGCACCAGCTTGGCCGAGATCATGGCGAGCCCATGCAGGTCGGCGTCGTGGGCAGAGGGGTCCGCGGAGAGGGAGGATATGCAGAGCGCGGTGTCGACGTTCGGGTCGGCGGAGCCGCAGCGCTGGCAGGTCTCGTCGATGATGTCGTTGGCGGAGTGGAGCCGGATGACGGCGGCCGAGGAGCACTGCGTCAGGTAAGGTAGGAAGAAGAGCGCGATGGAGGAGAGGAGGAGATGGCAAGGCGCTGCCATCTTCGCCTTGGTGTCTACCTACTCCCTGCCGGCGGCCACACTCGCATGGGGTTTCTATATACACAGGCAGGGAGGTTGCGGATCTGACAGGAAGCTGAAGCGTGTGAGGAAGGCGGAGTTGCAGGTTTCAGGTGGTGGGTTGTAACTGAAACCAAAGGCGGGTTGGTTGGACCGCTTGTTTTCCCTTGGTCAGATTCAGAAGACCTTCATCTAACTTTCGGGCATATGATGGCCGGCCTAGAATATTCAATTTTATGGACACTCGAAAAAGAAAGTTAAACACAAGAAAAGAACCACAGATCGACCACTACTCCAACTACAATTAATCATAATGAAATTAAGAATCATAGTAATTGCTAGGTATTATGAACAAAAAACCCATGTTTGAAGATCGTGAATGAGATGATGATTCGCTCGATCATGGAACGTCCTTGCAGCTCTCCAAGGCCCTTGGCGCCGCCATGAGCTTCTCGAGTGCCTTGCAGTACACCCTCGGCCTACAGGTTGTCCAGCTTCCCGGTATAGGTCCGCTTCAGTTCTAACTTCCATATCATTTTTGTTTGTCATGTTTTTTTCCATATATGAAGGCCGGGAAGAACCCGAAGCCTTATGGGTACATGATAGTTACAGGTTTAGATCAGAATGTGCAGCCCAGGTCAATCCGGGGGAGGGGGGGGGGGTTGCGAGAAGAAACTTTTGTTTCCACGTCAACAGATCTGGTCCCAGCTTTGCCGAACGCGTAGCCCAGAGGTCTAGCGTCTGAATGATCTTGTCAAATAGAGCCTTCCTAGGGGTGCTTTTCTTGTTAAAAATATGTTGTTTCTGGCATACCAAACCTGAAGAAAACAGGCTGCCACTAGGATAGGCCAAGTTTTCTTTCCCCTGTCTCTAATACTCAATTCCATGAAGACTTCAAGGTCATTTGTTTCAGCAGCGAGGCGAGCTATGTTGAGCTTCTCCCACACCCAAGTGGCTTGGCGGCAGTGCAAGGCAATATGCACAAAACTCTCCAATGCCGGGCATTGATCACAACCTCTGTCATTGCACCATTTTTTGTTAGCCATATTGCCTTTTGTGTTTAGTCTATGCCTGAATGCTAGCCACAGGAAAACTTTGTGCATGTGTGGTATTATCGGTCTCCAAACCCAGTTGGTCGGAGCCCAACGCATTCCACGATCATTGAATAATCTGTAGAAGTCCTTATAGTTGTGGCGGGTTTGTCTTTCGTTATCATGAGCTTGGTGTCATTGTGTGGTTGTGCATGAGCCTGTTGATTCAGTAGTTCTGTCATCAGAGCTTGTAGCTGTTCTTCTGATGTAAGGGAAAGAGGCCTATGTAATTTGATGTTCCAGCTTCCATTCACTTTCTAGGAGTCTATTGTGCATTACTGGTCCTTCGCATATGTGAAAATCACTGGCACAACGTAATTAAGGCGTCCTAGTACTGTCTAGTTGTCATGCCAAAAGGATGTTCTATAACCAGAGTGAGGTACACATAGAGTGGTGTTCTGGACGATAGGTAGGAGATTCACTATTGCTTTCCATAATGATGAGTCCATGGTAGATGGCTGACGCGGTATTGAGCTCTGTAAGTACCAACTTGCAAGCCAAATGAAACATGGTCCCATTCCATTTGATAGTTGCTTGGCAGCTAATTTTCCATCATTAATTTGTTAGGTAGACGCGTGATGACCCACAAGTATAGGGGGTGTATCGCAGTATTTTCGATAAGTAAGAGTGTCAAACCCAACGAGGAGCAGAAGGTGCTGGCTAGTGGTATGGATCAGGAATTCTCTGCAAATACTTAGCAAACGGATTTTTAGGGGTTTTCAATAAAGCAAGTAAACAAAGTACGAGTAAATAAAAGACAGTAGGAATAAATGCAGCAAGTGGCCCAATCCTTTATGCAGTAAAGGACAAGCCGGTTGTATTTCTATAGATGACCAAACATTCTCGAGGACACATGGGAAGACTGTCAAGTGCTTTCGCTTCATATAGTTGATTAATCTTCTCTAGCTTGCTAAGTGTTGTGTGGGTGAACCTGTGCTAATGTACCGCCCCATCCAAGACTAATACATACTTGTGATTAAACCCCTTGCAAACATCCGTGAGTACAAGAAAGTAATTAAGGTAGAAACCTAACCACAACTTTAAACTCTAAGACCCTTACACCCCTTGTGCAATGATTTCCTAACGGGGGTTCAGGTTTCAGTCACTCCGGCAACCCCTACGATTAGTAGCCAAATACACAATGCATTCCCCTAGGCCCATATAGGTGAAGTGTCATGTAGTCGACGTTCACATGACACCACTAGAAGAAGTACACCACAACTTAAATAACAATCTATTGAATCTTTCTCAACGCAACTCCACTACTAACAACAAGACTTCTCCCATGTCCTCAAGAACAAAACGAACTACTCACAAGACATCATATGGATCATGATCAGAGATGGAATAATGATGTATAACAATCTGAACATAAACAATAATTCAATGGTTCACTCAATAGCATCAACTGCAAAGAGTAATCAACACCGGGAAAGTTTCCCCTATGAACTATAGCAAGATTCAACGCAATTGTTACAGCAATATGGAGATGGTGATGAGGGTGCTGATGGTGATGATGGTGGTGGTGATGATGATGATGATCCCGATGAAGTCTAGCTTGATGGTGGTGTTGATGGCGACGATCTCCCCTCTCCGGAAAGGAATTCCCCCGGCAGAAATCTGTCTGCCGGAGAGATCTTTCTCTCTCGGTGTTTTCCACCCCGCAGAGGCGGTGGAATCTTTCTATGGTCGCTCCCCGAGTCTTAGGGTTTCGGGAGGAAGATATACGCCAGAGGGGAGAGGCTGGAGTGGGCCAGGGTAGCCACACCACTCCCTGGCGCGGCCTAGGCCTGCCCGCGCCATGGGGTGGTGTGGGCCCCCTGTGGCCCATCTCCACTCCATCTTCTGGCATCCTTAATCTTCTGGAAAAATAGGATTTTCCATATATTTTCCCGGATTTTCTAATCTTCGCGAATTTTGCCTCAAAACAGCACATTTTCCATCAGAATCCTGATTGCAGCGGTCCATGCTCCAAAAGTCATCAACCATGCAAAAACAGATGAAATAACATAAGTATCACCTCTCAATACGAAATATATCAATGAATAATAGTGAATTAAGACATAGAATAGTGATGCAAAATGGACGTATCAACTCCCCCCAAGGTTAGACTTCGCTTGTCCCCAAGCGAAACTGAGCTCAATAAACATGACCTCAAGTTTATGGAGTGAAGAGTCGATAAAAGAATACAGACAAGAAGCATCACATTCATCAAATACATAGATCATAATAGAAGACAACTCACCATTATACAACTCAACTTGCAATGAGTAAAGGAAACACAATAAAGATACATAAAGTGAATCATAATTGGTAATGGCAAAATTAGCTCTTGGTCAAAGAATAGTTGATAATTTGCTGGAGTTCACAAATAGCTGGTTTTTCAACGAAAGCTTCAAAGGTAGTAAACATCAAGATAAGAGCAATGTGCAAAACAAGGAACATAAGAAACATGAATGCATAAATCATCGTATGAATGAATGAAACACATCAACTCAAAATACTTGCCGAGATAGAAGGGAATAGGTTTACTGAGTCAACTACAAAGTAAAAGAAAGGGCCCTTCAAAGAGGGAAGCAGTGATTACAAGTCTCATAAAGAGCTCCCAAAATTTTTGATACTTACTAGCTTTCAGCTCTCATTGCCCCTATCATAGACATCTTTAGGTGATTAAGGTTAAAGTGACACAACGAAGAGGATATGCTTGACAAGTTATAAGTTGAAATCTCATGCCCCTTACTTATGAGTACCGATCCTCATGCTACTCAACTTCAGTCACGAGCAAGCTCTTGTCATTGTAAATACATGTCTATCATTGAGAACCGCCAACGGGGTACCCCTTGCACATGACACAGGAGCTATCCTATAATCAAAATGACAAGGCAAGCAGACAGTGAGCATCTCAGCGATCTTTTTATTTGCTATTTGCATAGGTTTTTATTGAGGATGCTTCATAGAATGCTCACTATAGTTATGCTGCAAGTTTCCACCATGATTAGGCATGGCTTAGGCTAGCGGCCCAGGCGTTTCTCTAACACACATATAAACTCCATGATCTTACAAGTTCCACTTTTATTTCACACCGCCGGGATCCATAAGCAAAAGAACATGATATCAACTAGGTACAAGTAACAATGAAGTGTTGAAAGCGGTCCCCATGATACATGGTTCGACTAACTTCAACTCATAAAGCGCAAGCATATACGCAACAAACAAGGACCCAATGGTTCAAGTTTATTAAATGCAAGAAAGTAAAGTGTGCCATCAAGTTCGTGAGAGCTTTAATCCTAAATTTCACATAACAAGTTTAATTTGGGAGGTAGATAAAACAAGAATTTACTTGGAATAGCAATAATTCTACTAGGTAGGTATGGTGGACACAAATGGCGAAGGTATTGGTTTAAAGGGGGCAGATGCACGAGAAGAATTTCCTCTCAGTACAGGTTTTTGGCTAGCAAGGCTGGGTAGCAAGTATAAGAGTTGAAGGAAACAAACAAACATACAAATGGTAAAGACAAACATGCAATCTTCCTTGGAAGCACAAAAGATCTTAACTAGAGAAAAATAGACTTATGAGCAAATCAAGAAAGAAAGATGATGAAATTATTTTCCTCTAGTACTTCTATCTTTTTATTTTCAACTCTCAAAAAGGGTGTTGCTACTGACCGAGCCAGGTTTGCCAAAACCAACTGAATTAACTCAATGATCCCAAAGTGCTACCAATACTAACAACAAGATCAATCAGATAACCACGAATTGAAAACTATCATAAGCTATGCAAAAGAGTGAATGATAGAACTTCTCATTAGTACTCCATAATGGAAACTCACACCAAGGGATACAAATCTAACGAGAGAGGGGACACTTCCATAACGCAAACCGTACTACAAAATAACTCCTCTATTTATGATATGACTCTACTAACAAGGTAAAAAGATAGAAGATAGTGATATGATACCGCGGCACTCCCCCAAGCTTGGAACAAACCAAGGGGCTGCCAAACCTGATGATAAATTACTCCTTCGGTGGTGGTATCCTCTTGATGAGCTCCTTGATCAGTTTCCCAAGGTCCTCAATCTCGAAGGCGAGAGTGCGAATCAATTCCGAGTTCTGCTCAATACGGCCCATAATCATCTCAGTTTGTGGATCCCAGCTCTTGTGATTCTTCTTCCATTATTTCCACTTGGAGTCTTCTTTTCCTGCATGGTTATGAGCAAAGGTATGGAAGGTACTCTTGGTGTTCGGAGAAGGTGTCCTTGGTGCCAAACAGTGACGAGGAGCTTTCCCCCTAGTCTGCATCCGTGCAGTCCTTCTGATCCTGGCAGGGTTCGCCACCACTCCAATGCTTGCAATGGTAGTGCCGGTGTGTTTTGCCTCCTCTTCACTTTCACTCTTGATCTCTTTCTCCTTCCCGGTGTCTTGGAGGTCTTCCTCCATAGGTTCCTTCCCTTTATCCTTGGCGGATACCATTGTGCTTCTAAACCTTCAAAGAGTATGTCCTGGCAGAAACAAATCGGAACAAAAACACGACGAAAACACAATATACGAACCTCGGGGGATCCGGGGGGGTTATATATTACGAAGTTTTACTTCAAAAGGAAGGTACTGGGAGAAAACGGGTCGGAGACGGAGTCCTGGGCGGCCTCACCACCTGGTGGCGCGGCCAGGGGTGGGCCCGCGCCATGGGGTGGTGTGGGCCACCCTGGCTCCGGTTCCGTCCCTTTTTCGCTTCATAGCTTTTCTTATTGACTGAAAACTGCAAAAATATAGTTGGATTGTATTTTCGCGGAACTTTTCTTACCAGAATTGTTACCTAGTTGGAAACGGACTCTGCAGGTCTCTGAATTTGGTATTGAGTGGATCCTTTTGGAGTCATCACTTGAATATCATCAATATCTTCATCTTCATATACTTATTACTCGAGTCATAAAACCTTTCTCTTCCTTGTTACACCATTATCTCCACTTCCTGGAAATTTCTTTCACACAAAACTTCACACAGTTCTTATTACCAACATTAGTATAAGTGAAGTGATAAAACCTTTTGAGTCCAACTTCGACTGAAAACCATCAAAAGAAAAGTTACTGTAGCAACTCCTTTCGAAAACCCAAAAAGAATTCAAAAAGGAAATCGAATAAAGAAGCAAATGCAAGATTGGCAAAATCGGTCAAAACATACCAGCAGGTAAAGATCAATTTTTTCGAAAATCTTGTGTTGCTCAAATCAAAAAGTTCAAAACTAACGAAAGTTAAATAACAACCTGGGTCAGAAGCACAAAACATTACAGCTCAATCCGATATACAGAGATCTCTCATGAATTTTTACGGTGAAGCACAAAAATCTGTTTCGGGACAGCAACTTCCCCAAATCTTACTTCTCTCTCATTAGAGGTTGATATTGACACAAAAACCAAACAAAACGGATAAGGAGCGGTTATTACCGAAGTAATAACTTCCAAGACTCAAAGAAACAAAAACAAACTGAAATCAAAAACAAATTGGGTTGTCTCCCATAAAGCTCTTTCTTTATAGCCATTAAGATGGGCATGATAATTTTGAAGAAGCTCTCATAGGGATATGATTTGAAGTGAAAGAGAGCATTAAGAAGCAAAAACACACGCACATTTAAGTCTAACCCACTTCCTATGCAAGGGAATTTTGTAAACAAACAAGTTATTGGAACCAAAGGCAACTTGCATAAGAAGGCAAAAGAAGTGCAACATAAAAACTTTCAGCATAAAACGAAGAAACTTGATATTATTGAGATGCACAAGAACACTTTTCCCTCTTTCATAATAGCTTTCAGTATCATGCATAAACTTAACAATATAGCTATCACCAGGACTATCATAGCAATGATCACTTATTCTAACAGAAAACACAGGAATACTAGCTCTCATAACACTACTATGCGAAACAATATTAGAGGTATCCTTACAAAGGATAGTGTGTCCCTCTTTTTCATATTTAGCAACAAAGTCTTTCACATTTGCTACAATAGGTTCATCAATCATTTGTTTATCAGGTTCAGCAGCCCTACTCATACTTTCATTAACCATACTAGCTATCATAGAATGCTCCTTTACCTTAACTGGGAAAGGCATTTTTCAATATAAGGTTTAGGTAAAACATGACTAATAGTATAAACTTCAGTATTTCTTGCAGGAACACTCTTAGCAATATCTTTCTAAGGTTGCTGATACTTATTCCACTTCTTTTTAGGCACTTCAATATAAGAAGCAAAAGCCTTAAAATAAGAAGCAATAACTTGAGAGTCTAGACCATAAGCATTTTTAATATTTTGTAAGTCATCAGTTCCCATAAAAGATTCAATGCATTCATAATCATAATTTATACCTGACTTTCTACCTTTGTCATTTTCCCAAGCTTTAGCATTGTCCAGAATACGGTCTAGAAGGTCCCATTTAACTTATTCTTCCATACGAGTGAATGATCCAGCACAAGAAGCGTCCAATAAATCCTTGTCATGTAGAGGGAGCCTTGAATAAAAGTTATTGATAATAATATTGTTGGGGAGCTCATGAATGGGACATTTGAGCATTAGTAACTTCAATCTCCCCCAAGCTTGAGCAGTACTCTCTCCATCAAGAGGCCAAAAGTTGTATATTTGATTCCGATCTTTATGAATTTCACTAGGAGGATAAAACTTTGAATAAAAGAGAGGCACTATTTCCTCCCATTCCAGAGCTTGACCATTCTTCAGTAGCTTATACCATTCCTCAGCTCTTCCTTTCAGTGATAATGAGAATAACTTCTTCTTAACTTGATCTGTAGTAATACCTGCACACTTGAACAACCCGCATAATTCGTGTATAAAGAGCAAATGATCACCGGGATGGACAGTTCCATCCCCAACATAGTAGTTATCCATAACACGATCAATAATTCTTGTAGGTATTTTGAAAACATCTTTCTCAGCAGGTGGTGGCTTATCTACTACCTTAGCAGTGGTAGTAGAATTACCAAATAAGAAACTCAGCAAATTATCCATAACGAAAATAAAGCAACTAGCAGAAGTAAACAATACTCACAGTAGAAGTTTCCTTTACCAGTTCCACTCTCCAATAGCGCTTCACTCCCCGGCAACGGCGACAGAAAATAGTCTTGATGACCCAAAAGTATAGGGGGTGTATCACAGTATTTTCGATAAGTAAGAGTGTCGAACCCAACGAGGAGCAGAAGGTGCTGGCTAGTGGTATGGATCAGGAATTCTCTGCAATTACTTAGCAAATGGATTTTTAGGGGTTTTCCATAAAGCAAGTAAACAAAGTACGAGTAAATAAAAGACAGTAGGAATAAATGCAACAAGTGGCCCAATCCTTTATGCAGCAAAGGAAAAGCCGGTTGCATTACTTAAGATGACCAAATGTTCTCGAGGACACATGGGAAGACAGTCAAGTGCTTTCGCTTCATATAGTTTATTAATCTTCTCTAGCTTGCTAAGTGTTGTGTGGGTGAACCTGTGCTAATGTACCGCCCCATCCAAGACTAATACATACTTGTGATTATACCCCTTGCAAACATCCGTAAGTATAAGAAAGTAATTAAGGTAGAAACATAACCATAGCTTTAAACTCGACCCTTACGTCCCTTGTGCAATGGTTTCCTAACGGGGGTTCAAGTTTCTGTCAGTCCGGCAACCCCTACGATTAGTAGCCAAATACACAATGCATTCCCCTAGGCCCATATAGGTGAAGTGTCATGTAGTCGACGTTCACATGACACCACTAGAAGAAGTACACCACAACTTAAATAACAATCTATTGAATCTTTCTCAACGCAACTCCACTACTAACAACAAGACTTCTCCCATGTCCTCAAGAACAAAACGAACTACTCACAAGACATCATATGGATCATGATCAGAGATGGAATAATGATGTATAACAATCTGAACATAAACAATAATTCAATGGTTCACTCAATAGCATCAACTGCAAAGAGTAATCAACACCGGGAAAGTTTCCCCTATGAACTATATCAAGATTCAACGCAATTGTTACAACAATATGGAGATGGTGATGAGGGTGCTGATGGTGATGATGGTGGTGGTGATGATGATGATGATCCCGATGAAGTCTAGCTTTATGGTGGTGTTGATGGCGACGATCTCCCCTCTCCGGGAAGGAATTCCCCCGGCAGAAATCTGTCTGCCGGAGAGATCTTTCTCTCTCGGTGTTTTCCACCCCGCAGAGGCGGTGGAATCTTTCTATGGTCGCTCCCCGAGTCTTAGGGTTTCGGGAGGAAGATATACGCCAGAGAGGAGAGGCTGGAGTGGGCCAGGGTGGCCACACCACTCCCTGGCGCGGCCTAGGCCTGCCCGCGCCATGGGGTGGTGTGGGACCCCTGTGGCCCATCTCCACTCCATCTTCTGGCATCCTTAATCTTCTGGAAAAATAGGATTTTCCGTATATTTTCCCGGATTTTCTGATCTTCGCGAATTTTGCCTCAAAACAGCACCTTTTCCATCAGAATCCTGATTGCAGCGGTCCATGCTCCAAAAGTCATCAACCATGAAAAAACAGATGAAATAACATAAGTATCACCTCTCAATACGAAATATATCAATGAATAATAGTGAATTAAGACATAGAATAGTGATGCAAAATGGACGTATCAACGCGGATTCTTTATGCCCAGGCCACCCTGTGCTTTGGGCATAGTCACCACATCCCAAGCCACCAGGCAGTGCCCTCTGTTTACCTCTTCGTCATTCTTCTAGACAAAGGCTCTTCTCAGCTTATCCACAACATCAATGCTAGCTTGATCCACTCAATGCATGCTATAAAATAATTTGGGATAGCGGAGAGCAAAGAGTTTACCATCTGAACCCTCCCACCGATGTTGAGCATCTTTGGCATCCACCTAGGAAGACGCTTGCAAATTCTGTCGATCACTGGTTGCAGTAATTGGTGAGATATCATGTTGGCTGATAATGGAAGCCCGAGGTAGGAGCATGGAATTTGTGCAACGGGACATCCCAACACGTTAGCAATTTCCATGGCTTCGACGGGTGGGATGTTTATTGGCACAAAAGCACCGTTTTTATAATTTATCTTCAGTACAGTAAAGTTAGCAAAGGTGTCCAGGAGTACCTTTGCAAATTCAGCTTGCTGTAGTGAACCATGAAGGAGAAGCACGGTGTCATCAGCATACTGCAATGCGGGCATAGGAGCTCCTTTTTGAATGTGGTGCTTTAGGAATCCACCGTTGTAGGCTTGCTTGAACATTTGTTGCAGAATGCCAGCCACCGGGATGAATATGTATGGGGATAGTGGGTCCCCTTGCCTAACCCCTTTCCTGATTCTGAATTTGCGCCCACACTATCCATTTTTTAGCACCTATGCTTTGGATGTTTCTAGCAGTTGCTCAATCCAATGAATCCATTGTTCAGGGAAACCCCTTGCAGCAAAAGTGTGAAGGATTGCTTTCCAGTGCAACGAGTCAAACACTTTGGTGAAGTCCATCTGTAGCACTACCACCTTCCTTTTTAATTTTCTAGCACATTGAACCCTCTCAATGGCTGTGGACAAATTCTCAACAATTGTTCTATTTTTGATGAAGCCACATTGCATTTGGGCTACTCGCCCTGGTATCATTTGTTGTAGTTTGTTGGCCAGGACCTTGGCAATCAACTTTGGATGGAGTGTTGCAGAGATATTGGCTTGTAGTCCTTGACCTCCTAGGGTGTGTCATGTTTCGGTAGAAGAGCTATAAAGGCTGAGTTTACTCCATCCAAGTCTAGTGTCTTGTTGTGGAAGGCTTGGAAGATTTGCATAATGCTGTCCTTTAGTTTTGGGAGATAAAACTTATAGAATTCGTTTGTGAAGCCATCAGGCCTGGACTCTTATTTGCTAGTGAGTCTTGTATTGCCTACTGAATTTCCTACCAAGTAAAAGTCTCTTCCAGGCTTAGGAGCTGAGGTGATTGCTGGCTGTATAGGTGGCGAATGTTGATGCATGGTTCCCAATCCCTTGTTTCTGAAAAAATTCTTTGAAATATTTAGTTGCAAATTTTAATTTGTCATTTTCCTCATAGTAGTCATGCTGCCCATGCCTCAATAGTTTGATTTTGTTCTTTCTGAACCTGTACGTTGCCATGGTGTGGAAGAACATTGTGTTTTCGTCCCCAAGCTGGCACCACTTTATTTTGGCCCTGCGTGTCAATTTCATTTTGTCTGCACAACACAACTGATCCATTTTATCAAGACATAGTGATTTGACTATGAATTCCCAGTCAGATAACGGCTTCCACTCTTCAATGGCATCAAATAACATAATTGCATGCTTTACATTGGCCTGAAACTTCCTGGCCGCGGTCTTGTTTCTTTGCCAGGCTCTTGTGGCAGCCCTTATCGCCCTAAGTTTGTAATTTAGCCTCGAAACAGGTGACATGGGTCTCGTCGCCCGTTGGATTATGTCTCTTGTTATCTGATTTAGCTCTGCATAGTGTAGCCAGTAATCTTCAAAGGGGAGCAGCTCCAGTATCTAGCAGAAGCGGCTTGTGGTTAGATGTTGGCCTGATCAATGTCGTACATGCAGAATGGATGAATTTCTGGCCCCAAGCGGCATTGATTAAGACTCTATCTAACCTGATTAGAGTAGGGTCCCTCCTCTTATTTGTCGAGGTGAATTTTGAGTTGCATATGTCAACGTCCATCAATTCCAGTTCATCAATTCATGCATTAAACGCATGCATTTCTCCCCATGAGATGTTGTCATTGTTCTTTTCATGGGAAAATCTGTAGATGTTGAAATCCCCAATTAGGGCCCAAGGAGCATCAAAGTCTTGCTTTAGCTCCTTCATATCATCAAAGAATAGCAGCCTATCTTGTGCATCATAGGGAGCATAAACATTTGTGATAATCAAGTTGGTGTTGTTAGTTGTTGCAGTTGCATTAACTGAAAGGGAGTGTTCAGAGGCTCTGAGGAATTAACAGATCATTGTCGGATCATGTATGCTGAACCCATTCATGATTTTTTCTCACATTATTATCGAGAATTCGAAATTTACATTTTTTGTTTGAAAGAAAAATATACTTGTATAAGTGGTTGTGTTAACGGACAGTCTAGGTTCAAATAGTAGTAATATTTTTTTGCAGTCCATGAAAAAGAGAACTGATCATCCTTGTGCATAAAAAGAGTTAAAGAATAGATGTGATCAAAACAAATGTACGGTAAATATGTCTTGTTTTATTTGCTCGATGCTAGCTTAAAATATTACTCCCTCCAATCCATAGAAATTATGGTTGCTTTTGTACGAAGTTGTACTAAATCAATGAAACATAAACATCAGAGGGAGTACCTTTTATGGATAGAATGAAAAACAAATATAATAAAAAAACTTATGAAAACCCAGGCAGTTCTGGTTACACTTTGTTATACTTTAATAATCAATAATATTTTGCTTACGAAGAAGAAATCCATGCAAGGATATCATGGTGGTGGGCTGGTGGCGTGGGCAAAGAATTACAAATATGTACCTGATGATGATCATATCAAACTCATGATTTGTTTTTGTCATGTTTTGGCAAAGAATACTTTTGTGCCTGATTGTGTCAAAAGTAAACGTTTTCCTCTTAATGAAGAAGAGAGCTGATCATCCTCGGAGAGACGAGACAGAACAGAGGTGATCAATATAGTACGTACCAAATACACAATAAATTTATCATGTTATTATTTCTTTACCACAAAGATGGCCGGCCTACAATACTCACTTTCATGGACAAATCGAAAACGAAAATTAAACACGAGAAAAGAACCACATACCACTCCTACTACACTTAATCATACTGAAATTAAGAATGATAGTATTTGCGGCGAGGATTATGAACGCAATCCATGCATGCATGCAGGAAGATGATGATTCGCTGGACCATGGAGCTGCCATCTCAGATCACTTTTCAACAGATCATCACGAGGCGGCGTGGGTGAATCCGACGGCGATGTGCGCCATCCTGTCGTACTCCCTGTCGTGCGCCGCCACGGGGATGCTCCCCTTGTCGGCGCCCTGCCAGGCGTCCTCGCAGCTCTGGGAGGCCCCCAGCGACGCCATGATGAGCTCCAGGGCGCGGCCGTACACGCGGGCCTGCAGGTTGTCGAGCGCGTCCCGGAGCTGGTCCGCCGCGCCGCCGTACTGCTCGAGGCAGTGCTCGAACCGGGCGCGCTTCTTGGGGTCCGACTCCAGCGCCTCCAGCTCGGCCAGGTCGCTGATCTTGGACTCCGTGGACGCCGCGTGCTCGATGGCGAGCTTCGTCGCCAGGATGGCCAGGTCGTGGATGCCGACCGCCTCGCCGCTGCGCTGGTCGGTGGAGAGGGACCGCAGGCAGTGGTCGTAGTCCACGCCGTGGTGCGTGTCCGAAGCGCCCTTGCAGGCTTGCGCCACGGTGACCGGGTTCGCGCACGACTCCTCCGGCTGCGCCGCCGCCGCCTGGAAGACGAAGGCGAGGCCGACGAGGATGCACACGGCGGGCGCTGTGAACCTCATTGTCCGATGATCTGTCGATCGGGCACTCGCCGAGTGGTGGAGGGAGGGAGGGAGGGAGAGAGAGGGATCGACACGGCGAGCGCGAGGCGTAGGAATATTAATAGGGATCGGAGAGGAAGGAGAAGATGAGAGGTCGGGAGGGAGACTCGGCGCCATTTTATCTCCGCTGCAGGTTGGCGACCGGCCATGGCCATGCATCTATTTTTAGCTCCTCCATCCATGGCCAAGCCCATGCATGTATCCACGGACGAAGTGATCGATCTTCGGTTTTCCGTCGCTCGTTCCTTCCTTTGAATGCTTCAAACTTGCGATGCCACGCAGGGACGAGAGGAGGAAGACGGACGGTAGATCAATCATGGGCTAACACGGGCCGGGCCATCGTGCGTTGTTGTATTAGATTTGCCAGGGCTTCTTCCGCCTGGAAGGCAGTATAAAATGGGCTGGGCATGTTTGTTTGCATCAAAACAAAAAAATACGTGTCACAATTTTCAACCAAAAGATCATATATCTATATAATAACTAAATAGATTAACCCCACTAACTATTTCTCTCAATATGCAGCCTATCCACCTCAGCAAAAGGCCAGGTCAGCTATTTACGTCTCTTTTTTCCGTTTATTTTCTATGAGAATTTCTCGTTCTTGCATGCAATTACTTTTTTCCTTGGCGTGGTTGAGTCCATTGCGGTTCGTACTGATAAGTTCATACTAAACAGGCCAGAAAATCTTGCGGCCCATTTTGCAGCCCATTTGTAATACTCGCTCCGTCCTAAAATAAGTGACTTGGATTTGTCTAGATTCATATGTATCTAGACTTGTTTTAGTGTGAGATACATTTAAATCTAGACAAATGCAAGTCATTTATTTTGGGACGGAGGGAGTATAAGGAATCAGCCCACCACTGAATTTCTTCTCCAGCCGAACCAATTTTGGATCCACCGACAGCACCTCCTCCTCTCGGTGAATGTCCATGACAGCGTTGTCTCTTCCTCTCCGGCTCTCCCTCTCCTCTCAATGAATTCCCGCGAGAAACATCTGAAAAGGAAATTAATGCAGGCATACGAGAGGTTCGTGTTGAACCCCCCTATAAACTCCATGATACACCTCAGCTGTCACAGCGACGGATCATCTCCGACGAGCCACTCCATCCCGTCTTCTCCGCTTCCCCTCTCATATGCTGCCATTTACCTCACGAGTTTGGATTTCCTCAGGTTCTGGCAAGTCATTGCTGGTCTTCCTCGCTGCTTATATGCCGAACAAGTGGGTGTTTCTGGTTGTTCCGTGCCGGTCGCTGCTTAGTCCTGTCTGCAGGTCTTCACTGCTACTATTGTCATGTATGCCTCTCTCCCATCTGAAAATCGTTTAGCTCATCCATTGTATTTTTTCATCATTGAACACAACCTATAATGCTTTTACGTTTACCATCCTTTGGTAATTTTTAGTTTCAATTTGCGTCATTTACGTCTGAAATCAGGTTGGCTCGAAGGAACAAAAGCCTTGCATTTATATTTTTCAGGTGAATAATTACAGCCTTGGATAAGCGTCCAACCAACAGTGGTGAATATTTGAAAATAAAGTTACCGACAACTGCAGAAATATCTGTATGGGAAAAAAGAGGGGTCATTGATGCTCCATGCCATACTAATTGACATGTTCAATAACCTGATCGATTAAGTGCACTTAATGAAACAAATGGGCACAAGTGGAAATCAATGAACTGAGGAATTTGGATAGCATATCAGATACACCTTGCTTCTACAAAATCAAACGACCAGGAGCCTTTTGCCGCAACACAGGTACGCAGTGGTAATTGTTTACTGATTATAGTAAACATCAATGGTATTTACAGATCTTTTCACTAAGTATTTCTTTTTCATTATTAAACAATTACTAAAATATGTATGAATGCAGCCTACCAGTCCAGTCACAACAAAATAAAAGAAAGAACCTACATTTTCTCTATTGAACTTGTATGTTACTTGAGCTATCTGGATGGTTATCCTTGCGACAGAGAAAATATGATTCGTCCATGTAAGCCAATCCCTGGTGTCTACTCAGCAAGTACCCATACATATGAAAATGGTAACACGTGAGATTAGCAAGTGTTGTTTACTTGACTAACTTCATTCCATAATATATTTTCTGACTTAGCTTTGTTTCAAATTCTGAAAATAGGATTATTGGCTGGTTGAGTTTGTGTATGTTACAGACTTATGAGCCCAATTGGGCTTTGAGAGTCTGCTTGAACGAAGACGGTTGTTTTGATGTTATGAGCCGCTATTGGAGCTTCCTCAGGTTGTTATCGTCCATGCTCCATTTGTAGTTGTGGAAAAGCTGTTTATCTTTCTATTGTCGATGGATTCAGATGTTTATATGCATGAGATAGACCGTTGTTTTTGTTTTCGCAAGCTTGGTACCACCTCAATGATGTCATTTTTGGTAAAGTAATGCACTGATCAGTGGGTTAGTTTGTAAATTTTTGCAGACTTATGATACATAATATAGTCAGTGTGAGCTTTCAGATGAGACAAGCAAGAAATAATTAGACTACATGTTTAGACGGTGAAGCCTGATGATATGATCCGAACTGCTTGCACTTATTTGACTCATGTTGTATGAAGGACGAAAGTAAACGTATAAGAGTTTTGATGGAAATTACACAATCTATACTAGGGATTATAGCTAGAAATCAAAGGTGGTGATGCTTTAGTTGTGGCTTGAGAGTTTGTTCCCGAGTGACATGCGGAGATATTATCATATATTGAAGTTGTATACCCTTTGGTTACGTGGGTAAATGGTTGTATATTCCTCTAACCTGATTTTTGAGTAATTGACTTACCTCTATACTATTGTAGTCATGTAACATTCCAAAGTGTTGCTGTCAAAGCGGAACATTTATAAAAAATTAAATCATTTTAGAAGTCACTTTGGTGACTACAACAGAAATAATGTTTCCCAACGTGCGGGGTATTGTCTAGTATATATATATATATATATATATATATATATATATATATATATTGAAGGAAATACGCCCTGAGAGGCAATAATAAAGTTGTTATTATGTATTCCTTGTATATGATAGATGTTTATTTTGCATGCTATAATTGTATTGATAGGAAACATCAATACATGTGTGTTTAATAAACAAAAAGGGTTCCTAGTTATGCCTCTCTTATAGACTAGCTTGTTGATTAACAAGATGATCAAAGTTTTCTGATCATGGACATTGAATGTTGTTAATAACAAGGTCACATCATTTGTGAAATGATGTGATGAACATTCATCCGAAGTATAGCATTACGATCAAGTCATTATGTTTATATTGCTATAACATCATACAAAGTAGTCTTAGTCCTTAGACCATGAGATCATGTTAATTGCTAACACCGGAAGAGTATCTTGATAACATCAAACGTCACACCGTAACAGGGTGACCATAAAGGTGGGTTCAGTGCTATGAAGGTGTTATGTTGAGGCTCATGGATCAAGAGTGGAATTTGTCAATCCCGATGACGGATAGATATGCTCTGGGCCCTCTCGGTGATATCACATTAAGATAGCTTGCAAGCAAGTCATGTGATCACTAGAATGTTATATCACGGGAACGAGAAAAGAGTGCATGTCGGTAACGAGATCAAACTAGGTATTTGGATACCGATGATCGAATCTCGGACATGTATTATATCATGAGACAAAGGGATTAAATTGCTGACGTTAAAGGTTCTCACGATCATCATCGTTGAATATGCAGGAGTCAGTATGGATCTCCAGGTCCCGCTTCTGATTATTGATCTGAGAGGAGTCTCAATCATGTCTGCATTATTCGCGAACCGTAGGGTGACACACTTAAGGGTTGCCGGACACCATTTAGGAGCACATATGTTCCAGACAAAAGGTTTGCAAAGCGCAGGAAATGTTTCGATAGAAACAGGAATTGTTTCGATAGAAACCGAAATTGTTTCGATAGAAACCGGAATTGTTTCGGGTGAAATTGCAGAAAGTGGTTCTGCATGTGATATTGAAATGTTGCAAGGGTTTTATGTGAATGTTTGTTAATTAAAGTAATTAACAAAATTCTGAATAAAATAAATAAAAGTTTTATTAATTGAGAGTTGCATTTAATTTGGTGGAAATTAAATACATGTGAGTGGGATTTTGGGTGGAGGCCATGTTTATGTGAGTGGAGGTTCACCACATGAATGAAGGAGGGGAGGAGTCCCCCCCCCCTCATGCGCCGGCTATGGGAGGGGAGGGGTCTCCCTCCCTCCTATATAAAGCCCCCCTCTCCCCTCTCACAAACCACACCTCCTCGTGAAGGATCTCTCTCTCCCTCTAGATATTCCCCCATGGTCTCGGATTAGCGAGATACATGTTCCCGGTGGCCTTGCGTCTGGAAGGAGTTGCTGCTTCCGCTGATTCGCTGGAGCGAGGAGGTGGAGGTTGTCCGGTGGCTTGAACGTGTGTGCGAGGACGGATGCGCTGCTGATTTGCGGCGCTCGGACTTCCACATGATCTTGAGATCGGCAAGCGTACGACTACATCAACCACGAGTCTATGGTTCGATCTATGATGTCTCTGACTGACTTGCCACTGTCTTTTTGGGGTTATGCACTGGAAACTGCTGCATTCACTTTAAATAGGACACCATCTAAATCCGTTGAAAAGACACCGTATGAATTATGGTTTGGAAATAAACCTAAGCTGTCATTTTTTAAAGTTTGGGGATGCGATGTTTATGTGAAGAAACTTCAACCGGATAAACTCGAACCCAAAGCGGAAAAATGCGTCTTCATAGGATACCCTAAGGAAACGATTGGGTATACCTTCTATCACAGATCCGAGGGCAAGGTCTTTGTTGCCAAGAATGGATCCTTTCTTGAGAAGGAGTTTCTCGCGAAAGGTGTGAATAGTCGGAAGGTAGAACTCGAAGAGGTTATTGAACCTTCTCTTCATGAAATGGCGAGTAGCGCAGCACCGGAAGTTGTTTCGGAGTTGACTTCACCTAATGAAGAGAGAGCTAATGATATTGATCATGAAACTCCAAAAGAGGACACTACCGAACCTCGCAGGTCAAGCAGGACACGTGCAGCTCCTGAACTGTACGACAATCCTGTTATGAATTTCATGATTGATGAAATAGATGACCCTGCGATGTATGAAGAAGCGATGATGAGCCCTGGTTCCAACAAATGGCTAGAAGCCATGAAATCCGAGATGGAATCCATGTACGAAAACCAGGTTTGGACCTTGGTGGACTTACCGCACGATCAAAAGGCCGTTGAGAATAAATGGATTTTCAAAAGAAAAACTGATGCTGATGGTAATGTAACCATCTATAAGGCTCGACTTGTCGCAAAGGGGTTTCGACAAATTCAAGGAATTGACTACGATGAGACATTCTCTCCCGTAGCGATGCTTAAGTCGGTTAGGATTATGTTAGCAATTGCTGCATATTTCGATTATGAAATATGGCAGATGGATGTCAAAACTGCATTCCTCAATGGTAATATTGAAGAAGAGTTGTATATGATACAACCTAAGGGTTTTGTCGATCCTAAGGATGCTGATAAGGTGTGCAAACTTCAGCGATCCATCGATGGACTGAAGCAAGCATCCCGGAGTTGGAATCTCCGCTTTGATGAGGTGATCAAAGAGTTTGGATTTGTCCAAACTTATGGAGAGGCTTGTATTTACAAGAAAGTGAGTGAGAGCAATGTGGCATTTCTGATATTATATGTGGATGACATATTATTGATTGGAAATGATATAGATCTTTTAAACAGTGTTAAAAGTTATCTAAACAGCAAATTTTCGATGAAGGACCTTGGTGAAGCTTCATATATATTAGGCATTAAAATCTATAGAGATAGATCAAGACGCCTAATTGGGCTATCGCAGAGTACATACCTTGATAAGATATTAAAGAAGTTTAATATGGACAGA
The DNA here is from genome assembly GCA_910589775.1 of Avena eriantha. NCBI lineage: Eukaryota > Viridiplantae > Streptophyta > Magnoliopsida > Poales > Poaceae > Avena > Avena eriantha. Next base: position 474,425,218 of record OU342745.1, read on the forward strand.
AGTAAGAAGGGGTACTTACGTATGTTGCAAGGCAATACATTGAGTAAGACTCAAAGTTCGGCTAAGGCGAAAGAAAGAGAGATAAAGGATAAGATCCCCTATGCCTCAGCTATAGGCTCTATAATGTATGCCATGCTATGTACAAGACCGAATGTGGCACATGCTATTAGTTTGACTAGTAGGTACCAATCTGATCCAGGTTCGAAACACTAGATAGCGGTCAAGAATATCCTTAAGTACTTGAGAAGAACTAAGGATATGTTTCTTGTATACGGAGGTGAAGAAGAGCTAGTCGCTAAGTGTTATGTCGATGCTAGCTTTGACACTGATCCGGATGACTCTAAGTCTCAATCCGGATACGTATTTCTCTTGAACGGAGCAGCAGTTAGTTGGAGGAGCTCCAAACAACCTGTGGTGGCTGGATCAACGACGGAGGCGGAATATGTTGCTGCTTCAGAAGCGGCGCAGGAAGCGGTTTGGATGAAGGAGTTCATAACGGAACTGGGTGTGGTTCCTAGTGCGTTGGACCCAATGGTGATCTATTGTGACAACAATGGAGCCATAACCAACGCCAAGGAACCAAGGTCTCACAAGAATTCCAAGCATATTAAGCGCCGGTTTCACTCCATCCGCGAGCATGTCAAGGATGGAGACATAAAGATTTGTAAAGTGCACACGGACCTGAATGTAGCAGATCCGTTGACTAAAGTACTCCCTAGGGCAAAACATGATCAACACAAGAACTCCATGGGTGTTAGATTTATCACTATGTAAACTAGATTATTGTCTCTAGTGCAAGTAGGAGACTGAAGGAAATATGCCCTGAGAGGCAATAATAAAGTTGTTATTATGTATTCCTTGTATATGATAGGTGTTTATTTTGCATGCTATAATTGTATTGATAGGAAACATCAATACATGTGTGTTTAATAAACAAAAAGGGTTCCTAGTTATGCCTCTCTTATAGACTAGCTTGTTGATTAAAAAGATGATCAAAGTTTCCTGATCATGGACATTGAATGTTGTTAATAACAAGGTCACAACATTTGTGAAATGATGTGATGAACATTCATCCGAAGTATAGCATTACGATCAAGTCATTATGTTTATATTGCTATAACATCATACAAAGTAGTCTTAGTCCTTAGACCATGAGATCATGTTAATTGCTAACACCGGAAGAGTATCTTGATAACATCAAACGTCACACCGTAACAGGGTGACCATAAAGGGGGGTTCAGTGCTATGAAGGTGTTATGTTGAGGCTCATGGATCAAGAGTGGAATTTTTCAATCCCGATGACGGATAGATATGCTCTGGGCTCTCTTGGTGATATCACATGAAGATAGCTTGCAAGCAAGTTATGTGATCACTAGAATGTTATATCACGGGAACGAGAAAAGAGTGCATGTCGGTAACAAGATCAAACTAGGTATTTGGATACCGATTATCGAATCTCGGACATGTATTATATCATGAGACAAAGGGATTAAATTGCTGACGTTAAAGGTTCTCACGATCACAGAAGTCATCGTTGAAAATGCAGGAGTCAGTATGGATCTCCAGGTCCCGCTTCTGATTATTAATCTGAGAGGAGTCTCAATCATGTCTGCATTATTCGCGAACCGTAGGGTGACACACTTAAGGATTGCCAGACACCATTTAGGAGCACATATGTTCCAGACAAAAGGTTTGCAAAGCGCAAGAAATGTTTCGATAGAAACAGGAATTGTTTCGATAGAAACCGGAATTATTTCGGGTGAAATTGCAGAAAGTGGTTCTGCATGTGATATTGAAATGTTGCAAGGGGTTTTATGTGAATGTTTGTTAATTAAAGTAATTAACAAAATTCTGAATAAAATAAATAAAAGAGTTTTATTAATTGAGAGTTGCATTTAATTTGGTGGAAATTAAATACATGTGAGTGGGATTTTGGGTGGAGGCCATGTTTATGTGAGTGGAGGTTCACCACATGAATGAAGGAGGGGAGGAGTCCCCCCCTCATGCGCCGGCTATGGGAGGGGAGGGGTCTCCCTCCCTCCTATATAAAGCCCCCCTCTCCCCTCTCACAAACCACAGCTTCTCGTGAAGGATCTCTCTCCTCCTCTAGATATTCCCCCATGGTCTCGGATTAGCGAGATACATGTTCCTGGTGGCCTTGCGTCTGGAAGGAGTTGCTGCTTTCGCTGATTCGCTGGAGCGAGGAGGTGGAGGTTGTCCGGTGGCTTGAACGTGTGTGCGAGGACGGATGCGCTGCTGATTTGCGGCGCTCGGACTTCCACACGATGTTGAGATCGGCAAGCGTACGATTACATCAACCACGAGTTCCTACTCGTTAACAAAACTCGTTGTCTTCGATGGTAAGTTCTCCATGGATGTATGTCCACCCGTTGTGCTGTATCTAGTAGATAGATCTTGGCGTATAGTTCTCATCGTAGGAAATTTTTTGTTTTCTATGCTGCGGACCCAACATATATATATGACATATTCGTACTACTCCCGGGTGTAACTACGCCCACGTGTGTTTCACACCATGTAGGTAGTATCTATCATACTGAAGAGTATGTACACGTAGTATGAAGTATTATAAGACTATTTGGTAGTATATATACTACTTTTGAGGTAGTATGTCTAAGTTGTTCACATACTCTTATTTTACGTACAAATATGAAGGGTATTTCAAAAATATAGTTCAAACTACGGCTCCGCTTGCATTTTTCCACGTAACTTGATTTGAAGTATGTTAGATGTAGTATATGAACATACTCAAACCGACAAAGTATCACGTATACTTTCGTATGAGAGTATATAAGACATGAGTGTAACTACACCCGAGAGTAAGAAGGATTTTTCTTATATATATATTACAATGTTTTTTGGGCGTATTTAAGGAAGGGAAATTTGCAACGCTGCAAACATGTTATATATATATAGCATCCAACATATGTGGACAACCTATCAGTACTTCGCATGGCAGAAACATGTTTGCAGCGTTGCAAATTTCCCTTCCTTAAATACGCCCAAAAAACATTGCAATATTTTCTTCAGGAGTATACAACAAGGAGATAAAGGGTTGAAGTATTTCAAAAATAATCCACTACACCATCGAGAGGATCCAAAATACTCTAATCTTTGTTGGCGGCCATGGAGGCACCACCATCGCTGATTTGATCACAGCGAGACACAAATCAGCCACCACGAAGGCCTGTCTAGGGCCCAGTGCAAGCTGGGCGACGGTGCGGGCCCCAAATCCCAGCGACGGTGCGGGCCCCAAATCCCAGCGACGGCCCATACAGGAAAACGATATTTGGCGCAGTCCCGTGGTAGTGCGTCTAGGCGAGCGTGAGCGTAATCGTACGTGGCCCAACTGACTCGTCCTGCAAATTTGCTCGTAATCGTACGTTTCCTAGATCGATCTCCTGATCAGACTCAAATCCAAACAAGACGGCGCGATCTGTGTTAGGGCAACTGATTTTATGAAATCTCTTTGTAGCATACGCCCAACAAGGTGTTTTACATTGTCTTTAAATTTGATTTTAGTATTATTTATTTTGGTTATAATGCTGGAATATTTTTGTCTTCCCAAAATAGAAGCCGGCTTTTCAATAGACCATGAGGTCAGTTTATTTCTTCGGTAAAACTAAGGTTTGAATTAGGCGAAAAAACAAATATTTCGTCTGATCAAATTAAGTGAAATATATTTTCATATATTCTGCAAAAAACCGCATATTGGAGTTATATACCCGTCCATCTACGACAACAAGACAAGCTCTACTACGACAAGACTGCAGAGCGGCTTCGGCTCGTGCCAGTGTTTGTAGTTGTCGCTAGGTGATCTATTGACCTATTTCTAATTTTTATTACTTTTAAAAATCTTTGTACTGCTGTTGATGGTTATTAATAGATCAGTGAAATTTCACAAAAATAAAATAAAATGAAGATGTGTTCTAGTTATTTATTAATGCTATCTGAATTTTTTTAAGTTTAGGGCCCCATCTGCTTTCTGCATTGGGGCATCGAATTCTTGGAGACAGCAGTAACAAATGTTTTGATCTCCACTCACATCTAGGCTATTTTAAATCCTTGGATATGCGTTCGATCTAGGCCACAATAGCGGAGCTAGAGAATACAAGACCGTGGTGCCTACAGGTGCACAACAAAGAAAAAACCAGATTTTTAACGGTGCACGTACGGTGAAAATTTAGAGTTTCAAAAAAGAAAATAATTGTACCCAGCGTCCTGTCCACCCCATGGCCACAAGTGGATCCACCAATGACTGCGCTGGTATGGTCTTGAATTCGAGACATCTTTGCTCCTATACCATTTTAAACTGATGCACTAGCAAACCTAGCCAAAGACCAACTGATGGAAGGTGGATAGAAAAAAAATATTTTAACACTCCCCTCACGTCTCGCATGGGTTCGGCGTAGGCTGTACAATTGTTTATAGTACTATGTTGGCAGTGTCGATATACGGGAATCGATGTCCGGTTCGGGGCTCGAGTTATGTGTTATGTAGTGTATGGAAGAACCCCATACGGATGTGTACAAGAGAGTCTAATACGGGTAGAGTACTACTCTATACCGTATTAGAGATGTGTTACAAATATAGTTTAACAGCCCTCCTTAATCTAAACCTCGTGAGAGGTTGAGATTACGTCTAAATTCATGTAGATCCTTGACAGCCAAAGTTTTGGTGAACCCATCAGCAACTTATCTTTAGTAGAAATAAACTTAATATCAAGTAGTTTTGCAGCAACTCGTTCTCTGACAAAATGGTAGTCTATTTCAATGTGCTTTGTACGAGCATGAAAAACAGGATTAGTAGACAAGTAGGTAGCACCAATATTGTCGCACCAGAGGCATGGACGCTGTTTGAGAGAAACTCCCAACTCACGAAGAAGTTCTTCAACCCAAATCAACTCAGTTGTAGCATTGGCTACTGCTTTATATTCTGCTTCTGTACTAGAACGTGAAACCGTGGCTTGCTTGCGAGCACTCCAGGAAATGATATTAGGACCGAAGAATATAACAAAACCTCCAGTGGAACGTCTGTCATCGAGACAACCTGCCCAATCAGCATCTAAAAAGGCACTGAGAAGAGTAGATGAGGATCGCTGAAAGGTGAGTCCAACTTTAAGGGTACCTTGCACATATCGTAGGATCCGTTTGACTGCGGTCCAATGAGTAGTGGTAGGAGCATGAAGAAATTGACATACTTTATTTACTGAGAAAGCCAGATCTGGCCGTGTCAAGGTCAAATATTGGAGAGCACCAACAACACTTCGATAATTTTTGCTATCTTCAGGACTAAGAGGAGAACCGTCAGTTAAGGACAACTTATCGGTTGTAGACAACGGTGTAGGACATGTAGTGCACTGTGTCATTCCCACTTTGGCTAACAGGTCAGTAGCATATTTCCCTTGGCTCAGAAGAATACCATCAGAACATTTTGCAACTTCAATACCCAAAAAATAGTGAAGTTCACCTAGATCTTTTATTGCAAAATGAGTACTTAGGCTTTGAAGCAAGGCTGAAGTGGCGGCATCAGATGAGCTAGCAATGACAATATCATCAACATATATCAACATGAAGATACCTGACTTGTTGTAGAGAAAAAGAGATGTATCAGCCTTGGATGGTGCAAACCCAAGATCATGTAACTTGGAACTTAATCGAGAATACCATGCACAGGGGGCTTGCTTGAGACCATACAGAGATTTATCCAGTTTGCAAATGTGATGCGGAAAGCGAGGATCTTCAAAACCAGGTGGTTGTTTCATATACACCTCTTCCTCCAGAACACCATGTAAGAACGCGTTCTTGACGTCCAGTTGTCTCAAGCTCCAACCTTTAGACACAGATAGAGCGAGAACAAGCCTGATAGTGGCAACTTTAACAACAGGACTAAAGGTGTATTCATAGTCAAAGCCGTACCTTTGTTTGAATCCTTTAGCAACGAAACGTGCTTTGTACCTATCAATCGTGCCATCAGCACGGTGCTTGATTCGATAGACCCACTTACAGTCAATTAGATTTTTATTGGGGTTATTGGGAACAAGGTGCCAAGTCTTGTTCTCCACAAGCGCATCATATTCCTCTTCCATAGCATTTTTCCATTTTGTATCAGTAAGAGCTTCATTGAGATTACTTGGTTCTCCTGTAGAAGTAAACAAGCCATATCGTACAGTGCCATCAATATAGATTTTAGGTTGTTTAATACCTTTTTGGAGCCGTGTTCGTGGTGCAGGTGATGGTGGAATATTTTGATCCTGCACTGGTTGTTGCACTTGATGTTGCTGCGTAGAGAATCCATGTGAGGAATGAGACGTTGTGTCCGTGTCACTGTCTCCAGAAGTATTTATAGCTGCATTGAGTGAGTGCGTGTCCGTGCTGTCGCCAACAGATGGAGACACAGCTCCAGGCCGAGACGGAGCGCCGTTGGAAGGTGCGGCATCGCGGTCGTGTGTGGCAGGCGACGTGGCGAGCTCCAGTCGGCCGCGCGTGTGGTCACGTACGGGAGAGTCAGCAGGAGAATCTGGCACATGATCTGACTCTGGCGAGTCCTCCTCAGAGTCCATGCATGCATTATTTTTTGAATGTGTACTCGAGTGTGGCTCGGTGCTTGATATTGCATGCAAGGTTTGAGCGATCTCCATGGTTTCGTTGCCAGCAGAACTGGTTGTATCAGCATCAGCAGCAACCTGAAGAGGGTTAGTGACAGGGACAACGGGCATATGATCATTAACATTAGCATGCACCTCATTAGAACTAGTGGATGTAGACAAATGGTCAGGTAACAATAAAAATTCAGACCATAGGCGTGAACCAGCATTTGAATGTAAGGAGTGAAAGGGAAAAACATGCTCATCAAATACAACGTCTCGAGATATGTAGACACGTCCAGTGGAAACTTCCAAGCATTTGACTCCTTTATGGAGGGGACTATAGCCCAAAAAGACACACTGTTTGGAGCGGAAAGCCAATTTGTGTTTGTTGTATGGACGAAGATTAGGCCAGCACGCACAACCAAAAATACGAAGGGAGTCATAGTTGGGCTTGACATTGAGGAGAACTTCGACAGGAGACAGTAAATTAAGTGTTTTTGTGGGAAGGATGTTTATGAGAAAAGTGGTAGTGAGGAATGCTTCATCCCAAAATTTTAGAGGCATGGAGGCGTGAGCAAGTAAGGCAAGACCAACCTCAACAATATGACGATGTTTGCGCTCAGCCGAACCATTTTGTTGATGAGCATGGGGACATGATACATGATGTGTTATGCCCACTTTTTGAAAGAAACCATTGAGCTTTTCATATTCACCACCCCAATCAGTTTGCATAGTGATTATTTTGTGACCAAATTTGCGTTCGTTGTTGGAAATTAAGAAATACTTGGTACACATCAGAACACTTTTTGAGCAAATAAATCCAAGTGAACTTGCTAAAATCATCAATAAAGCTTACATAGTACTGGTGTTTGCCAACAGAGACTGGAGCAGGGCCCCATACATACGAGAATACTTGCTCCAAAGGAACAGTGGATACACTAATAGAAGTAGGATATGGCAGTTGATGACTCTTTGCCTGTTGACAGGGATCACATACATATGGATTTATTTCAGGCGAATACGAGAGATTATTCTTCCTAAGAACCTGTTGAACAATAAATGATGATGGATGTCCTAGGCGACGATGCCAAGTGGATGAAGACGGCTTGGTGGTGATGAGAGCATGCTTGGAGGGATCGACAGCAATGGGCACAAGTGGATATAAGCCGCCATGACAGGGACCTCTAAACAGAATTTGCTTGGTGACCTGATCCTTAATCAAAAAGAAAGAAGGATGAAATTCAACAAAGGCATTATTGTCTAAGGCAATTTTGTGGGTGGATAAAAGATTTTTTGAAGCACTAGGAACATGTAAAATATTGCGAAGGTACAAAGAACTATGAGGTGTATGCAATGTTGAATGACCAATATGTTCAATTGTCATACCTGTACCACCAGTATTATGAACTTGATCACGCCCCTTGTAGTCACCAGAGTTTGTGAAGCTCGCTAGCAACATGATGTGTGGCCCCACTGTCCATATACCAGTTGGTATCTACACCATAAGCAGCCCTCTCAGTACGGGAGTCATCATCATCGTCATCGTCACGGTCAGCATAATGCCACCAACACTCATTTGCAGGGTGTCCATGTTTTTTGCAGATTTGGCACGTGATATCAACAATGGGAGTGGGGGTCCGACCACGACCGCGACCACCCTTGGGCGTCCCACGCCCGTCATCTCTGCGGTAGCGTCCAGCATCACGGTCACGACCATCACGACGATAATGTCCATCACGGTCACGGTTTCTTTGCACATCCCTTTCACGACGATATCCATCATCGCGGCGGTACCCATCGTCACGGTAGCGGACACCACCATCTCGGTCAGAGCGGCGGTACTGATCACGGCGAGGAGGATCACGGTAGTAATCATCACGACGGGGATCAGAACGACCACCGTCACGCTGGCGAGTTGCTGCATTGACTGACGAAGAAACGGATCCTGTACCATGACCTGATTCGTTGAGCATGTTCTCACGATAGTCAAAGGCCTGCAGCTGAGCACACATGTCATTGAGGGTGGTTGATGGTACATCATTAATTGACGACACAAGGGGAGTATATGCACCATCAAGCCCATTAAGGATATAACCTTTCAGTTCATCATCATCGACTCTTTTTCCTGCTGCAGCCAATTCTGAAGCGAACCCTTTCATTTTTGCAATAAATTGGGTGGCTGACATGTCGAGTTTCTTAGTATTTGACAGAGCACCACGAAGCATGTTTACCTTGGCACGGGACTGCGACGAGAAAATATCCTCCACCGTAGTCCAAACTTCAGAGGCATGCTCGAGACCAATGATCTGGGTCATAATATCTGGGCTCATGGACCTGGTGAGATAGCCTAGCACGGTCTGGTCACGAGCAAGCCAAACTGCATAGTCAGGATTTGGAATTACCAGCTTCTCTTTCTTCTCATTTTCAGCTTCAATGGTCTTGGCTGGGGCACCATCAGATCCATCAAGAAGGCCCATAACCTGGGCACCACGGAGGGCAGGGAGTACTTGTGTCTTCCAGAACAAGTGGTTGTCACGAGTGAGCTTCTCTGGAGGTGGAGATCCGAGAGCAGAGGACAGAGCCGCCATGGCAGATGAGGACGAGGTCATCATGGCGGCGGTCACAGGTTGCTGTAGGATGTGGCTTTTCGCGGCAGCAGATCAAGGAACAGATCGCGGCGGCTAAGTGTTTAGGTTTTTGTTTGCTTTTGGGGATTTGGGCGGCGGCAGATCAAGACGATTGCGGCGGCTGGTTGTTGATGACAACGACGGATCAAGGAGATCACGGTGACGGTTTGTTTTGGGATGTCTGTGGATCTTGGTTTGTTTGGCGGCTGCAGATCGTGATGATCACGGCGGCGGTTGTGTCGTGGTTTTGGAGAGCGGCGACCAGAGAGATCGCGGCAAAGATGTGGGGCGGCGGCATATCGTGAATAACCGGCGGCCGGAGTTTTGGGTCGTGGCGCACGGTGGAATCACCGGCGAGAAAATTTCTGGACGTCGTGGAGGAAGATTTGCTCTGATACCATGTCGATAGACAGGAATCGATGCCCGGTTCGGGGCTCGAGTTACGTGTTATGTAGTGTATGGAAGAACCCCATACGGGTGTGTACAAGAGAGTCTAATACGGGTAGAGTACTACTCTATACCGTATTAGAGATGTATTACTATAGGCAGGGATCCTAAAGTCAAGACCACTTTGCTATGATACCAACTCAACCAAAAGTATGAAATGGTGGAAAGGGGCTAGGCAACAAATTTTGATGAAAGGTACATCAGAGCTGGATCAGGTGACCCCTCCTACTTCAGAATATTTTGTGAACTGGTTGAATCATCGATTCAATGCAACGCACCCGTTCTGACATGTATTGCACACGGTCCGTCTCACACGGGAGGCTTTCTTTATATTTTTTTCATTGATGTCCTATTTCCATATGTACTTAGTGTGTACTTTTCAAGTGCACATCTGCTATAGTTACATTTACACTGCCTGTACATACCAATGAAGCGCTTGTGTAGTGTTAAGTTTGCTGTCTATATGCCACATGTACTTTGCAAGTACAACTCAAAGTAATTTCAAGTAACATGTACGCCAGTTCATCGAAGCTACCAAAATGTGTTCTTTCGAAGATCTCAGTGAGAGCAACACTCGGTAATATCGACGTGTGGTTTAAAGGATGTCTCGTTTATTTATTTTTGTTTTGCAACAGAAATCGAAAAAAATGTTGTCTTACACCCTCTCGTGTCACTCTCCGACCCTCTCTCTCTCCTAGGCAAATCCACGATGAATTGATAGATATATTTTGGTTTATTTGGATACGTAAATTCAACACCAAACATGGAGATTGAAAGGAGATACAACTAAACACCCAATCTCGAAAACAATCGCCGACACCAAACCTAAGTAGGATTATTAGAAAGCATGCATGCCCTCCATCCTTATTTAGTACAAAGTACATGGTAGGAGTACGAAATATAGCAGTGCAGAAGGTTCATAAGAAAAGGCAGCCAAGCTTGGCCTTCTTCCGAATAAAATTCCCGATCAACCACGTTCAGCCATATCAACAAACAACAAACCCTAGCGAGCTCCAGCGAATCATCAGAGGCTACGACAATGCAAAGGCCAATTGCAGACATGTCGGAGAAGTACTGGGAGAACAAACATATATGGAAGCAGAAGCTCGCCGTGGATGACCCCTGCTGGGCGCGACCGAATATGTCGGAAGTGATGAAGAAGCATGAGGAACACATGGAGACATACAACGCATTCGCGCTCTCCATAAGGCGTCATGCATTGTGGTTCTTGCTGATCGTCGTCTCCTCAATCGCGGCCGCCATTCTCCGCCGCTGCAGTAGCAATGTCGTGCTGCACGGATCTACCCTTGTTTGCGTGTTGTGGTGCGTCGCCGGCGTTGCCGTGGCCGCTGCTCGCCATGTCCGGTTGTTCGGCTTCTCACTCTTCCCCGACTATAATTAACCAGATGGATTGGTGCATGCAGAAGTAATTAGTTATTTCTTTGGTGGACACTCTTGTTCTCTTTGGATGCATGACGTGCATGTTGGTTGATCGTGCTCCCTTGTTCTCCTGGTTGTTACATTTAGCTTACGAGAGCTAGCTCATGTGCTTAATGATGAAAATTCGTGTATTGGTGCACAAACACGTGATAAACACAAAAGCGTGTCCATTTATTGTACTCACTCCGTCCGAAATAGATGTCGCAGCTTTGTCAAAATTTACATGAATCAATATAATAAATAGTGTATAGATTCATCCAAATTTTTTGATGAATCTGAGACATCTATTTTGATACGGAGAAAGTACATGTCAAGAGAGGGAGAAATCCAAAGCAGCCACCTCTTATTTATAGATTCTTTCTAGGACATGTCTCATCTCTTCTTTCCATACGGTGGCATGGAGCTCGTATGAATTTGTGGCTTGCAATATTTTATATGTACACTATATTGTTATACTCTCGGAATCAAAAATAAGTATTCATAAAAATTATAGGGAATAATTGATATGGAATTGTCGTTGAGGAAATATACTTAAGGAAGCCGGTACGGTTATACTGGAATATAGTGTATATGAATATACTGGAATTATATCCAGGAACAGTATAGAGTGGAATTCCAGGTCGTCCGTATGATTGGCTCTATATATGGATTGTTAAATCTTGCGAGTTTGATATTGAATTCAAACTCGGTACACAACTCACATGTGCGTGCTGGGACCTATTGATTAACAGTATTAGCTCGGTAACTGACCGTTAATAATTATGGTTGGTTTAACAAGTCACGAGTTCTAATTAAAAACATATAGAAATATCTAAAACTTGAAGTGTATATAAAGGTTCCACCCTCTAATCTAAATATGCATTGTGAGAGGCACCACCGATAAAGCAGAAGAATAGAGGTAGGTCGAATAGCTCCCTAAGTTTCTTACATTTGTATCAGAGCATGGTCGTACGGCTGCCAGAAATCTGATCCGCTGCATAACTCACGGCGCCGCCACGGATCCAACCTCGCTTCTTCCTCGACAGAAGGAAAATCCGTTGCGCACTCTCGCCTTTGTCGCCGCATCAAGCGAAATCGATTCGATCTGCACATGGCGACCTGGCCATCCAGCCGTGGCCGCCGCCCCGACTACTGAATCTGGACCTTAGCTGAAATCACCGCGAGTGCTCCTTCGATTCCACAGCTAACTTGGTTACTGTCAAATCGATCTGCGTGTGGCTCGACGAGCGCGATCGCAAGCAGTCGATTCGGCTATGCAAGCACTTCCCAACGCGTACCATCGTGTCGCCAACACCGCTGACTGCTGTCTCTCTCTGACGCGTATGATCTGCTCGACTGCTTGCGTGGTCGCAGGTCTGCTGAGCGCTGTCCACTCGGTGGTAAAAATAAATAAAATCAGAGTCATCGATTGACTTTGGGGTATGGACCGAGGAAGGACAAAGCTTTTCCTTTGCTAGCTCTCTTTGTACTTCTGCCCTCAGAGGGGAAGGAAATCCAATGGGGCAAGCACAGGTGGTGGATTTTCTCAGCTAGCCCGTTAAGGACGCGATACCTCCACACCGCCTCCATGGAAGACTGCAGCTTAATCATCTGTTACTAGCAGCCCAATCCAACTCGTAATAACTGGCAACTTTGCTGGTTTCAGAATAGCAAGGAAACACTATGTTTTGTTCAACGAGAACGAACCTTAAAGGAATCTCAGCGAAATTGGTCGATCTGGTATTTCGAGATAGTGTCATATTGAGTACGTAAAGTATTTCAATACAATTTTTCTTCTTCTCTCTTGTCTGTGAAGGAACTTGGGAACTAGTTGACCAAGGAACATAAATCTGGATGGAATTTTACTGCCAAGTGCGGGTTGTTTCTAGGTTCATCTCGAGATTAATTTATGCTCAGATTGTTTGTCATGGAATTTATACTTTGCACGACACTCTGTGGATTTTATTTTTTGGCATGCTGGAAAATTGCCGGAACATTTTGGATACTTTGCTGGCTGATGCACATTATTTGCTTCTGGTGAACAAGGTTATTCTTTATCAAAATCTGAGAATACATGGAATATTATACGCATTTTTTGGAAGAGTACGGGAAAAGGAAAGGAATACTTCTCACTCCCGGTATGTTCATTCAGTGTTTACGGTGCACGTAATCCTAAATTATGATTATGATTACTTTTCCAAATAGTTAGATTATTGGCTTCAGTGTCATTTTCTTGAACACTGGAACTCCATTGTGGAGGAAATATTATTGTTCATACAATATTTATATTCACCTACAATGGGAAGGAAATTAATTTATAGGTATTTATCGGAATTTACTGGTGGTTATGACATACTATTTGGAAAAGGAATAATGAAATTAGTGTTCAACGGAAAGTTAGTGCACTATTGGATTTTAACACAATGGTCTAATTTCTCTTGACGATCCATTGGTAGTTGGTGGCTAAATTGTTTATTTGGTGAACATAACTCCATGTGGAGGAATACTAATTATAGAAACACATCCTCGGAACTTTAAAACTTATGGTATTTATAACTTGAGGCCATATTCTACAAACATAATTAAAAGGCCTGAAAAATCTGTAATTACAAACTTTAAGTGGGAGGAATGTCAACTATGGATTTCTTTATTCGGAGTAACATTTGTACTTATATTTCTTTATGGGAGGAACATAATTAAGTGTCATATTAATTATGGAATTCTAAATTTTAGTGGGAGGATTATGGTACTCCATTAGTACTTTTTATAATATTTATTATGGATAATCCCACTAGAGGCCTATTTTATTCCCTTCATGTTTGCACTTGATATTGGTTATTTCTATGTCTTACAATACAAGTCGGAAGGTATTTGTCGTTATGAGCTCAGAATATATCTAATGGAAGGGAGTCCAGTTGGTGATTTGTTTCTTGAGGTGTTTAGCCAATAAATTCCATCAGATCTTCCAAAAAAAAATCATTGCATGAAAACCATCAGAAGAAACCAAGATTTCGCTAGTTGCGATGATAACATTAATGAAAAGGGTAAACTTCAGACGCGGGAGAAGAGCTGTCTTTATTCATTGGTTCTTTTATTACTTGGTTGCAGCCTGCAAATCTTTTTTTTTTTGAAACGGGGGACAACCTGCAGATCTACAGATCAGGTAATTCACTAGCTTTTAGTCAACTAAGACAACCGACTTGTTTGTATGAGTAAAATATGAATTGATTGTTGATGTAGCCTATTTTCTTGTTTTTCGATTGATTTGTAAATTAAGAAACAATCATTCTCATAGCCTATCATCCTAGTAACTTGGGTCACTAAAATACAGCTCAGTACTCATGCGATTGATGTTGACGCCGTTGCTCAAATTATGGGTATTATTCGAAATCCACGCACTCATAATGGCGATGAGAGCACATTTTTAAATCCCCTATCAGTGAGAGAACACCGATCCCACAAATCAATTAGAGGACTATTTCGTATCATGTTAACGATTAAGCAAAGTACCTTGTTGAGTTATTTTGTTTCTTGATTGAGTTGTGAGGTGCCCAAGACCATACTGTTGTGTTAGTCATTTTTTCCGTGTGATCTCATTTCAAGCCTACCCTCCAAGTTCATTCTAGAATCGACACTGTCCACACTTATAATCTATTATAAAGGGCCAAACCTATTTTCTTCTTGATAATAAAAAGTGACGACATGCGGAATTAATGTGCCATTACTAGATGCAAAGAAAAGAGCTACTTGGACACTAACATGGAAAGAAAAACCAACATGAAACTAAGACAAGAACTACTAGTAGACACCAACTCAAACTACTATGGAAATAACCAACCGGTCTCAGCTAGGATCCGGACAAGTCTAGTTAGGTCCAGCATTGTTGGCACGCTTGAAGCGCTCATAGTCGGAACAGTGTCCTGCCAGCAGCCAGACAACGGTCAGAAACTCGCCTCCTCTGCTGAGGCCCCTAGCATGGGAATCCCTGCTGGAATGGCTGCCCGCGTAGCACAACATTTCCACCCAAACCCCAAACATCTGATCCAGCATGCTGGCCGGTGAGTCCCATGTCATAAGGATCACATCGTTGGCGACTGTAGCTCCTTTCATGCAGCAAGTACTGTTTTCAACATGATTACGACGCCTGCCGCCTTCTGCCAGCAGCCACCTGGAGATGTTAAGTCTGGTCGGGAGGATGGAATCACTCGCATGAGTGCGACCTAGATCTTGGAGGTATTCCATGGCTTCCGTGTACAAGCTGCGACGAGTATGGCCTGGCAACATGTCAGGCTGGTCGGAGAGGAGGTACATCATGTAATCTGACAATGCCTTTGTTTCGTCAATCCTCTCCTGTAAGGCCTTTGTGTCTTGCTTCTGGCCAACAAAGTCGAGGATGAGATGAGTAGCAATATGCCAGATGATGACCTTGCTGTAAAAATCCCAGTGTTCATTCAATATTATCTTCTTCCGGTTCAAGGTGTACATATCTTCTGCTGCGCCACCACAGCTTTCCACTCGCCATGTTATCTCCTTTCTTATCGAGTTCTCCATATGTGGCGAGACCTTCATGGGAGGAGGCAGTACAGATAACTTTCCTCGAAAAAGCGGCAACCACCAAGAGGTACCATCTGCATCTCCAAACGATGCCTCTCCTCCGTACTCAATCATGTTGAATTGCCCAATGACACCGGACCATCTTCTCCAGCATTTAGCCTTCACAATCCAACGAAGATAAATGACTAGATTCCATATCCATCCATGCATGTTCTGTTGGTGCCGTGTCCAAGTCGACACTATGGCAATGGACCCGGATGCTATCTCCATGATCAAGGCTCCAAACAACAGCACGTAAGTGATGGCAGTATCAATTGTATTATCTTTGTCCACGAACCCAATCATCAAGATTACTGTGGCAACGATGGCGAGCAGGGAGATGACACGGATGCATAACCCATACCAAGTGTGGATCACCCTGGCCTTGGTGTACATGAGGTCGTACATCAGGGAGAGCTGCATCTCGATCACCCTATAGATCTCGCTGTCGCCATTAGTAACTAAATATGCTAGAACTGAAAGGGCTCCATTGTTGTGCCTACATGTTTCTTCTTCACTATCGAGGAACATGCACAAGCTTATACCAAGCAGGGTGTGAGCTCCATGCATTACTCTTTCCTCCTCTCTGAGAAGCTCGTCGAGTATGTCTCTCCCCATATTTTCTGAAAAAACGAACAATATTGGCAAGGTTTTCATACTTTTTTGAAGAAGCAGAATAGATCTGACACTAAATCTTTTTAAAAAGTTATTTTTCCCTGAACAATAATAAGTGCAGGTCTGCATATTCTCACTGTGCATCTAAAAAAACGTTGGCAACCGGGGAATGATCCCATCCTTAGTTATACGTTATTAGGTAGGTGAGACACCCGGTTTATTCAAGCAGTTTTTACACACTCGCATAACACCCTGTTTAGTTTGGTGTCCACGGGGACTCGAACCGAGATGGGCAAGCTGCGCACTCGCTAGCCTTACCACCAAACTGGCGCTTGGTTCTCGTATGAGAAATAAAAAAATCCTAGCTAAGCATTCCATAGTCTATGTAAATAAATTCTTCTTACAACATAGTATTTAGTCGATAACGAAATATTTAATGGAATGATATTTAATGGTGTCCCTGAAGGCAAAGGCCGCTCCCCTGTCAGTCAGCATGCGAATATTGACATTCACGTCCACCCACATAAGGCACATAGACTAGGGAATGCAATAATACGGCCCCTTCCCCGCAAATATACCACGGTGGATTCATTAATTACGTTATGGGACTACGGTTATAAGGATATGATGGTCTCTGGGTGCAACCGTCTGATGATGGTTATTCAGGATATCTACTGCCTGGTTATATGACGTCATACTAGTAGATTGAGAGATGAATAGCTCTTTGTAGGCTTCTCGCTGTCAGTTTTTCTAGTGATTTTCAAATGGTTAGTATATGTATCAACCATCTTTGTTCTGGCTAATCTTTGATCAGTAACTTCTGTATTTCGACTCTTTAAAAAAAAATAAGGTTGTGTGCATCCGAGGATGCAGAGGCCCGGTAATCCCCATTTCGAAAAGAAAAAAAATGGTCATGAGGATATTTGATGCACGATATCTAACACGGACGAGTGGCGATTCCCCGGGCTGTTTTAAAATGACAGACCTGGGATCGTCAAGTGGGGACGTGCAGTTGTTTTTTTAATATGTGGTGTATGTGCGTGGTGTGCTTACACATGGGTAGGCTTGGATATGGGTTTCGGTGGGTCAAATAAAAAAAACTGGCGGGCAAAAGCTACACCTTTAGGGCTTGTTTGATGTACCGGGATTTTTGTCCCGGGCAATCAAATTCTGACCGGGAATCTACGAAAACTGTTTAAATCATCGGGATTTTATTCCCTACCTCCCTACTAATTGATTTACTTCCCTAGAAAAAGGCCCGGGTTCTCCTCCTACCAAACAAGCCCAAGAACTTAGGTTTGGGGAAGCACTGAAGGGGGGCTCATCTCGTTATATACATATATGTATAAATTTGGGCTTTTTGTTACTACGTCTCCCCGTTTTTCATTAAAAAAAAGTGAGCTACCATTTTTTAGTAAAATGCGGACCCTCTGTTTTGGTTCTAAAAAAAAAAAACCCCACCCCATCTAGCAAAAGCTACTTGTATTGCATATATATACCCGAATCAATAGCTAACTTAATTTTTCTCTAACTGTGTAGGAGCTGAAAATATAATTTAGCAGAGTTTAGAATCGTATACTTACCGTGCTCCCGCTGGGTCCTTATTGGTTGAAGTTGCATTTGTGGCGCAGGCTGCTGCTTGCAGTATCTGATGAGGAAGCTGTAGAGGCCATCGTTGCCGGCGCACCTGAGCGCCCATATCCTCTCGCCATACTTGAGAAAGCCGACGGCGAACATGAAGACGCCGGCGGTAACCAAGGCCCATTCACCAGCAGCGAAATACCCTATTAGCACAAAGGCAGCTGTGGAGACCTGCACCGTGAGGGCGTGCAGGTGCCGCAGCCAGAGCCGGTTATCCTCGAGCGCGTAGGCGGTGATGGTGTCCTGGCCGCCCAGGTGCAGCAGAAGGAATGGCGCCCAGAACGCTACGAGCCGTTGCTCGCCGCAGTTGGTGGTCACGAAGAGATGGCCGAGGGTGTAAGTCGCGACAGAGTCGGCCAGCAGGTACATGACCCAGAGGAAGGACCTCAGCACCGTGTTGGCAGTCCGCCGCCTAAAGCTTGCCGAGACGAAGAGGACAACTTGTATGAAGAGGCTGAGCAGCACCAAATTGTGGACTATCCATTCCCCCCATACGTTACGCACCACTTCTCCATCCTGGCATACATGCATCCCTCGATCCGCTACAAATACAATACACGTACATGACACAGTTAATTAACACAAGTGTACATTACGAGCTTTCTCTGTAGTAATCTTGATAAATTGAAGATAAATAAATTGAACGAGCTAGGGCGACTTACATGGTGCTGAGTAGGGGGAAAAGAAATCGCCCATCTTCAAAGAGGAAAGCTCGAGGACCAAACTGCGGCGGATGAGGGCAAATGACTCATGGACCGGTCTATTTATAGTTCAAGATGTATCGCGCGTGCCATGCAACACTCATCGTCACCTTTTCAGAAAAAAAATCATATACTGCCCTTCTATTTCCAGTGCTCCCTCCATGCGCAAATAAGTGTACATCTAGCAGTCAAAATTTGTTACTAAAAAAAGAGTGTACATCTATATTACTACCAAGACAATTAATATATGCAATTAACTTCTCGTAATCGCTCCCTCACTTCATTCTCCAATCTCCAGTCTTCTCATCCACCTTATCCACTAAACATCATTCTCCTTTTTTATTTATATTCGAGGAGACTCGTAAAAGAGGAGAGAGAACTAATTTGCATAGTAGTATTTTCTAGACGTATACTACTTATTTGCGGACGGAGAGAGTAGTCATTAACTCGCCGTCACATTCATCTCAGACGGTAGGCCTTCTCTGAGGTATGCCTTCACGACATCAAGCGTGTCACTAGGTGGTTGCTAGCCTCGGTCCCAGGCGGATCCACGAGGTGGAGATTGGGTCTCAAGGAACAGAGGGGATAGGATCCTCTTCAATAGCCCATCTGCTCGTTCGTCCGGAAGTTGGCACTCAGGTCGGTCCTAAGATTTCAGAGGCCCGGGACGAAACTAAAATTTAGAGCCCTTGCTATTATCTTTTATATATATATATGTATGAAATGATGAAGAATAAATAAAGTATACCCATTTGTAAATTTATAAAAAAATATTAAATTTTACATATTACCTTAAAACTTTCTCCATATATTCCTAGAAGCGAAGTCTATGAAAATAGAATCAATATCAATCATGTCCAATAACTACTTCTCGATGCATAGAGTTGCCAAACCATTTAATCTTTCTTGATACATTGAAGATCTCAAATAGTTAGTTTCAAATTTGAAAAGCTTCTTTGAGACTATCAGTGATATGTTTCCAATCTCTAAACCCATCATTTGCCAAAGTACTCTTGTAGTTGATATAATTGAATAACTTACATTAAAAACAGAACATTGTGTCGACACTTCTTGAATAAACTAGCCATTTTTCATCACGTACCTTTAGAGTAATGAGAATATGAAAAATGTCTCGATATAGTACCATCTAAAGGAAAAGTAATATTTTCTTCTCTGATAGGCCCCTTCTCCACTAATGTGTCCCGTACTTTGTTATCAATACTAGTCCAGTTTTCCAGATCATAAATATCCATGCTAATTGGTTCCTCGTCAACACTAGCAGATTTTGCAGAAGATGAATTAAATGTGGCATCATGATCACTTACATTATCATTACCCGCGTTGTTGGCATCGTTCTCCTATGTACCAAATATCATCCTCTAAATCAACATTAATGTTCCTCAACAAGAACTAGTGCTAACTCATCTGGATTTCTCGAACTGCTCGTGTTACTCTTTAAAAAATTATGAAGGGATCCTCTATATGAGTCAATCAACTTTTGTTCTTCCTTCCTCTTTTTCCTTAGCACCGGAATCAAGTGCATAACCAATTAACCACACTAAAAATATGAAGAAGGGACTACCGATTAGAACCAAAATTATGGGCAACGTTAAATTGCAGAAGATGGGATCAGAAATTCAGAATTCGGACCTGCAAGCGCTGAACGGCCAAAGCGAGACGAGAGGCAGGCAGAGGGCGAGGGCGCGAGGTGATGGGCGACGATCAGCGGACGGCATGCTACGGGCCTTCCTATGATCGAGAGAAGGGTCAAGTCTAGGCAGGAGGCGCAGGAACTGGCCTGCGGCGTGCCTTTGTTTCGTAGATTGTATGATGCAAATATACGATCAAGATATCAATGTCCGATCGAATCTCACGTCAGGTACGTATTGCAATCCTAATAATCTGAAACTTGTGTGTCTAGTGAACAAGAGGGTCCAATCTGGCCCAATACGTAATTCAAACTGCAATTTTTTTAAAATTTTCTGAGATCTATTATAGCCCATATATGCAGCACATATCTGGATAGCCCCCCCTCCCCCCCCCCCCCCCCCCCCCCCCCCCCCCCCCGCGGGCCCCGGGGCGGCTGCCCCTCCAGTCCACCCCTAGGGCCGGCCCTGTTGGCACTGCCAAATTTCGGTGAAATATAGTCATAAATTCTCAGTTGATTCTTTTTATGAGGAAGTACTCCAGCAAGACATGCTAGTCGACAACAATATGAAAATTTGGATGATGAACTTACCACTCAAGACTAAATTATTCACTTGGTATTTTCGTGGTAGGGTTATTCTTATCAAAGACAATCTTCTAAGACAAAATTGGCATGAGACTAAAAATGTGTTTTTCATTATCTCTACAATCAAACATTTATTCTTTGAATGCAAGTTTGTACACTAATAGGAAACTAGCTATAAATAGAAAGGCTTTTTATGGCGCATATAAATGTGCATGCTCCACAAAATTATTTCTCTGGCGCATAAAATACATGCGCCACAGAAATATGGCAATTCTATGGCGCACACAGCCCATATACGCCACAGAAATATGATAATTCAGTGGCGCACGCAACCCATATGCGCCACATAAATATCACAATTTTGTGGCACACACAACCCATATACGCGCCACAGAAATGTGTGCTTCTGTGGCGCATATTTTTGATGCGCCACACAAATTTGAGGGGACCAATAACCAAGTATCAGTGAACAAGATTCTGTGACGCATATGTCTATATGTGCAATAGAACGTGAAGATTCCATGGAGCATCTAGACATACCCCCATTGGATCGCCTTTAAAAAAATTTAAACAATAAACAAAAATGATAAAACCTTCATTAAAATAATTCGATTTTTATTCCTTTGAGATATAGTTATATTTTGGCGTATGGTTGTAGGAAAACTTGAAAAACATAAATTTCGATGTATTTTGCAAAAAAAAGTTCATGTCTCGGTAAAACAGCTCTAGATTTTGCACACGACCTCCTAAAACATTATCGTCTCGAAGTTTCCTATTCAAATTCAACCGCCAAAGGTTTGTACTTTTTATAGAATCTCAAATTCGAAAAGAGTAAAAGGATATTTTAAAAAGAAGATTTTTCCTGCAAAAAGGAGAAAAAAGGGCTGGGGAGACAATTATGTGACGCATATTCCACATAATTGTTGGGAGGGATTTGAATTTGGAATCCCGCTAGCGCCCCTTCTCCTCCTCATACTCCTCCAACTCCAGCGACTCCTACTCCAGTGACTTACTCCGGTGGCCAACTCCTCCACTGGCAACCTCCGCCTCCTCCGGCGACCCCCTCCTCCTCCGGCGACCCCCTCATCCTACGGCGACCCCTCCTCCACCGGCAGCCTCCTCCTCCTCCTACTCCAGCGACCTCCTCCTCCTCCTCCTCCTACTCCGGTGACCCTCCTCCTCCACCCACCTCCGGCCTTGCCCTCCTGCGGTGACCCCCACCTAGATTTGCCCCGCTTTATTTTGAAATTTGAAAAAAAAACGGTGGCGCATAATGCAATATGCGTCACAGAAATTTGAGATTTGAAATTTAGGGCGGGATCTGCCCCCCCCTTTTTTTTGAAATTCAAAAACATTCTACAATATGCGCCACAAAAAATTGAGATTTCTATGGTGCATATCAATATGCCCCATAAAAAAAATAGTTGCGAGGTAACGGTGACGGCACATCTAATATGCGCCATAGAATTCGAAAAATGTGCGCCACAGAAGAGCCTCTTCTCCTAGTAGTGGCACATTCTATATCGTCAATCATCCAAATAGATTTAAATTTGTATCCACTTTGTATTGTGTAAATATTTTTGAGTATGGGCTATATGGTATACATTACAGGTTCAGAATTCTTCTTAGGTGAGAGAGCGATTTCCATTATTGCTCTAGCTATGTATAAATGATGGTATTTTTAATGACAAAAAATTTACTAGCTATATGTAGGTTGCATACTCGTGAGGCACCAACTTATTTATGTGCCACGGGTTTATAGTCATGGCGCATCACATATATGTGCGCCGTGGTTAGAAACTTACCCGTGGCGCGACATGAAAAACGGTGCACCACGGGTATATTTGGGCTGGGATAGACACCCTTACCCGTGACGCACCCTGTGTAAGTGTGGAATGTGTGCTCAGCCCCCCACCCACCAACCCGTGGTCACCTTTTCAGTTTTACAAAAAGTAAAATAAAATGATAATTTTTTAAAAAAATCCTTTGTGATTTAGTTATGTTACATTATCTAGTTGTTAGGAAAAATAAAAACCTGAATTTTGATACTTTTGCAAAAAAAGAACAGTTTTGTCCCGGTAAAACAGCTCTAACTTTTGCATACCACATCGGACAAAAAAGTGTAACACATGAAAAGGCATCCAACGGTGTTTGGCCATTATTGTTTTTTTAGAACCCTAAAATTTGAAATGGAAAATGGAGTTTTCGAAATGTTTAGATTTAACTACAAAAATATATACGAAGGGCCTCACTTACCCGTGGCGTACCCTTCCTGATGTGCCATGGTATGCAACCTATCTAAACATAAAACCACATACACCCCTCCCGACCGGGTCACCCCTCCCCGACCGCGTCTCAGTGTCTTCCTCGACCTTGCCTACCATTTAAGCAAAATGGAGCTCTCTCCCCGCACGAACAGGGGGCGAAAAAGAACCGGCGACCACCTGTCTACGCTACTGCTGCCAGCGGCATCTACATCCCTCAGCTGCCACCCCCTCCGACCTTCCTAGGCTCCAATGAGACGATGGCACCAAACAGTAGCATACAGACTCGATTTATTTTTTCTTCTTTCTATGGTGTTTTCTATAAATTCGTGTTGTAATATTATTTTATTTTATTTTATTTATCAAAAACTTACCCATGGCACAAACTAAACCTTACATGTGGCGCACCGCATAGTGCGCCATGGTATGTGCACTATCTATGGTGCACCACATGGTGTTCCACGGTTAACAAATACCAGATACCAGTGGCGCAAGGCGCGTGGGGTGGTGCGCTACGGGTATTCTTTTAGGTGCAGGTAAGCTTTTTTCTATTAGTGCACTAAGCTCTGCTCATGGCCGTCTCTAGAACATATAGAGAATTGCGATTAGTTAATGGATGTATCTGCATGACTAGAGTATACGATGAGGTATTGCTTTATCCAACATGGATGGCAGCGTAATATTCAGATTGGTCCTGCTCCACCATATACGTTTTACAATTTCTCATCAATGATATGCAATCTGGCTTTGTTTATTTTTTACTTTTGGACATGTCTCAGCTATGTGCAAACTAGAGGCCCAATGTAATGCTTAAAAAGGTTTTAGTAATGAAGCACCCTTTACGAAAAAAAGGTTCAATCAGAGTGGTTGCGGGTCTCCATCCAGGTAACCATCAAAGTGGTGAACAAGAAGGGGAGTGAGCGGTGGAATCCGGAAGCAGAAGACATATAGACCGACCGGAGCTCAACTTCAAGAGCACATGTTCAATGGCTTACATCCATCTAGATTATGACTAAGGTGGATAAAGGGTCGTCACTCCGACCTCTAGTTCTAACATTTTGCCAAAGCCATCTCACCTTCTTTTGATGAAAATATGCCCTAAGAGGTAATAATACGTTGTATTATTATATATTCCTTATTCATGATTAAGTTTATTATTTCGTGCTATAGTTGTATTGGTTCCGGATAATGAGTATTTAGAGGAAAATCCTAATACATATGTGAAATTATAAATACCATTTAGATATCCCTAGTCTTGACTCTAAGACTAGTTCATGTATCATTGGTAGTTCTGGTTTCCTGACTATGGGTAAATACAAAGGTTCAATCGGAGGTTCCTTTGACTCAATCTTCAAATTCTTAATTTTTTTTGCATCAGTGCTACCTGTTGTGTATTCAGTGAGACAAGGAGCGGCTAGACATGAAGATGGAGCACTTGATAGTGGCAGCCTGTCACTTATCTACACCATCTGGCCGCTGAGTGTTGCTCCCGGAGAGAGTTGTATTTCATTACATTTCGTTTTCTTCCAATTTCTCTGGATGTGGGCGTGTTTGTGTTGTTGGACTAGCATTTAGTTTTTTCGTTGTGTCGTTTTTGCTTGACTATACCGGATCATGTATGGATGTTGGTTTATTTATAAAGCTGGACATAAGCCTGTCCCGAGGTAAAAGCAACCACAAGAAAAGAGAGTTAACATGCACGACTATAAGGGAAACTGAAGCAATATGAAAACCGCAGTTTTCAGGTCTACATGATGTCCTAGATTCTTGTACTCGAACTTTGACTAGCAATTTGACCAATAATACATGAGAAAATTGTCCTAAGAATTTCGCCTTTGGCTCCATAAGCCACCTCGAAACTGATGTAGTGGTTCCAATGAGAAGAGGGGAGTAACTCGTCAGGACGGGCACAAGGAATCAACCAACGTGCTTTTCGAGAAAGCCTAGAGCGTGCCCATATGATTAGTTTAGGTGGACACTCTTACGAAGAAACATGTCCTGGGCTGCTTTATTCAGCCTTTCAAATCACCTCTCTCCGGAGCCACATGGGAACCCCAAATAATGGTCACGGGTACGAGCATAGAATGAAATGCTATAACTGGCATGCTTTTCGGATAATTCCAACAAAATTAACTGGTCGCCATGGCCAACGTTAAACAATCCAGTCGTCATGTCGGGTCGTCGCCATGGCCTACGCCAGGGAAGTTGCTTTCGTTGTCACTTCGGCTAGCGAGCGAACGCCGCCACGCTTTCTGGTTGTTTTCGCATTACGTTCCGCCCTCTATCTTGGGTCACGCTCCTCACATGCTGCCATGGACCGCACCTGTCACCAACCTGGGTGAGGTGGGGAATTACAGCTTTCTTTTCATAGTGCACTAGGCGACACTGAAAAAGAATGACATGTCAATTGGATTTAGCTTCGGATTTTTCAAACCAAATGCAAGACGAATTAGAGGAATAATTACGGTAAGAAATGTGAGTTTTAGCCGGTTAGCCATGAGAACTGGTGGGATAAACTTCAGATGAGCTTACAAATCCAGAGTCTAGGTACACAGGCTAACCTTTTGTATATTTTCAATGTAGCATCATTCACTGAACATTCACTATGGGATGCCGTGCGCATATGTTTGGTTTATGCAGACGGTCATACAATATTGAGCATGTCGCCAGCCTTATCAAGCTCACCCAACCGTAAAAAAATCTGACTTCATGAGCTTGGCCGTCGTGCCGCCGGTGGGACGCACGACTCTCACACTTGGCCACTGCACTTTCTGCTCGGTTTCCTGAGTCCTCTCGGAAAAGCAATGTCGTTCATCACGTGTAGCCATGGGACCTCACCTGCCGGGAAGAAGATGGTCCTACTTTTTTTTGCATCATTGCCAACGCGCTCCTGAAATAAGGAGATAAACTGGACATGAAACGAAGTAATGGGGTTGGGCTTTCACAGCGGAAGTGCTACACCTACGGGGAGTTACGGACTACTCCTTATTTATGTAGGAATGGATGATCAAACGTGTACTGTTCAACAATCAAGTGACATGTCTATTACTAGCGATAACGATGGCATGGAGCAACAAAAGAAAAGCAACCTGGAACTTGAAGATAATCATGATGAAGCTCAAACAGATATGTTACTTGAAGAACCTAAATTGGGGATGACCTTTGATTCTGAGAATGATGTTCGAGAGTACTACAATATATATGCCAAAGAAAAATGTTTGGTGTGACAAGAAGCTCAAACAGAAATCATAATGTAGAATTAAAGTATTTTACACTTTGTTGCTCTCGTTATGCTAAGACCGAGTCCAATTCGAGAAATAGGTTGAAGCCAAATCCAACAGCTGGGTTAGCGCGCAAAGCTAAAGTTAATATTGCTCGTGGTCATGAATGAAAGTTTCATCTTTCAAAGGTCATTTTGGATCATAACCGCACATTGAGTCCACCTAAATCACGGTTGTTTAGATGTAACAAGAAGTTGGACTTTCATGTTAAATGAAGACTTGAGTTGAATGACTAGGTTGGAATACGAGTAAACAAGAATTTCAATTCTCGTGTTGTAGCAGCGGATCGTCATGAACAACTGACATTTGGTGAGAAAGAGTGACACAATTATCTAGAGAAAACAAGAACATTGAAACTTGGAGTTGCAGTCCGACAATCCACACTTTTTTAGTGTCTTGGAGAAGGAGATAATTGCTGATTTTAATTCTTTTCATTCAACCATACCTTGTATCAAATACTTTGACATAGAGAAGCAGTTTCTCCTAGTTTAAAAATTCAAAGTTCAAAAAGTTTCAAGAGCAGCTAATTGACACGATGTACTGTGTGAATTGTTTGATCAAATATCTATTTCTAATAAATAGTTCAAGATCCAACACATTTTTGAATTGTTTGCTGAAGGGATCATTTAACTTGGGCATTAGTACTAGCGACATGAATGCAACCATGCCAGCTACAGTACCATATGGAGCAATTCAGGTATTTTTTTGGAAATGTATTTGTTGTAAGTACTTCGACATCCAATTCACCTTCTGACTTTGTTTGGTGCAGGAATCGTTTGGCTTTGTTGTTACCAGCATAAATCCAACTATGGTAGCTACATTACCACCCGGAGGTTCATCGTCTAATGTCATGCCTCCAATTCTAGGCACATATACAAACATGTTGTTTCAAGTTCAACAAAGCTCTGCTTCTCTGTCTAGTTCTTCACAATTACACTTTAATGGAAGTGGGGAGCCCAATGATACGACATATCAGAGTTAGACATGATTTGTGTACCTTAATGATGTTGGAAGTAGACCTTATGATTTTTTTGTATTTGGCAATTTTTTTGTAATATCTAGAATCTGGATCTCCATTGAAACTTATTATAGCATTATATGCAATCTAATTTTACATATACATGCTTGTCGTGTATATGCCCATGTATATTCTACAAGTGTTCATGCCCTTGTATACATGCCTGATTGTTCTTGGCATGTCCTCGCCAAGCTAGGATAGATGGATCGTCCACATAATGGCCCGTGTTGCTTTCAGGCCTTTCATGTTTGTTCACATGGAACCGGCAAAGTAACTTCTCTGTTGATAATATGTCAGAAAGCACTTCCGTATGATTCTATTTTGAGTCTTTGACAAGTCAAGTTACAACAAGATTTAATGATAAGGGGTAGGGAAAGCAAAAAATTCTCCCGACCGACAACATTAAGAAAAAACTGCGCCCAACAGCTAGGGATAACAGCACACACAGTTTGTCCAACCAACAATTCATCTAAATTCGCAAGTTCAGGTTCTTTCTGTAGTATGCTTAGGAATCAGGTGTTGGAAGTCAAGTGTTTCTTCATAATAGATGTACTGGCCTTAACATTTGATTTCTGATTTCTCCTGTGCATTACCTCACATTTTCAAATCAACATACGTCCACCTGTCTGCGCTACTGCCGCCAGAGGCATCTACATCCCTCAGCTGCCACCCCCTCCGACCTTCCTAGGCTCCAATGAGACGACGGCACCAAACAGTAGCATACAGACTCGATTTCCTTTTTCTTCTTTCTATGGTGTTTTCTATAAATTCGCGTTGTAATATTATTTTATTTTATTTATCAAAAACTTACCCATGGCACAAACTAAACCTTGCATGTGGCGCATTGCATAGTGCGCAATGGTATGTGCACTATCTATGGTGCACCACATGGTGTTCCACGGGTAACAAATACCAGTGGCGCGAGGCGCGTGGGGTGCTGCGCTACGGGTATGTTTTTTTATGTGCAAGTAAGCTTTTTTCTATTAGTGCAGTAAGCTCCGCTCATGGCCGTCTCTAGAACATATAGAGAATTGCGATTAGTTAATGGATGGATCGGCGAGGTAATGTTTTATCCAACATGGATCTCAGCGTAATATTCAGATTGGTCATGCTCCACCATATGCGTTTTACAATTTATCATCAATGATATGCAATCTGACTTTGTTCAATCAGAGTGGTTGCGGGTCTCCATCCAGGTAACCATCGAAGTGGTGAACAAGAAGGGGAGTGAGCGGTGGAATCCGGAAGCAGAAGACTGATGTCTACACACTTCTATTCTTGTAGATAGTTGTTAGGCCTCCAAGTGCAGAGGTTTGTAGAACAACAGCAAGTTTTCCCTTAAGTGGATCACCCAAGGTATATCGAACTCAGGGAGGAAGTGGTCAAAGGTATCCCCTCTCAAGCAACCCTGCAATCAAGATACAAGAAGTCTCTTGTGTCCCCAACACACCCAATACACATATCAGGTGTATAGGTGCACTAGTTCGGCGAAGAAATAGTGAAATACAAGTGATATAGATAATTATAAGTGGTAACGGTGATAGAAAATAGCTTGATGGCGTGGAAAAGACTAAAGTAAAAATAAATAAAGATAGAAGCAAGCAAACATGTAATAGATCTAATAGCAAACGGTGTTTCAGTGCTTAGAAACAAGGCCTAGGGATCATACTTTCACTAGTGAACACTCTCATATAAATATATTCTTCTTTATGATACTACGCTGAACTACTCTCCGGTTGGACACTCTAATCCATGGTAGGGCTATAACAGCACACCTCAAAGTAAGCCTTTCCCATCTAGATAACCCCACACTGTCACCTTGAGCACTAGATGGTTCAAACAAACACCACAATTTGATAAAGGCATCCAACTCCAAATATAACTCATAACAAGTATTTATAATCTCTAGCCTAAGTGCCACCATGGTGTGCACACACACTTCAACTGCACACACATAGGGAGAGCAGAGATCTATTAAAGCACTTGAGTAGCAAGGTAGATCTATAGATTACAAGCTCATGATCTCAATAATATCATGCATAGAGAGAGATGAACACATAGCTACCGGTAGAACCCTTGGCCTCGAGAGAGAACTACTCCCTCCTCATCATGAGAATCAGCAACGGCGATGGAGATGGTGGTGGAGATCGATGGAGATGGCTCCGAGGGCACTTCCCCGTCCCGGCAGGGTGCCGGAACAGAGACTTTCTGTCCCCCGAATATCCCCTTCGGTGGCGGCGGCGCTGTGGAACTTTTCGTGGCTGGAGGCTGGATGATTTAGAGTTTTTGCATCGGGAGGCATCTTATAGGCGAAGAGGCAAGGTCGGTGGGCATCCAGGGGGCCCACACCACCTGGTGGCACGGCCAGGGCTAGCCCGCGCCACCATATGGTGTGGCCACCCTATGGCCCCTCTCCATCTCGTCTTCTGGCTCCGTGAGTCTTCCGGTAAAATATCGACTTTGGCTTTTGTCCGGTCCAATTTCGAGAATATTGATTTTCTGACTTTCCTGGAACCAAAAACAGCAGAAAATAGGCAACTGGCACTGTGACATCTTGTTAATAGGTTAGTCCAGGAAAGTGTATAAAAAGTACTCCAAAATTGAAACAAAACATAAGAAAGTAGATAAAACCAAACATAAAACATCGAAAATTATGGATACGTTAACAGCGTATCGAAGACATATAGACCTGACTGGAGCTCAAGTTCAAGAGCACATGTTCAATGGCTTACATCCATCTAGATTGTGACTAAGGTGGATAAAGGGTCGTCACTCCGAGCTCTAGTTCTAACATTTTGCCAAAGCCATCTCACCTTCTTTTGATGAAAATACGCCCTAAGAGGCAATAATACGTTGTATTATTATATATTCCTTATTCATGATTAAGTTTATTATTCCGTGCTATAGTTGTATTGGTTCCGGATAATGAGTATTTGGAGGAAAATCCTAATACATATGTGAAATTATAAATACCATTTAGATATCCCCAGTCTTGACTCTAAGACTAGTTCATGTATCATTGGTAGTCCTGGTTTCCTGACTATGGGTAAATACAAAGGTTCAATCGGAGGTGCCTTTGACTCAATCTTCAAATTCTTAATTTTTTTGCATCAGTGCTACCTGTTGTGTATACAGTGAGACATGGAGCGGCTGGACATGAAGATGGAGCACCTGATAGTGGCAGCCCGCCACTTATCTACACCATCTGGCCGCTGAGTGTTGCTCCGGGAGAGAGTTGTATTTCATTACATTTCGTTTTCTTCCAATTTCTCTGGATGTGGGCGTGTTTGTGTTGTTGGACTAGCATTTAGTTTTTCCGTTGTGTCGTTTTTGCTTGACTATATCGGATCATGTATGGATGGTGGTTTATTTATAAAGATGGACATAAACCTGTTCGGAGATAAAAGCAACCACAAGAAAAGAGAGTTAACATGCACGACTATGTTGGAATTCCCACGGATCAACTACATCAAACTAAACATACAAGCACGCTCGAAAAAAAATCTTATGGCCAAAAGCACGTGTCGTACCCGTTCTTTTTCTTTTATTTCTGCTGAACTCTTGGTCTTACAAAAGATACACACAGCCCTTGTGTTTATATACACGCATCAAGGACCTGACTACCGACTCAATCTTAGCTAGGTCTAGACCTACACGAACACAAACTCAACAAGCTCCTATCCTACTGGGGGACACACACCACACAACTGAATCCAAACCGGACTAGACTACACTTAATTACTACATGTCCAAGTACAAATCCTAATCGGACTCAACCTGCATGCATGCTACGTAGAGCTCTTGCCCAATTAACAAACCTATTTAAGACTAATCTAACTTGACCTGAATTGGGATAATATTATTTCTAACAATCTCCTCCTAATCTTAACTCTTTGTCTTCTCGTGCTCCTCCCAATCTTGACTCCTGCAGCTTCACGTCACATCTTTTTTTTGGTCCTCATTGCTATGTCCGTACAGTCAATATGACCACGCAGACAACATGCATCGCCTCTCTTGCTGTGCCATGTTGTGCCACCGCCATTGCTCGGCCCCTGCCGCACTCGGTCCGCACCTATGTGCCACCGCTATTGCTGGCAGCCGCACACTAGGTTCGCACCATACTCCTCTTGTACTTGCTTGCAGTAGCTTCTCCTTCCGCTGCTCGCACACCTCCTCGCTTTACGGTACCTTCTCGAAGCACCGTCCGCCTTCGGCATCGCACCGAACCCACGCTGGCCGCAACCAGGACGCTCCACGAGGACATGGACACAACTTCACGGAACACCGTGCACACCTCAACTGTGACGCGCTCCAGCTGCAACGGATCCTTACGGGGACGAGCACTTTGACACAACCACGACACACCGACACGACACTGACCACACGTGCAAACGTGCACACACTTGACTCCTTGAGTCACACTCCCCCGATGACAACATTGATGAGCCTTCCAGCACCGCTCCCCGGCACCACCGCTCCCATCAACGACCATCCACCTCCACCGAAGAACTTGACGTGCTCCCGTCGACGATGCCCGCCACCTTGCTGACGATGGTCCACTCGCCAACTCCTCCTTGTCGCTCCGCTGAACGACGATCGCCCACCGCCACACCGATGACGGCATGCTCGCCGCCTCCATCTGGTCGCCCGCCTAACGACGCTCGCCCGCCCCGAGAGGCTAGTACGAGTCGCCTCCCCGGGGCAAGCACACTTCAAATCCTCGACCTCGCTCTGATACCAATTGTTGGAATTCCCACGGATCAACTACATCAAACTAAACATACAAGCACGCTCGAAAAAAAATCTTATGGCCAAGGGCACGTGTCGTACCCGTTCCTTTTCTTTTATTTCTGCTGAACTCTTGGTCTTACAAAAGATACACACAGCCCTTGTGTTTATATACACGCATCAAGGACCTGACTACCGACTCAATCTTAGCTAGGTCTAGACCTACACGAACACAAACTCAACAAGCTCCTATCCTACTGGGGGACACACACCACACAACTGAATCCAAACCGGACTAGGCTACACTTAATTACTACATGTCCAAGTACAAATCCTAATCGGACTCAACCTGCATGCATGCTACGTAGAGCTCTTGCCCAATTAACAAACCTATTTAAGACTAATCTAACTTGACCTGAATTAGGATAAGATTATTTCCAACAGACTATAAGGGAAACTGAAGCAATATGACAACCGCAGTTTTCAGGTCTACTACTCCGCCCACAACTACATGATGTCCTATAGTTTCTTGTGCTCGAACTTTGACCAGCAATTTGACCAATAATACATGGGAAAATTGTCATAAGAATTTCTCTTTTGGCTCCCTAAGTCACCTCGAAACTGATGTGGTGGTGCCAATGCAATGAGAAGAGGGGAGTAACCCGTCAGGTCGGGCACAAGGAATCAAGCAACGTGCTTTTCCAAAAAGCCTAGAGCGTGGCCATGTGATTAGTTTAGGTGGACACTCTTACGAATAAACATGTCCTGGGCTGCTTTATTCAGCCTTTCAAATCACCTCTCCGGAGCCATGGGAACCCCAAATAATGGTCACGGGTACGAGCATAGAATGAATTACTATAACTGGCATGCTTTTCGGATAAGTCCAACAAAAATAACTGGTCGCCATGGCCAACGTTAAACAATCCAGTCGTCATGTCGGGTCGTCGCCATGGCCTACGCCAGGGAAGTTGCTTTCGTTGTCACTTCGGCTAGCGAGCGAACGCCGCCGCGCTTTCTGGTTGTTTTCGCATTACGTTCCGCCCTCTATCTTGGGTCACGCTCCTCACATGCTGCCATGGACCGCACCTGTCACCAACCTGGGTGAGGTGGGGAATTACAGCTTTCTTTTCATAGTGCACTAGGCGACACTGAAAAAGAATGACATGTCAACTGGATTTAGCTTCGGAATTTTCAAACAAAATGCAAGACAAATTGGAGGAATAATTACGGTAAGAAATGTGAGTTTTAGCCGGTTAGCCATGAGAACTGGTGGGATAAACTTGAGATGAGCTTACAAATCCAGAGTCTAGGTAGACAGGCTAACCGTTTGTATATTTCCAATGTAGCATCATTCACTGACAATTCACTATGGGATGCCGTGCGCATTTGTTTGGTTTATGCAGACGGTCATACAATATTGAGCATGTCGCCACCCTTATCAAGCTGACCAAACCGTAAAAAAATCTGACATCATGAGCTTGGCCGTCGTGCCGCGTGTGGGACGCACGACTCTCACACTTGGCCACTGCACTTTCTGCTCGGTTTCCTGAGTCCTCTCGTTAAAGCAATGCCATTCATCACGTGTAGCCATGGGACCTCACCTGCCGGGAGGAAGATGGTCCTACTTTTTTTTTTCAACATTGCAAACGGCGCTCCTGAAATAAGGAGATAAACTGGACATGAAACGAAGTAATGGGGTTTCACAGCGGAAGTGCTACACCTACGGGGAGTTACGGACTACTCCTTATTTATGTAGGAATGGATGATCAAACGTGTACTGTTCAACAATCAAGTGACATGTCTATTACTACCGATAACGATGACATGGAGCAACAAAAGAAAAGCAACCTAGAACTTGAAGAGCATCATGATGAAGCTCAAACAAATGTGTTACTTGAAGAACCTAAATTGGAGATGACCTTTGATACCGACAATGATGTACAATATACTAGATCATGTAGGCGCGCGTTGCCGCGCCCATCCATTAGGACAATTGATGGTTAGGAATGGGTGAACATATATTTGGATTTAAATATGTTAACAAATTGTCGATCAAGTGTCGGTTAGGAATATGAACCGTGCATATTTCCCGGCTAGTTAGTTGAACCGTGTTGCTCATGGTAAGAGGTTATGCCCTAGTGATTTGATTCGGGCGCCAACTCCGCTTCAGAAAAATTCATTGTCGCTGAAACATGAGACATGGGACAAGTCAGAAGGTTATGTCTAGTTCACTTCGTGATGATGGATATTTGCGTGTGCTGGATTGTCTGGTTTATCACGTTTTCTCCTATCATGGTGTATCCACTGGTTGAGTTTCCGATCCGGCATCATGTTTTGCTTGAAGGTGGCGACACACATGATCTTACTTCTTATCCTCAATACTGCGATGTGTGATCTCTCTGAAAAACAAAACTGCATTGTCTAATGTCATGAAAGATACTTAGCTGCAGCACAGAAGAAAGACAGTGTTGATCCCTAAATTGCTTCATCTATAGTAATAATGGGGAAAAATATAATGCATAGAAGGAATGGAGGACAAAAGAATAGAGCATAGGCCTGGTACATTCAAGTGGTATTTAGTAATTGGCTCATTGTCAAATGCACATTCAAGTGGTATTTGGTGATTGGAGTATAAGTAGAGGATTGGCATGTGAGCTGGAAAGTGTAACTGAAGAGCAATGGCCTTTGAACCTCTTCTTTATTTTTGCTTTATAATGGCTTCATCTATACTCTTAATTGAACCTCATCTTTATTTTTGCTCTTAATGTTATTGATGCATGCAGGAAGAGAAATGGCCTTTGAACCACATATGTACCTACATGAAAACACTTGCAATGAAAAGGAGAAAAACACGACCAAATTATTACATCTATTGGGAGACCTATATGCAGTTTACATATCTTACAGAAAAAATGCAAAAAAAATGCTCTTCAGTATTCAGCACAGTATAAAGTTCTGATCGAATAGCTTACCACTGATTGGTGAAGGTTAAAACAAGAAAAGAAAGATGTTGATACAAGTTAAATGGCTGTAGAGGAGCATTTGTTCATATTTACTTGAGGCTTTTTGTTATATCAACAATTCAGAAAGCATAGCCTCGTATATAGAACTGGAAACTAAGCAATTTTAAAAACATTTAATCTTAATAGAACATGGAAGAAATACAGGTTTGCAAGGTACGACAATCCACTTACTTGAGAACTGTGTCAAAATTTTAAAATTAATAGTACAATTAGTAGTTAAATTGTGTATTGAAGGTCGGTCCATTACTTAGAACGACAACTTTAGTAAATCAGCAGAAACAAAATTCTGGACGAGCTTGTGGTTTTAACATGAAAAACTTTCTTCTGAGGGTCATGCAGGTCCGAACGTAAGAGCTTGAGAACATTTGGAAATTATTTTTTACAGAACGCAACGATACTTCTGTCTTAGGCCAAGTTCTCATGTTATTGGTCTACAGTTGCCTCGAGAATCATCCTAATTTCAACCCCTATGTTCCAACTAAGCCAAATATTACCAAAGATGTTAGCTGATGTAAATTCAGGACTCGCCCGCTTGAGAGCAGCTCGGTGGTCTCCAGCTTCACAGCAATGTCGCCCGAGAGCACTCGCCTGCACCATCATCTGCACGCGAGCAGAAATCCAAAATAGTCAGATGGAGATCCCCAACCCCGACAAATATACCAGATCAAGAGAAAACAAGCGTCAGGGAGGCAGACATTTTTCCAGAGCAGCGAGGAGTAGCCCATCTATGGCATGCCACCAGTGGCGGAGGCAACAGCATCCGGGAACCCATTGCGGCGACTCTTGTGGAGGTTCGCCTAGCGGGTATTCTTTCGGATCTCCACCATCTGACCCTCACGCCGGCGCCGGCTGTCCATCGCGCCACACCTCCGCCGCTCGTTGGGCCATGCCGTCACTGGCTGCATCGCTCCCCGCATCACCTAGGCCATGCCCTCTCTGCTCGCACCGCCTGGGTCATGCCTCGTTCGCCGAGGGCCGCGCCGCCTTTGACCAGCGTGGAGATCGGGAGAGATGTGGTGGCGTGTTGTGTGCGAACTGCGAAGGATGAGGTGCTGGGAGGTGAGTTTTGGTTGATGCATACGTGGCTTTATCAGGACCGTCTGTTTGGGATCGAACGAGATACCTGCGATGTGTGTTCCAGAGTAGCCGGTCAGGGACATTCAACCAGGAAATCAGACAGCCAAGAAGCACTACAGGAACGGCACGCTACGCCGAGGGCAAAAAGCCGTCGGCGTAGGCCAAAATGCCCTCGAATGAGCACTACATGTATGCACAATATGAGCACTACATGTATGCACAATATGGGCACATTATCACAAACTATGCCTTGATTCTAGCCATAACATGGGTCATTTGACCCGAAAGCCAAGAAACCTCGAATGAGATAGGTCATTTTGTGAAGGATTTTTTCAGACATAATCAATATAGCAGGTTTGATATTTTTCCTTGTAACCATGTCACATAATATGACACCACGCGAAGGTTTCACATTGTTTCGATCGTTTTTGAATTTTTTATGCCCGTTTTAAACTATCGTCAAACTTTCTCGAACGACGGGCATGAAGATTCTTAGCTCGGGGCCGAGCCTCACTAAACTTGCTTTGGATCTTTGATAAAATAGCATATTGTGAACCTAAAATGATTTTTGTAAAAAAAACATGAGCATCGGATCATGTACCTGTAGTTCATATCTGACCCACTTCCTACCGATTCGGCAGGAATTTGTCTTTTTCACCAGGGGTGGACGGAAAGGTTTCAGATCCCCCTGTTGGGACATTGTCCATATAAGGTGGTCTAGTATTTTTTTTAAATGTGGTGGTAGAATTTTGAATTAGCCATTTGGTGGTTGCTTCACAAAACTCCCCCATTTTTGTGCTCGGAAAATGGAAAATGTCTTTTTGGTGCGACGAAAATGAAACTTCCTCCTGTAACATTGTTCGACATCCCATGATGCACAATATGGGCACATTATCACAAACTATGCCTTGATTCTAGCCATAATATTGGTCATTTCACCCGAAAGCCAAGAAACCTCGAATGAGATAGGTCATTTTGTGAAGGATTTTTTCAGACATAATCAATATAGCATGTTTGATATTTTTCCTTATAACTATGTCACATAATATGACACCACGTGAAGGTTTCGCATTTTTGGATCGTTTTTGAATTTCTTATGTCCGTTTTAAACTATATATAATATTTTATGTTTCACTTAATTTTTTTACAAATATGTAATATTTGAGTGTAGTTAGATAGATCTTATTTTTCTGCAAATTTTGATATATTATTTGTATTTTTTCGAATTAGAATGATTTAGTTATGATTTTTCAAAGTTTAATGAGATAAAAGGAAAAATAGCTATGCCGAGGGCAGCCGTCGGCGTAGGATAGGATACGCCGAGGGCATTTCTACGCCGACGGCTGTTTGGCGGTGCTGGCCTGGTCACGGTCTACGCCGACGGCCCCGATGTTTGGCCATCGGCGTAGCGACCGGCCGTCGGCGTATTCATCCGTTCCTATAGTGAAGGCTCTAAACGCTTGGTCGGACGGCTGCAATTGCTGAAATCGTGAGATAGCTCCTCTTTGGTTCAGTTATAATATCCCTAATATGCTAAAGAAAAAGTGTTTGGTTGTGATGGGTAGATGCTCAAACAGAATCATAATGTAGAATTAAAGTATGACCACGTCCAATTCGAGAAATAGGTTGAAGCCAAATCCAACAGCTGGGTTAGCATGTAAAGGTAAAGTTAATATTGCTCGTGGTCTTGAATGAAAGTTTCATCTTTCAACGGTCATTTTGGATCATAACCACACATTGAGTCCACACTAGTAGAAAATGGGCCTTTGTTTCGGGCCACTAGTCCCGGCCGTGGCTGAGGCCGAGACTAATGGTCCGAACCAGACGGCCCGAGGAGGCCGAGGCACTATGTCCCGGTCCGTAAGGAACCATTAGTCTCGGTTTGAGATACAAACCGGGACAAATGGGTCCGGGCCGGCGTGCGTGCTCCTGACAGAACCTTTAGTCCCGGTTTGTATCTCAAACCGGGACTAATGGCCTGGCCCTATATATATGCACCCAGCCCTCCACTCTCTTCTGTTTTTTTCCTATGTGAGAGGTGGGTATAACTTTGTGCTAACTTTTTTTCTTAATATGCACTAGAGGTGTTCGGTGAAATGCCTCTTAGAGCGATGCCACTTGAGTTCACACAAGACAAAATATGATATGAGGTGCCAGAGCGACACTTAAGGTTTCTCCTCTTTGTTTTCAAGTGTCCTAAAAGGTTAGCAACTATTTTCTTGTTTTGACTACGCGGTACTAATTTAAGCATCGTGATTGCGTTTGATATATATGCATGGTTGTATGATGCAGATGAGCCACCCATGGATGTACAGTGACCGACGCTCTGACACTTACAGAGAAGGCGTGCGTTCTTTTCGCCTTGTGGCCGAGGCGAACAAGCGGCGGGATGGTTTTATGTGTTGTCCATGTGTTGAATGTCGGAATGAGCAGGCTCACACTTCCTTAAGAGTCATTCAGAGCCACCTGCTTCGGTCTGGTTTCATGTCCGGCTATAATGTTTGGACCAAGCACGGAGGGGTTATGATGGAAGACGGCGATGAAGAAGAGAATGATGATGACAACTACCGATCTATGTTCCCCGAATACGATGATACCACAGTTGAAGATAATGAAAAAGAAGGGGGGTGAAGAACGGGAACCAGATGAGCCCGTTGATGATTTTGGTCGGGTCATTAGTGATGCAAGGTGAGACTGCGACACAGAAAAGGAGAGGTTGCAGTTCGAGCAGATGTTACAGGACCACAACACATTGCTGTATCCAACTTGTGAAGATGGCTAGAAGAAGCTGGGTAGCACACTGGAATTGTTGAAGTGGAAGGCAGAGATCGGTACGACTGACTCGGGATTTGAAAAGTTGCTGGTAATAATGAAGAAGCTGCTTCCAAGAAATAACCAATTGCCCTCCAGTACGTATGAAGCAAAGAAACTTGTCTGCCCTCTAGGATTAGACGTGCAGAAGATACATGCATGCCCTAATGACTGCATCCTCTACCACGGTGAGAAGTACGAGAATATGGATAAATGCCCGGTATGCACTACATTGCGGTATAAGATCAGAAAAGATGACCCTGGTAATGTTTAGGGCGAGCAACCCAGGAAGAGGGTTCCTACCAAGGTGATGTGGTATGCTCCTATAATACCACGGTTGAAATGTTAGTTCAGAAATAAAGAGCATGCCAAGTTGTTGCGATGGCACATGGAAGACCGTAAGAAAGACGGGATGTTGAGGCACCCTGCTGATGGTCGGCAGTGGAGAAAAATCGAGAGAGACTTCCCGGACTTTGCTGGTGACGCAAGGAACTTATGGTTTGGTCTAAGTACCGATGGCATGAATCCTTTTGGGGAGCAGAACTGCAGTCACAGCACCTGGCCCGTGACTCTATGTATCTACAACCTTCTTCCTTTGTTGTGCATGAAGCGGAAGTTCATTATGATGCCAGTGCTCATCCAAGGCCCGAAGCAACCCGGCAACGACATTGATGTGTACCTAAGGCCATTAGTTGATGAACTTCTACAGTTGTGGGCCAAACCAGGTGTACGTGTGTGGGATGAGCACAAACAACAGGAATTTGACCTACAAGCGTTGCTGTTCATAACCATCAATGATTGGCCTGCTCTTAGTAACATTTCAGGACAGACGAACAAAGGATACAATGCATGCACGCACTGTTTAGATGAGACTGAAAGTATATATCTGGATAAATGTAGAAAGAATGTGTACCCGTACAATCGTCGTTTTCTTCCGCCCAGTCATCCCTTAAAGAACAAAGGCAAGCATTTCAATGGCAAGGCAGAAACCCGGACGAAGCCTGTCCCCCGTATTGGTGCTGATATATTTGGTATGGTCAAGGATTTGGATGTAATCTTTGGAAAGGGTCCTGGAGGACAACCTGTTCCGAAAGACCCCATTACCGGACACGCACCCATGTGGAAGAAGAAATCTATAGTTTGGGAGCTACCCTATTGGAAAGTGCATGAGGTCCGCTCTGCAATCGACGTGATGCACCTGACGAAGAATTTTTGCGTGAATATTCTAGGCTTCCTGGGCTTGTATGGGAAGTCAAAAGATACCCCGGCAGCACGGGAGGACCAGCAACATCATAAAGGACGAGACGGCAAGCATCCAGGGCAGTTTCAAGGGCTTGCCAGCTACGCTCTTACCAAAGAAGAGAAGGAAATCTTTTTTGAAGTCCTTTTTAGTATCAAGGTCCCGTCTGGCTTCTCGTCGAATATAAAGGGAATAGTAAATAGGAAAGAGAAAAAATTTCAAAACCTAAAGTCTCATGACTGCCATGTGCTTATGACGCAATTGCTTCCGGTTGCATTGAGGGGAATTCTACTAGAAAATGTTCGACTAGCCATTGTGAAGGTATGTGCATTCCTCAATGCAATTTCTCAGAAGGTAATCGATCGAGAAAGTCTATCAGGGTTACAGATTGATGTGGTCCAATGTCTGGTCAGCTTCGAGTTGTTGTTCCTGCCATCCTTCTTCAATATTATGACGCACCTCCTAGTTCACCTATTGGAAGAGATTAGAATTCTCGATCCTGTGTTTCTACACAATATGTTCCCCTTCGAGAGGTTCATGGGAGTCTTAAAGAAATATGTTCATAACCGTGCTAGGCCAGAAGGAAGCATCTCCAAGGGCTATGGAACAGAGGAGGTCATTGAGTTTTGTGTTGACTTTCTTCCTGACCTTAAGCCGATTGGTGTTCCTGAATCTCGGTATGAGGGGAGGATGACTGGAAAAGGCACACTAGGAAGGAAATCAATGGTATGTAGGAACAGGCATTCTTTCACTCAAGCACACTACATAGTTCTACACAATTCCACCGTGGTGGCTCCGTATATCGAGAAACACAAGAATATTCTACGCTCCGAAAACCCGGGGAAGCCTGAAATCTTGATTAAAGGGGAACACGAGAAGAATTTTGGCAATTTGTTGTAGTCACATCTCATGAATAACACCACTATTGGAGATGAGTTGTACTCGTTGGCCAGGTTACCATCTTCGACTATATGTACTTTCCAAGGGTACGAGGTAAATGGGAATACATTTTACACGATCGCCCAAGATAAAAAGAGCACCAACCAAAACAGTGGTGTCCGCTTTGATGCAACCGATGACAGTGGGAAGATTGACACATATTATGGGTACATAGAGGAGATATGGGAACTTTACTATGGACCTACTTTTAAGGTCCCTTTGTTTCGGTGCAAATGGGTCAAGCTGACAGGAGGCGGGGTACATGTAGACGAAAAGTACGGCATGACAACAGTGGATCTCAACAATCTTGCGTACATGGATGAACCATTCGTCCTAGCCAACGATGTGGCTCAGGTTTTCTATGTGAAGGACATGTCTACCAAATCGAGAAAAAGAGAAGATAAGCAAAAGAGTACAGAATACGATGAGCCAAAGCGCCACATAGTTCTTTCAGGGAAAAGAAACATCGTGGGAGTGGATGATAAGACAGACATGTCAGAAGATTACAATAAGTTTCATGAAATTCCGCCCTTCAAAGTGAAAACTGACCCAAGCATCCTGTTAAATGATGAAGATTCTCCATGGCTACGGTGCAGAAGAAAACCACAGCACTAGATGTTGGTGATGTGTAATAATGTATTAAACCTTTTATTTGAGACATAAATCTATGTAATTAAACCTTTTATTTGAGACATAAATCTATGTAATGTATTAAACCTTTTATTTGAGACATAAAGGTCCCCTTTCATGTAATACATCTTGCTCAATCAAACTAGACGTTCTGAGCCGCGGTAGGTGATCACACAAAGAGAAGGAACCATCACAAGAGAAGGAACACACAAACACTAAGGATACATAGCACAACTGAAAATTAAGAAACATGCCTAATGGTTGGAGTGATTCAGTCATGCTCCTGCCTAGCCCTGTAATACGCGCCACTGTAGTCGTCGTAGTCACCGGCGCCGTCGTTGCTGTCGTCGTCGGGGTCGCCGTAGTCGAACCTTGAAGGTTGGGCACGCATGGGCTAGATTTGAGGGTACCACAGGCGGGGGTTATTGCCGGTTGTGTTGTAGGCCATGACACTCTGGAGAGTCCGGCCGCGCCACCACAGCCGATGGCCGGCCTCGTTGAAGTTCGAAGGAGGTGGGTCGTCCTCCTCGTGCCTAGCGAGCGCCCTCTCACGCCGATTGATGAAGAAGGCTTCCCAAGTCGGGAAATAGTCAGGATGCCAGTTGGGATTCCTCCGTTGCTCTGGCGTGAGCTCGAGGTAGTAGTGGTTCGTGATGGCCATCCGATGCTCCACACCTAGAGGGACAGGAGGGACCGGCACGCCTCCCGCGCTCAGCATCCAGACGGTGGGGACGCGGTAGCCCGGTGGGCAGGGGTAGTTCGAGGCGCAAAGCGCCTCCACCTCCCAGGTGGTTAGAGATACGATGGAAGCCACAGGAAGAGAATGATGAGTCTAGATGTGATATGTAAATGGAGGCCAAGCATACATATATATACTGAAAAAATGGCGGGAAGACAGAGGTGGGAACTGGTCAAAAGCGCGGGAACGCAGTGGCGCGGGAAACATTCATCCCGGGTGGGGGCTCAAACCGGGACAAAAGATGGGGGGGCCTTATCTGGGGGAGGGTTATCTGGGAGGGCCTTATCTGGGGGGTGGCTAACCTTTAGTACCGGTTGGTGGGTGCAACCAGGACTAAAGGTGGTTTTTGTGTCATCTAACAAAACTGTCGGTGGGATTAGGACGCGTGGTAACCTTTAGTACCGGGTGGGGGCTCAAACCGGGACTAAAGCTGTCGGTAGGATAAGGACGCGTGGGTGGACGCACTGCTCGATGAGATAAAGCATGTAGCGCACAACGCCCTGTCGGAGGAAGAAGACAAAGTAGAAGCGGCGTCGTGCCTATAAAAGGAGCATCGATACGCCATGGCAAGCAACTCAACAAGCCAACATGGATGGAGAGTTTCATCCCCATGGATGGAGGAAAGGGTTGGGAAATCTCCCGTGGCGGAACTTCTCGAAGATGCCCTTGGTGCACACGCCCTATGGCATCTTCGGAAGTTCCGCCTCGGAAATTATTTTCCTGCTAGCCCGTGAAAGACTCCATCTCCGCCTCCCTAGGGTTAGAGGTATGGTGAAAGCCATGGGATAGAGTGGAGAGAGGCGGCAGATATGAGTCTAGATGTGCTATGGCAACGACGAAGCGGATAGAGTGAAAGACTCCATCTCCGCCTCCCTAGGGTCAGAGGAGGGAAGCCTAAACCCTAAACCCTAAACCATAAACCGTCCCTAAATCCTAAAGGGGCTACCCTCGTATGGAGAAAGCTACAGGGGTAGACGATCCGAGGCCCCCGGTCTAGGGTTTCGCCGGAGGAAGACCACCGGAGCATCGGAATCACATGAAAATGGCAAAATGGTTAATAGTTTGACTAGTTAGAATAATTATTTTATAAAACAGAAAATGGATTTGAATCTCTGATTCAAATTCAAACACTTTTTATGTTAAAAATTTAGTGAGATTCAAAAATATGCAAAATATAATAGTTAATGCATTTTTAAATTGGAAATGGCAAAATGGTTATTAGTTTCACTAGTTAGAATAATTATTTTATAAAACAGAAAATAGATTTGGATTGCTTATTCAAATTCAAAAACTTTTCATGTTGAAAATTTTCTCAAATTCATAAGTATGCAAAAACTGTATAATTCAAATGTTTAAAAAATCTAATAGTTACAAATTGTAATATTTAAAAAAACAGGCGCCAACTTAGGACCAGCGCGCACAAATTTGGGCCTTTATTCCCGGCCCAGAACACCACCCGGGACTAAAGGCTCTGCAGGCGAAAAGGCATCCAAAGCCTTTAGTCTCGGTGCATGGCTGGAACCGGGACTAAAAGGGGGGGGGTCTTTAGTCCGGGTTCCAGCCACGCACCGGGACTAAATGCTGGGGGAGATTTAATGCCCCGCCTTCTTCCCCGGTCGAATCCATCGACCGGAGCGAGGAGTAGCACTATGCCACCAGGCTGCCGAAATACCTCGCCGCGCCTCTCCACCCGTCCGCGTACCCCGCCGTGTTGCCGCGCCGCGCCGCCGCCTCTCGAGACGTGCGCTCATCTGCCCCGTTGCTGTGGGAGGTAATCCATCCCCCCACGGCGCGCTCTGCCTCCTCTCCGTCCCCGGCCCCAACGAGCCCGGGTGGCGCCCCGCGACCGGCCGCGCGCTGCCTCCATCCCCCCAGCAAGCCCGGGCGGCGCCCCACGACCGGCGAGCCCAGGCGGCACCCCGCCGGCCATTTTTTGTTTTTTTGTATATTTTTTGTATTACTAGTATTTCTAGTGTATGTTTTTTTTTGTATTACTAGTATCTTTTTTGTAATAG
Source organism: Avena eriantha (assembly GCA_910589775.1). Lineage (NCBI taxonomy): Eukaryota > Viridiplantae > Streptophyta > Magnoliopsida > Poales > Poaceae > Avena > Avena eriantha. The sequence continues at coordinate 474,469,866 of OU342745.1, forward strand.
ATAGATAGAATTATTACTTGTATTACTAGTATGTTTTTTGTAATAGATAGATAGAATTATTACTAGTATTTTTTGTATCTTTTTTATATTTCTAGTGTATGTTCTTTTATTAATTTCTAGTATAGTATATATTAATTTCTAGTATAGTATATATTAATTTCTAGTGTATGTTTTTTTATTTCTTGTATCTTTTTTATATTGTAATATCTATTACTAGTATATAAAAATAGTATATATATATGTTTGTGTATATATATTTATTACTAGTAATAATAAATATAGTAGTATATTATATAGTATGTAGTATTATAGTGTCGATTGAGACAGACAAGCATCAGTGCTAAATATAGATAAGCTAAAGAAATAACTACCCTAAGTCCGGTAGTGCTCGCGGGCCCCCGGACTTAGGGTTAGGGTGGTAGTGCTCGTGGGCCTCCGGACTTAGGGTTAGGGTGGTAGTGCTCGCGGGCCTCCGGACTTAGGGTTAGGGTGGTGGTGCTCGCGGGCCCCCGGACTTAGGCTAAAGAAATAACTACCCTAAGTCCGGTAGTGCTCGCGGGCCCCTGGACTTAGGGTTAGGATGGTGGTGCTCGCGGGCCCCGGGACTTAGGGTTAGGATGGTAGTGCTCGCGGGCCCCCAGACTTAGGATTAGAGTGGTGGTGCTCGTGGCCCCCCGGAGATAGTTAGGGTGGTGGTGCTTGCGGGCCGCCCGGACTTAGGGTTAGTGTTAGGGCATCACTAGAATTTTGCTATTGTTTAGTATTATTGTAGCAAATTGCGTGTTCATATTATTGTTTAGTGTTATTTTATGCAGCAATATTGAATGAAAAATGTTATTGTGTGCATTTTGTAGAAAACTATGGATCCAATCCAAAGAGACCTAGCACAGGAAGAAATTCTCAAGGACATGATCAACGACACCCCCCATGTTGATCCACCCGAATCTCCGTCGATTTATCTGAACCCCTCCGGTCAGGGAGAGGAGGTCGACCGAAATGATCAAGGAGAAGCCGACGGCTCCGGTGGTGGAGAAGACGACGACGAGGTATATATATGAAGTCTGGTGGTCAGTAGATGCATTAACTGAGTTGTATATATATATATAAATTGACGAATGTTTCTTCTCTTAGGCCTCCACACGAGCAAAAAAATTCCAAACGAGGCCCGGCCAAAAAGTTGGACGCATCTACGCGTTATACAATTACGCGGGTATCACCACGGGGTGAACCGGTGGAACCCGACAAGGCTAAAAATCTATTTAAACAACAATGCGGAGTTATGGTTAGGGATCGCATCCCGATCACCGTTCGAGAGTGGAATAAGACCAAAGGGGCCAAAGAGGGTGAGTATGTCTCCGACAGGTGCAAAGAGGGTCTTTGGAATGACCTCATGACACATTTCACCCTGCCAGAATGTGAGGATGATGCCGACACAGCTGCATTGAGGAAGAAAGTCAAGCAGTGGACTCTTACGAAGATGGCCGAACTATTCAAGAACTGGAAGAAAGAATTATGGCAAAAGTATCAGAAGAAGACTCCTAAATTTGAATGTTATCTAACGAAGCAGCAGGCTAACTGGGATGCATTTGTGAAGTACAAGAGTCACAACCTTCTATGGAAATGTCGGAAAAAACAAGAAAAATGCCGCGATGAAGAAATATCACCATCACCTGGCGCTAGGGGGCTATGCGGCTGCCATGCCAAAGTGGGATGCTAAAGAGAATGAGCTGCTTGCTAAAGGGATCACTCCAGAACCAATACGCGAAGAATGGGATCTGAGGGCAAGGAATTGGTTCCTTGGGCATGGGAGTGAGTATGACGAAAGTACAGGGGACCTTATTTGAAGTGACTGGATTAGGATACCCCGGGATACATGGCAGAAAGTGGTGAAGGAGATTAAAGCGGGGACAACAAAGTTCCGTCCCGATAGAGAGAAAGACTTGCTGACAAAGGTCCTCGGGAATGACAAACGTGGAGGACGTGTACGAGGCCTTGGCCCTAGTTATATGTGGGAGATGGGGTTTCCCAAAGACAGAGATACTTATAGGAGCCGAGAGAGAGCAAAGAGAGGCGACGGCAGGAGGAGGAGGGAGACAAGTTCACCGAGTTGATAGGAACACTTCGAATGCATCAGCAACAGATTGACGAACTTCCAGGAGCAGCGCGCCTGCAAGATCCTGTACTCAATATTACCGTTGTCCCATCTCAGTGGAAAAGTAGTGTGGCTGAATCGGAGGTCCCTTCTGACGATGCACGTATGGTAGATGGCGGTCCCGGATACCCCGTGCATGGAATCAAGGAGCAGGCATCTTGTGAGCTCCATTAGAAGGTGAAGAACCTATCCATCAAGGTGGCGGTCGGATGTGCTTTACCTTGTCCACCTGGCGCACGCTGGCATGGCCGTGAGATTCCAGCTGGCTATGCTAAAGTTGGTGTGGATGAAATCGCAATGGGGTGGGACTCAATGGAGCTTGACATCCCTGGACCTGAAGGTGAGAGGACACTCGGAGAAGTACTGGGTGGTATCATTCTATGGGACAAGAACAACATCAAGCTTCCAGGCTGGACACCAAAGCCAACACCGCCTCCGAGTGGTCGCATGTCACCTTCACCTCCATCACCTCCAAGAAGCCCACCCCATGACTATGACCACCACAGCCCGAGTCCATCTCGATCTCCGCCGCAGCCTCCGATTAGTACTAAACGACGCAGGTGCCCAAAACAACAAATGTCGCCCCTACCAAGAGTACCTCATAAGAATATTTCTATCAGACCTTACGATCGTACTAACGAGGAAACCGACATGATCGTAAAGGCCGAATGTGTTGCGCAGCTTCAAAAGAAGAAACCCGAGCCTGCCCCGGTATACACCGAGAAGAAAAAAGCGTATGCACTTTCTTTTCTGAACACAAAATCGCAATATGACTTGCACCATAAGCCAGATGACTATCGACGCACACTTCAGAAGGAAGTGAAGAAGAGCAAATCAAGTAGAAGTTCAAGAGGGAGCAAATCATCAAGTCAAAGTGCAACCGGGAAAAGAAAGGACGCCCCCCAGCTCGGGGAACAGGCCAAAAATCGACCCCGCCCCTCAAGGTGGTATCCTATGACACTCCCCAGCAGGATATGGAAGAAGCTAAGAAGCTTGCGGCCGCTATGAATGTGACTGTTGAGGAATTGCTACGTTCCTAGGACGACAAGTTACCCAAGGCTCAGGTAGTCCCTACATATGTCCCAGGGAAGCCTCTGTTCAGCTTTGAGCAGTTCCAACAACTGCCAACAGAAATGCGGAGTTTACATAAATGGTACTTGAAAGCCGTAAAGGAGGAGAGAATAATGATCGTGGCAAAAGTCCCACATGACTACTACTTCCGAGAAGAAGAGGTCCATGTTGAGTTTCCAGAACTCTTCTAGTTATACACTTTCAACGCCCTCGACAAAAGTCTCATGAGTTGCTATTGTCTGTAAGTTGTTGAATTCATTGTCTATATATAAGCTGTTCATTTTTTTTCAGTTGTTCAGTTCATTGCATGTAATTATCCTAATTATATCCTTTTGTACTCTATTATTATGCAGAATGAAGATCATGGAATGTAAAAGAAGGTCAATCTTCAGCGTTGGGTTCATTGACCCAGATAAAATACATTGTCGGATGCTAAAGGAAAAACCCGAGGACACACAGGAAAACCTTCTAAGGTTTCTAACGGACCAAAATTTCTATGACCACATACTGTTTACTTACAATTTCGCGTGAGTGTCTTACTCTATTGTACACATTCTCTTTTGCTTACTCGATGTTAAGTGTAATTGATGAGTTACTGATGTATATATAAACGTGTACAGTTTCCACTGGATTCTCATGGACATTCAACTTGATAAGGGAAGAGTTGAAGTCATGGACCCATTAAAGAGACCCCTGGAACTGTTTAGTGACATGCAGGACATGCTCCAGAGGTAATTTTCGCGCTACAGCGGTCTCTTTCGTTGATTTCCTAAGATATCACGTAATAAATAACTCATTCATTTTCTTTACCGGATAGGGTTTGAAACTAGTTCAAGAGTGCGGTTACGGGTGACTTTACTGAGAAGCTGACGTTTAAGCCGGTCTCGATAAGTAGTAGGCGCATCTCTTTACTTCTAGTTTCAATACAATTATGATGCTGGATTATTATTTTGATTGAATTCTATTCTCGTAAAGTGCGCGAGGAAGCCACAGGGGACGAATCTATGTGGATTCTACGTTTGCGAGTTCATTTGCACGTTTACCAGTGAGCTGAATGATTATAGAGTCGATGTAAGCATTACATTCATAACATTATTTTTATTACCGTCACTTTTTGTTATCATGATTGATATTCATATTGATCTCCTTTTCCTATATAGTTTGAGAAAATGCGGGATCAGCTCCTACCACAGCAACGCGTAGTAGCAATTGCTGAAGAACTAGCAGGATTCTTGATGAACGAGATGATAGATGACGCTGGAGAATTTAGTGTGAATAGGCGCCGATGATCCCCGACCGTGTAATTGAATAGATGGGCTCTGGTCCCGATAATTGTGATCTCCATGTGTAACTATCATGTATATATTTGTATGCTCGATCTTAAGAGAAGTTATCTTATGTATGCACGAACATGTACTGTATGTGGTAGCGTAGAAAACTATTTTGAAATGAAAAAAAGAATACAAATTAAATTCTCTACCGCGGTAGAGAAAGTGCCTAAAATGCTGCCGCGGCAGAGAACCATTTGTCCTGGTTCGTAATACGAACCGGGACTAATGGGGGGGCACCTATCGCCCGCAGAGACAGCCACGTGGATGCCCATTGGTCCCTGCTGGTAAGAGGGCCGGGACTAATGGGTGGGCCTTTAGTCCCGCCCCTCCAGTCCCGGTTACCAGGACCGGGACTAAAGCCCCTTACGGGCCGGGACTAGAGGCCCGTTTTCCACTAGTGCCACCTAAATCATAGTTGTTTAGATGCAACAAGAAGTTGGACTTTCATGTTAACGAAGACTTGAGTTGAATCTCCAGGATGGAATACGAGTAAGCAAGAATTGTAACTCTCTTGTTCTAGCAGCGGATCGTCATGAACAACTGACATTTGGTGAGAAAGAATGTCACAATTATCTAGAGAAAACAAGAACACTGAAACTTGGAGTTGCTATCCAACAATCCACAATTTTTTAGTGTCATGGAGAAGGAGATAATTGCTGATTTTAACTCTTTTCATTCAACCATACCTTGTATCACACACTTTGACATCGAGAAGCAGTTTCTGTGAGTTTATACAAATTCGAAGTTCGAAGAGTTTCAAGAGCAGCTAACAGACACAATGTACTCTGTGAATTGTTTGATCAAATATCTATTTCTAGTAAATACTTCAAGATCCAACACATTTTTGAATTGTTTGCTAAAGGGATCATTTAACTTGGGCATTAGTACTAGAGACATGAATGCAACCATGCCAGCTATAGTACCATATGGAGAAATTCAGGTATTTTTTTGTCAATGTATTTCTAGTAAGTACTTCGACATCCAATTCACCTTCTGACTTTGTTTGGTGCAGGAATCGTTTGGCTTTGTTGTTACCAACATAAATCCAACTATGGCAGCTACATTACCACCACTAGTAGAAAACAGGTCTTTCGTTCGGAGCATTAGTCCCGGTTGTGTTTGGGCCTAGGACTAATGCTCTAGTCCCAACGGCTAGAAACTACCACAGAGCCTAGTGACCTATATTCCCAGTTCAAACGGGACCTTTAGTCCCGGTTGGAGACACCAACCGGAACTAAAGTGTTACAGTAGGCTGGGGAGTGTGCGAGCACCTTTGGTCCCGGTTGAGATTGACCTTTAGTACAGTTTGGTGTCTCCAACCGAGACTAATGTGATTCCTATATCATCTTCCTCCCAGCCCCGAGCCACACTCCATTTTCAAGCTTCTTCTCCTCTCTGTTTCCTCCCTGAGCGCAAGTTCATCACCATTTTTTCAGAACATTTGTCAAGATTTGGTGGCACCCCATCTATCCAAGGGTTCTAAAAGGTTAGCAATTTCATCCTTTCATCTTTCATTGCTAGTTTAGCTTATTGCATGCTCTAGAAATAGGGGGATTTGTGGTTTTAGTTTGGGAGTACTTTTTGCAATAATAACATTTGGTCACTACTTTACTTTGGTTTTAATGTGATGAACTTGTATTAATTTGGTCACTTCTCTATTTATGGTGTTTTGTAATGGTTTTTGATATACTTAATTATATAATGAAGATTTAGCCACACTCCTTCACGAGATCGAGTTCATCCTCATTTTTTCACACGATTTATCAAGATTTGGCGGCGCCCCATCAACACGTGTGTTCTAAAAGGTTAGCAACTCCATCCTTTCATCTGTAATTGCTAGTTTAGCTCATTTCATGCTCTCAAAGTAGTGAGATTTATATCTATTACATCTTAAAATTCCGGATGGATATAAACAAAAGAACTTCATCATTATGCATAGACATATATATGTACCATAGTAAAAAATAATTATAACAAAAATAGGGTTAATTGTAAAAAAATGGGCGCTTTATTATTATAAATAATGTTTACACCCGGCCTCTGCATATCTAGGATGCCCACGTGGAAACTCACACATGATGATGGGGGATGAACTCATGGTCGTTGGTGATGATGTTTATGATGATGGTGGTGGAGAAGAACTCAAAATCCCACTCTCCAGGGAGGAGAACAGGACCAATCTAACCCCTGAAACGAAGATCGTGGCTCTGGCGGCGCTCTGTTTCGCCAAAAGCTCCATGCTTCTGGATACCTAGACAACGCTCCACATCCAAAAGGGCCTGTGGTGGGCACGCCACCTGGTCTCTTTTGGGCCTCGTGGATCCACTCGCTTGATTCTAAAGACCAACCTTCATTATTTGGTGAAAAACCGACGTGGTATTTTTCCTCGATTTTATTTACTGTAAAAGTTGACAGAAAGAAGACTTTTGCTAAAAATAGCGTTAGATTCCGCAGTTTTATCCAAGTATGGGAAGATTCCGCAACAGATCATTGAGTAAAGTACTTGGAAAAGTGGATACATTTGAGATGTATCAGCTCCCCCAAGCTTAGCTCGTTGTTTATCCTCAGACAACTCAATCATAGTGTAGAAGCGATACAATATTTGACAAGAACTTTGATCAATTCATGCATAACAGTTTAACATGGCAAATATTTGAAAAATAGCTTTATCAATGAATAGGAGAGTAATAGTGAGAGCCAACCATGCTAGTGTACAAATGATTATACATGGTGCAAAGGAGATAATATACATCAACACTATTTGAGCATGATTACCTAATTGTGGAAACGAACGAAGTTCTCACATCGCATTTGATTAAATCATATGTAAGGTTTTTGAGGCCTTTGATTCTTTCAATTGTTGACAAGTAATTCATCATGCTTGCATTGTGAACTAAATACTTTGGTACACCGTATCCTTCCAGTATTCCAACATTTAAACACTCACAGAACACCCATACATGAGTAAGTAACTAGTATCTTTAGTTGATAACATGTGGAGTCGAATATGATATGTGCTTTTTTGGTATGTTTCACACACCTTTGCGTGAGTGGCAGGAGTTTTTGGTTGCCACTTTTTGGGCTTGCAAGTCTTTTCTTCATTCAGTTTTGAGTGGATTTTCGTATCCATAGTTTAAGCTTTGAATGAATAAGCATCTCTTGATTTTTGCCTTTCTTAGTGGGAACTTCTTAGTTTTAGCCCGTTTTATTCCCTAGAAGACCCAACTCATTGGGATATTTTTTTTAGGATAAGGGTTTAAAGGATGGGTGCCCACCAACACAATGATAGCCTAGTTGGTGGAAGTTGTTTAAAGGCTGGTGAAAAGGCTTAGTTGTCAACTAAAGATACTATCAACCCACTGAAATATGACTCGACAATGATATTTACAATTTGAAAGACTAGACTATCATACAATCCTCAACCTCGATATTTCAAATACATATAGGAATATAAATATTCATCATTGAATATCTGCCATGTCCACATCAACAAGCATAATGGGATGCATAGAATTTTGTTCAGAGATACTATCTTGCAATCAAGTTAAAGTAATGTTCCCTAATATCCTCTCATTTTTCTCATTATATAGCCAAAAGGACACAAACACAATAACCATTCATTAGAACCTCCCTAAATATTGATGGAAGTTTGCCAAAGCATTTGCTAATGTTAACTTGCATGCAAAAGTACAACAAAGGAGTCAATTCTTCCTCTCCCATCTTGAACTGCACAATATGCTCATATATGTTGAAATAAAGCAAATCGATATAGCTTGGTTCATTCCGGACTTCATTTTCATCAGTTTTAGAAATATTACTGTGGGCTTTTCCATCAACCACTTCTCATGAAAATGTGTTAACATGGTGGTTTACAATGGCTGTGATCCATATTTTATCATAGCATTAAATTAGGGATTTGCAAGTCAACTAGCCACTTTTAGTGTTAAAAATTGAAATGTGCCAACAAATTATTGCAGCGATGCAGCCCGGGATTTCACTACTTGAACATCCCAGAAATTTATGCCAATTTTTGTGTGTGGGTGATGCAAATTTACATTTTCTGTGTAAATTTCAACCTAATCAGAGTTACAGATAAAAATGAAAAATAAATCAATGAACAATATCATGCAGATTTCTACAACTCCTACGCGCGATTTCAAAAACGAAAATGTTTTTGTGGTTTTTAGCTTTAGACAACAAAGAAAATCAACTTAATGGTAAGCTAACTACGTCGCCATCCAAATCTTTTTGGGTTTTGGGTTTGACTGAAAGTAAACAACATGCAACAAGCCTAAAAACTCAAAACTTTGTGGGTTTTTCGATTTTTGCTAAAATGAAACTACAACTCAAATAACTTAAATAATTCTAACATGACATATACAATGAAAAGTTAGGGACGAAATCATACTCCCCCATCTTGTGTGAAAGGTAGTATCCCGGATGGTTAGGATCGTTCCCCCAGCTGTATTGTCCATCGCCATAATATGGTGGCGACTGCTCCGATAATGGCCACTATGGCGGCACGTCCTTGTTTTGCTGTTGAGAAGAGGAGTCTTTTTTTGCATGATAATCAGGTGTTGCCGGCATGTCACCCCATGTGGCATGTGATGGAGGTTGAGGATTACCCTCCCAATAGCTGGTGAATATGCTTTAGCGGTCTCAGTAGTAGGGAAAACCTCATCCCCGGCGCAGCAAAATGGCCTACCACCGGCGAGTCTTCGCTCGCCGGCGACCATCTCGCCGGCGGTAACGCCACATCGCTGGCGTGTTCACCAATTCGCCGGGGGTAATATTAGTTATCGCCAGTGAACGAATGCATTCACCGGAGATAGTCTAGTACCACGGGTGGCCTTTAAAACTCGCTGGGGATAGTGCCACTACCACAGGCGAACACCTACTCACCAGGGGTAGTGAATCTGTTCGCCTGTGATACTGTTAACATGAGTAAAAAATGGCTCGGAGTACGCAGCATATACATCAGAAGAAAGTGGTGTAGCCCTTGTAGTTGTTGCCACTGAAACGGTGGATTTGCCTCCTACAATCTTCCTAGTCGTCGTAGCCTCCGGGAACCTTGTGCTTGAACATGACATACCACGTCATCTATGTACACACACACAAGAACAAAATGTTAGTTGTTAGCACATGCATAACAGATAGATAACATCTATGCAATAAGAAAAGCATCAAATATACTAAAGTAATTCAATATGACTAACATTTATTTGCAGGGAGAGATAGTATGCAAAAAGAAAAGCATCAAATATAATAATAAAGGCCTACCGATACTCGATGCTAGGACCACGAATCCCATCATATGCATTCGGTGGGAAGGGATGGATGCCATCGAGCATCCTCAATGTCCTCATGTCAAAGCACGCTTCTAAGCGAGTTTCTATCTCTACCTTACTCAGCGGAATACCGCTGTAGTTGAAAAAGGCACCCCTGTTCAAGACATCTCTCATTAGTACCGTGCTAATCTTCCATTGGATGGCATGGAACTCGGCTCTAATGTTTGCATCGGTGGTATTCACCATGTCTACGCCCCTTTTCTCGAGACCAGATGGCATTAAGAGAAGCTCTTGATTGTTTACGAACTCCCTCATTTATAGGACGGTGAAAAAGGCATCCATCAAACCCGACGATTGCTTGAGGCAGGGGAAATTGGTTATGTGGCAGCACACATAGCAGCGTTTAACTTTCTTCTCATACCTGAGTGTGCCAACCGTGGCTCTTAAGCCGTTGAGGGCTTTATCAAGAGTAGACTTGATGTTGGTGTAGTCTTTCTTCATGGCGTCTCTCCCGGAGTCGAGATACACGACATTGGAATAATACGGTTGAAAGACGATGAGGACGCAGTACTTGTGTCTGTGCAAAACAGTTGGAATACACCATCATCCTTGGCTATTAAGGAAATTAACAAAAGAAATGTAATAGCGAGTAATTTAATGACGGACTACTTACTCGGGAAATTATGGCATGAGAAAGCAACTCTTACCCTTATTCAACACCAAGAAATCCTGGATATACCTCGCGACAAACGCCTGTTCCTTGTCGTTGTTGTGTGCAGTCTTGTAGAAGGGGTCCATGATAGCTATCTGCGGGGTCTTCTCCACGATGATATCGTGCACCATGCTAAGCGATATTAGGCGAACCAAGTTTCGCTCGAGCCGGAACATGTGGAAGAGCCTGAAGACGTCTTCATTGAAGAAAAATCCGCGGGGCTGGTTGTGACGAAGCAAAAAGGAAATATTTAGGACACTTAAATTCACGGCAAAAATCCAACATGACAATTGCGAAAAATGGTCATGCCATAGTGCCAGAAATTCGTCAGAACGGAAGTTACTCAACATCCTAGCAAAACATTCGCAACTAATTAATTATACGCGCACAATATATATATGACGTTGCCAAGCCAAACTCAGTCACACGATCTCACGGCCAACAAGCAATATTTATAGGCGCCAACACGCGATCTCACAACCACCAAAATTACACTAGTACTAACTGAAATGACATTAGTACTAACTGAATGAAAACACTAATAGAGTGCAGAGATCAGAGACTAGCACTAACTGAAATTACACTAGTGCTAACTGAATGAACACTAACATAGTGCAGAGATCAGAGAAAGAGGGTGATACCACCATGAGCGCGGTCGAGGACGAGCGCATGGACGACGACGAGCCTTCTCCTCCACGGCCGGCTCCGGCACGGGCTTCTCCTCCATGGCCAGCTCCAGCACGGGGTGCTCCTGCACGGACTGCGGCGGACAGCGGACTGCTCCTCACGGACTACGGCGGACAGAGGACTGCAAGGGGGTGGCAGGACGGGTCGCAGCGGTGGGGCTAGGGTTCGTGCACTCGATCTGTTCGGGATCTATTGGGGATTTTTATCGGGCCGCTTCGATGGTAAGGCAGTCCCTCTTACATGTGGGACCTGCTCGTACCCCCGGCGCCTTAGAGATATTCACCAGGGATAACTTTACACCCACTTACACATGGGACCCACATGTACCACCAGCGCCTTGATGTGTTGCTAACGTATCTATAAATGTTTCTGTTCCATGCTTGGTTTATATCTACTTTCTTATATTTTGTCCACACTTTGGAGTACTTTTTATACACTTTCTTGGACTAACCTATTAACAAGATGCCACAGTGCCAGCTGGCTGTTTTCTGCTGTTTTTGGTTCCAGGAAAGTCAAAAAATGAATATTCTCGGAATTGGAAGGGACAAAAGCCAAAGTCAATATTTCACCGAGGGGGACGCGGAGCCAGAATACGAGACGAAGAGGGGCCAGGGGTCGCCCACACCACCTGGCCACGCGGCTAGGCCTGGCCCGCGCTAGGAGGTGGTGCGGCCACCTAGGCCGCCCCCTGGGCCTCCCCTTTTGCCTATAAGATGCCTCCGATACAGAAATCCTAAGTACCAGATCAAAATTCCACGAAAGAGTCTGTAGCCTCCGTCATCTCCATCCCTAGATTGGGAGGGATCTGAAGCTCTTCTCGGCACCCTGCCGGAGGGGAGAATTCACCCTGGAGGCCTTCTTCATCACCATGCAAGCCTCGGTGTGATGCGTTGGTATATCATCCTTGGACTACGGGTCCATGTAGTAGCTAGATGGTTGGTTCTTCTCCTTTGTGCTACCATGTTTAGATCTTGTGAGCTCCGTTCATGATCAAGATCATCTATTTATAATCATACATGTTGTGTTTGCGGGGATCCGATGGATATTGAGATGCTATTTCAGATTGATTATTGATTCTATCATGTCTTTGTTATTTGTGATCTTGCATGCTCTCCGTTGTTAGTAGATATCTTGGCCGAGTAGATGCTAGCAACTCCAAGAGGGAGTATTTATGCTCGATAGTGGGTTCATGCCTCTAGTAATCTGGGGAAGTGGCAGAAATCTCTAAGGTATTAGATGTGCTGTTGCTACTAGGGAGAAAACAACAATCCTTTGTTCATAGAACAATCGTATTGTTTACTTTACACGTAATGTGTAATGCAATTATTTGTTGCTTGCAACTTAATACTGGAGGGTTTTCGGATTGACAACCTGAAGGTGGATTATTAGTCATAGATGCAGTTGGATTACGATCTATGTATAATGTTGTAATGCCCAATCAAATCTCATAGGAGTCAAGATGATTAGTATATGCATGTATGCTTTCTCGATGTTTGACAGTTGCCCCGCTGTAATTTGTTTACCCAACATGTCATCTATCTTAAGGAGACCCACCACTAGTGAACTATGGACCCCGGTCATTTCTTTTACCAGCAGTCTACAACTATTTTCTGTTTACTTTCTGGAAGCTATTACTTTCTTCCACACAATACATTTAATCATTTGTTTTCGGCAAAACCGGTGAGATTGACAACCTCACTGTAAGGTTGTGTTGTGCAGGATTCCAAGTTGGTAACAACACCTTGGAGGTGTTTCCTTGCTCCTACTGGTTCGATAACCTTGGTTTCATAACTGAGGGAAAACTTGCTGCCGTGCTCCTCATACCTTCCTCTTGGGGTTCCCCAACGAGCTCGACGTGTTGAGCCAATAATCACGCCTTAGTCTGTATTTGCCGGCGATAAACTTACACCCACTTACACGTGGGTCCCGCTCGTACCCCCGGCGCCTTGGTATGAATTCACCGGCGATAAACTTACACCCTCTTATACAAGTGGGACCCGCACTTTTTGGCCCTCGTGGGATAACTACACTTAAATGATTTGAGAGATAGTCGATTGATACACACACATATGACATTGAAGACAACACACATAAAATGATGGTTCTTCCGCGTCGCCATCCAATTTAAAGAGTTTGCATCTATGTAGTACACTTATACATCATTAACTAGAGAGATACACAGAATTAGGGTTTTATGGTTCAATCACACTCGATCTCTCTTCTTCTTGCTCTTCTGCTTAGTATTTGTTGACCTGACCCCACGGATTTACGAAGGAAGAGTAGATGACCTAGGTAGCGTGGTTCTTTTTGTGTATGTTGCATCGTCTTCATCGGGTTCTTCCACCATCGGGTCTCCGACGAGGCCATCAAAGTAATTCTCATCAGCGACTCCATCCATTCCGATGAGGGCTGTTTTGCCTCTCCTTACAACGGCACGGCTATGCCTTAACGGGTCAGTCATGAAGAAGCATTGCTTGACGTGCTTAGCCAGTACCCATGGCTCATTTTGCGCGGTGGGGTTCTTGGTCTTGGATTTCTTAGGCATACGCATGGTGGTGAAATACTCGTCTTATTTTATTTGTAGCCCATCTGACACAGAACATCGGCTGCTTCTCCCCAACATAGTCGAGCTCCCATATTTCTTTGATCATTCCATAGTATCTTTTCTTCTCTTCACCCGTGTAAGATTCCATTGTCGCACCCGAGTTTTGGTAGTCACTCCTTTTGTGTCTCTCGTCCGTGTAGAATGTGTACCCGCTGATGTCATATGCTTGATACATCTTGAGGTTGGGCGCGGGCCCATAAGACAAGGACACTATGATGTTGTCTATATTGCTTGTTATTGGCGGGGGATTGGCATCAATCTGGTCTTTAAACCAACATGTGAAAGAGGAGTTGTGCGCTCTGAACACCTCTTTTTCTATCATTGGCCTGTCAGCACTATTCTTGATAATGGTTATGTGCTGATCCACCCAAGGCCCGACAACGTCCATGTCTTGTAGTGCTACTAAGTGGGCCCTATTAATGCCGGCTCTCCTACCAGATTGATCCACGTCCATTTCCCTATGTCCGGTGTTGTGGCCTACTCCCTCGAACCTGCCGAGGTGCTTGTTTATGGGCAAACCAACCGGACGTGGGTTATCCTCGTTTAGATAATCCTTGCAGAAAGAGACGCACTCTTTGATGAGAAAGCCCTGGACGATGCTTCCATCCGGATGTTTCCTGTTATGGACGTATCCTTTGATGATCTCGTTCATTGTTTCTAGAGCCATCATGTTGTGAAGGAACTGATGCCCAATATCCTCGATATTGTCAACTATATGCACTCGTCTTGGCTTTCAATGAAAAATCCGGCATGACCTTTGCTAAAAATGGTCATGGCAGAGTGTGAGAAATGCACTGGAATGGAAGTTAATCGACATTCCGACGAAACATTGGCAACTCATTGTACCTGCACATGAAAAGAAAATGCAAAACGGTCCACATATGAATGGAACCTCTCTTCGACATCACAATTGACATCACCGCGACTTGTTGCCAACTCATGCGCACATTCACCACATTATACCTATTAGTTGACGCGAGCTCCAAGAGCACCGGAGAGACGCCACACGGCGACAGAATAGAGAGTGTTGTACGGACCTTATGCTCGATATCTATATCTACAAAAAGGTGGTGGGCGGAAATATATCTAGATATTCCAAGCTAGATCTACTAGTGCGCATGCATGCTTTGAGGTGAAATATAACAAACTTTGTTGGTTCAATTGGCTAATATGGGTGGGGAGAAGTGGGGGAATGAGCTAGCAAAGCTTTGGGTGGAGTTGCCATGAGAAGAGAGCAATAGAGTGAGTGAGGGGGTGGGGGTAGGTGGCTGGTTCGACTTGCATTTAAGTCCCAGATTACCCCCGGCGAACGAAGCCAATATACACCGGTGGTATAGAGGCATGAAGTGGGCAGTTAGATGGAGGTAAGTACCCCCGGGGAACACAACCCTACATGCCGGTGATATTGTTCCTATCGCCGGCGAGTCTAGGAGGATGGCGCCGGCGGAAAACTTTTGGTCAGATGGGCCCATCTTGCTCACCACTGCCCCGACGAGCACGTCATTTGTTTGCCGATAGTAAGGGGACGTAGCCCCGGCGCATATGTACTTGTTTCGCCAGAGGTAAATGTCGACCCGTCTAGTGGCACGTGGCCCACCATAGCCCCAGCACGCGCAGCCGCAGTCGGCCGGTGATAATTGGACTAGTTCCACTGCACCTTATTATGTTTCGCTGTCGGTAACAGGAGGAAGGCCTGGATGGCCTTACCGCCAGTGACCCCAGTGACCACTTCGCTGGTGGTGAGGAATCCGGCTATAAGGTTTTCCCTACTAGTGTCTCCTCCCATGCATATTCGTTGACAAGGGCTGTCCACTTCCCTCTTAACCTGTCAAAATAGTCAATACAAGGAAGCAAAGTGGATTCCAACCTAGCACAGTTAACCATATATTGATACATCATGTGACCCATTCCATACTCCCTCAATATCCCCATGCGAAGAAACATATTAATATCCAAAAGAATAGGTCCTGCCACCGGAGTTCCCATGTATTCAAATTTCCTTTCATTCTTAAGGTATTTAAAAGCTAATGTGGCTATTGCTCTAGCATAAAGAGGTTTGGAATTATTATGTTTTACAGCATATGATAAGGCTATAGCAATAATCACATCCAAATTATATTCAGGAGCTACACCTTCCTTACCACATCACAATTAATAAATTATGGGGCTAGTGCATCTTGTTGAATTGGTCCTAGCAAGAAATCCTCTAACAAGAAGCAATGTAAAGTTGTTGGGTTCTCAGCAAGAAAATAAAAAAATTCCTACGATGGGAACTATACGTCAAGATCTATCTACTAGATACAAGCAACGGGTGGATATACATCCATAGAGAACTTACCCTCGAAGACAACAAAGCTTTGTTAACGAGTTGGAACTCGTGGATGATGTATTCGTACACTTGCCGATCTCAAGATCATGATGAAGTCCAGCAGGTCCGGCTCCAGCACGTCCTTCAGATCTAGCTCCAGCAAGTACAGCACCACCAAGTCCAGCACCGCAAAGCAACGATGCATCCGTGATCGCACACACGTCCGGTACCCCGACAACCTCCGTCTCTCACTCCAGCAAAGCAGCGGAAGTAGCAACTCCTTTCAAGATAAAGCCACTGGGAACATGTATCTCGCTAATCCGAGACCATGGGGAATAATACTAGAGGGGGAGAGAGATCCTTCACGAGGAGGTGTGTGTATGAAGGTGTGAGAGGGGGGCCTTTTATAGGAGGAGGGGAGGGTACCCCTCCCCATGGCCGGCGCCCCAAGGGGTGACCCCCCACCTTCTCATTCATGTGGTGGTAACTCCCTCCACATAAATTTGCCCCTTCACATTCTCTTTTAAAGTCTCCACTTTAAATGCATTGAATTTCTCCAAATTTAATGCTCTCTCATTTAATAAAACTCTTTTATTAATTTTATTCAGAATTTTGTTAATTAGTTTAATTAACAAACATTCACATAAAACCCCCTGCAACATTTCAATATTACATGCAGAACCAATTTTAGCAATTTCACCCGAAACAGTTTCAGTGTCTATTGAAATAATTCCATCAATTTCTTAAATCTTTATCTCAAACATATTTGCTCCAAATGGTGTCGGTATCCCTTAAGTGTGTCACCCTACGGTTCGCGAATAATGCAGACATGATCGAGACCCCTCTCAGATCAATGATCAGAAGTGGGACCTGGAGATCCATACTGACTCTACACATTCAACGATGAATTCTATCATCGTGAGAACCTTTAATGCTAGTAACTGAATCCCTTTGTCTCGCGATATATTACATGTCCAAGATTCGATCATTGGTATCTCCATACCTAGTTTGATCCCGTTGCTGACATGCACTCTTTTCTCGTTCTCGTGATATAACATTCTAGTGATCACATCACTTGCTTGCAAGCTATCTTAATGTGATATCACCGAGAGGGCCCAGAGTATATCTATCCATCATCGGGATGGACAAATCCCACTCTTGATCCATGAGCCTCAACATAACACCTTCGTAGTAGTGAACCCACCTTTATAGTCACCCTATTACGGTGTGACATTTGATGTTATCAAGATACTCTTCCGGTGTTAGCAATTAACATGATCTCATGGTCTAAGGACTAAGATTACTTCGTATGATGTTATAGCAATATAAACATAATGACTTTGATCGTAATGCTATACTTCGGATGAATGTTCATCACATCATTCCATCAATGTTGTGACCTCGTTATTAACAACATCCAATGTCCATGATCAGGAAACCTTGATCATCTTGTTAATCAACAAGCTAGTTTATATAAGAGGCAGTACTAGGAACTTTGTATTTTGTTTATTAAACACACATGTATTAACTTTTCCAATTAATACAATTATAGCATGCAAAATAAACATTTATCATGAACATGGAATAAGATAATAACCACTTTATTATTGCCTCTCGGGCATATTCCCTTCAGTCTCCCACTTGCACTAGAGTCAATAATCTAGTTTGTAAACTTGTATATACAACACTTAGGTGTTGAATATACGCGTTTGCTAGTGGTTAACATAATCTCCGGATCTGGCACTTTCAGGTCCGTGTGTATTTGCATGTCTTTGTGCTCTATGCATCACTCATTCTCAAATGAGATGGCATTGTATAAATTTGGTCCTTTGGTGAGACCTTTAGTTAATTCGGGTTAAAATATGTTGATATTATTGTCATACTATATATCTTCCTAGTATTAACCCACATTGAACCACACCTAGTTTGATAACAAACTTCTTAACACAAATGCCCTCCTTTGCTGCTACTATAGCAGTCATATACTTAATCTTTTGTTGTAGTATCCATCACAATGTTTCAACTTTGGAACTTATCCAAATCCATCATGGAACATCCTTTCCATTACATTGTGCCACCCATAGTCTAAATTGAGATAAATTTAATTTGTATCTTGTGACAAAACTAGTATCAATGTAACACTTTACAATGAACTACCTTTAACTATTTGTCACTTATACATGATATATTCTTAGTTCTTCCAAAGCTCATAAGAATATCTTTACTATTGTCCAATGATCATCTTATGAATCATTCTGGTATGTGCTCATAACATTTAGAGCATAGGACATTCTGGATATATACATATCATGGTATAATCGATCAAAATCTTCATGTGATTTTACTCACCAAGTGTTGAAACACTTGAATCTTGATACAATCCTTTCCATGCAGCAAGAACCTTTCTTGTTGTTTCCATATTGAACCCTTTCAATATCTCAGATATGTATGTCTGGCACAATCATATTAGCGCCTCAATCTATCCATATAGATATTGATGCCAAATATTCCGAGTTTGCCCAAGTCTTTCATCAAAATCTTATTTTAATGAAATTCTTAACTTGTGTCAATACAAGATACATCATTTCCAATCAACAATATGTTCTCTACATAATGTATTAGAAATATGTCTCAGCGCTCCCACTTAATTTCTTGCAAATGCAAGCATCTTCATCATCTCTGATGAATTTAAACTCTTTTAACAGTTTTATCATGGTGAAATTTCCAACTCCGCTATGCTTACTTCAACTATTGAAGTTTGCATGCCCTTTTAGCACCCTTTGAATTAACAAAACCCTTCGTACCATGTCTTGTACACGTCCTAGGTAACCATTCTATTAGAAGAACATTGTTTCGTTGTTCAACTACCATACATAAAATTATATGTAGTGGTTGCTACATTAATCCGTCAAGACTAAATATCACTATGAAAGATCAAATCTTGTCATAGTCAACTCCATGAACATTGTCGTAAACTTCTTTTAGACATGTGGAATATTTCATAGATGTTAAACATCCATGTCTATTTCTTTATAGATCCAAACACGACCGATAGGCTTCATGCCTTTCCGGAGGGTCTTCCAAGTTCAGAAACTTGATTTCTCGTGTATGGATACTATCATGGATTCTATGACTTCTAGTCATTTTATGGAGTCAGGCCCATCATCGCTTCTTTGCATGTAGTCGGTTCATCATTGTCAAAACAATAATGACTTGCTTATCAAATCACACTATTTGATTCTTAGCGACCCACACGGTTCAATAGGAACTCTAATCTCCAAGATCATAACCTTTGTAATCACGGGAGCCATGAGCATTGTGGCCGCCACCAGGACACTTTCCGGCGCTGCGTTACTTAGCACATATAGCTAAGGTTCAACAACCTTATCAAGATTCTATTGTCCTCCCACTTAACTTTTCGTGAAAAATTCCTTCTCAAGAAACTTGACGTTCCAAGAAACAAACTCTTTTGTCCTCGGTGTTATGGAGAAATTCCCAACAAATTCTTTGGGATAACCTACAAAGACGTACTTATGCGACTTTGGTTGTAAACATTTTACTTATGCATATCATACACAAATTTAAGTGTTGGGGACATACTTTCTGGGTATCCTCACAGTTCCTCACTGACCAGGGTGGCCCACTTAGGGTTAAAGCTTTGCTTCACGGGCGGCCCAGTTAGAGAGAGAAGACGGAGTCCAATCCGACTAGTAGAAGGCCCAAAAGACTTACCGACTTAGGCCCATAATGTTACTTGTAGTTCAAGATGTACTCTGTAACCAACTCTTAGTCCTGGCCGGATTGATCTCTCTTGAAACCCTAGGCCGGATATCTATATAAGCCGTCCTAGGGAGAGCCTTTAGGGCACCAGATAACACCCAATACTTTAGACCTTCAACTCGCATAGGCGAAACCCTTGTAACCCATATTCCAGCTCTGCCATATTACTGGATTGCTAGCAGGAGTAGGGTCCGTCCAAAGCCGGCGGATTCGAACCTGGGTAAACTTGTGTGCTCACCATCCCAGAACACCGTACGTCTCACACCCCTCTCTTCCGCACACCTCGAGGACCCCCTCATGGCGTACTTGTCCTCAATCCGACGACAGTTGGCGCCCACCGTCAGGCAAGTGAGCTTCGGATCTGCGTTCCGAGCGGAATCTGCAAGAATCGGAATCGGCGAGACCATCGGCGTCGGTCGCATCCTCTACGCCAGCGACGTCCCTCTCATCGTTCTTGGCGAGACTTGGATTCCGGCTAGGGAGGTCGTGACTGCCTATACAATCATGTCTTTCGGCGAGATCGATGTTTACATCGGTTTCGCTGAACCTGCCCAACCCACCCCAGCGGTGATGATAGAGGTAGAAGAATCTTCTGGGTCCCCTTTGTCCGCGGAGGCGGCAGAGTTCCGGATCTCAGAAAACCCTAATCCCACCCAGCCCGCACCAGTTGCGGAGATAGTGGAGAAATCTGAGCCTGAAGAAGACCTTACGGTTCAAATTGAATCTAAAGTGGAACTCCCTAGAGAAGCCGGATCCCAGATCGACCCACCCGTGGAAGTCGAAATCCAGGAGGAGCACATCAACGACACTGATTCCGACTCTGACGACGTCGGGACAGACAAGCCTTTCCTCAGGTACACACTAAGATGTATGATACTGCAAGGCGCTAGCACAGATGCAATCCTCGAAACCATTAAAAGTTTCGATATGGCTGATCGCGAAAGCCGCAGGTACCTCAGGAAGCACACATCGCACTTCGTCGGATATGTTGGATCCGGATCCAGCTCTGCCGATGCTGGAGAAAACACCGACTCGGTGCTGGAGGCAATTGGAACAAACGCAGACGTTCCCGCATCCTCGGATGAATCCATGACGTCGGCAGATTTCCGAAAGTTCTCCGCGGAATATGAAGAGGAGTACAACTCCAAAGCTGCAGAAGATGGAGAAGCCATGGTCGAAGGATCCGGGGAACACTCTCCCAAAACGCAGGATGATATGGACGTCGGAGATAATCCCGAAGTCCAGATGTCCGAAAGTACCGATCAGAGCTTGACTCCGGGAAACGGACCCAAAGCCGTCTTTGCTACCGGCGCTGCCAAGAAGGCAAAGAAGAAGAACAAGAAGAACAAAACACCGGCAAAAGACCCTCTGACAGAGGAGGTGATTGCCGAGGAATACGAGGAAGACTCGGATGGAGCACTTATCCCAGACGAGCCGAAAAAAGAAGCATCGGTGGATGGACACGTGATCACTGAAGGTGCGCGTAAACTCATCGATATCGCATTAACCACACCTATCCGTATAGCTGGAGAACTTACTGCAGATGAGCTGGACGAAAGGGCCCAAGCCCTAGAAGCGCGTCGTCAACAACTCCTTGATGAAGCCAAAAACATCGAGGTGGAGAAGAAGCGCATGTCAAACAAGGAGTACATGTCCCGTCTACATCAGAAGACATGGAAGCGTCACATAGATGACAACCAATTCCCCCGTGGCCGTGCCGTCCTTTTTGGAGATGAGATGGGAAAGCCACGGAAGGACAGAAATGGAGATTGGGTTTACCCAACACCAGTGCAAAATACCGTGGCAGCTCGTGAAATTCTATCGGCTAATCCAGGACCAGAGGGGATACGTTTGGGTATCAAACTACTCAATAAGGGACTGGAGCAGCAAAAGGTCGCCCTGTCTGGAAGTCAAAAGCTGGTCTCGGATTCCGACCAATGTCGCACAGATCCGGCATGGGTTGACGTAAGATCCCACTACGATCGGGCACAACATCATCACCCCGAACGCAGGGAAGACAATTATTCAAGAACCGGATCGTCAAGACATCACCGCAGAACTACACATAACTGGAGCAACATCGCTCCAGCAGCCGAGAAAGACGCGATCGCTGCACTGATTCCGCAGAATCCTCCACGAAAAGGAGAAGATAAAGAGAAACGTCGGGAGGAGGATCGTCAGAAAATGCCACCTCTTAGACATGAAAACCATCCGGCTGAGCCTCACCATGGTGGGAACGACGGACGAAGAAACGACGGAAACCATGCTGGCACAAACCGTCAAGGGGCTCATCATAGTCAAGAACCTCCCCGGAACCGGAATAATGACGCTCCAGACGGAGGCCGGCGATCAGCCACAAACAACCCAGCTGCACCACCCTCTCCACAACATAGTTATCACAACGGCCCCCAAGGAGGTCAAGGAGGATGACATGGCGGAGGAGGTGGTGGCAGAAGCCGAAGTCCGGCTCCAAGGCACCACAGCCATAGCCGATATTCGGGACGATCCCTATCCCCGAACGATGGAAGGGACAGGATCAACTCCAACATAGAGGCTCGGCGCTACGAAAACGATGACGTGTACGTGGGCCCAAAGTGCTTCGGACCACGCATCATAGCTACAAAATTCCCGGAAGGATTTGCTATCTCAAGACATATCCAAGCCTACGACAGCATTGCTCGGCCAGTCACCTGGTTACAGGATTTCTTCCAAGCTTGCTGCATTGCCAAAGGTGAAAAAAGCCTGGTCGCAACCCGATATCTCCCACTCATGCTGCGGAAGACGGCACGATCATGGCTCAATGAACTTCCGACGAACACCATCCACAACTGGTATGATTTACAAAGTGCGTTCTTTCAGAATTTTGAAGGCACATATCGGAGGCCCTGTACGGTTGGAGACCTACAGCGTTGCACCCAGAAAGCCGGAGAAACTTGCCGGGACTACCTCGAACAATGGATCGACACCAAGAACTCCTGTGAGGGAGTAAACGATCAAACTGCGATTGAAGCTTTCATTGCAGGTCTCCCAATTGGTTTACTACGCCATTGCTTGAAGTTTGACAAGGTTACTGATCTGGGAGAGATGATAGAAACAGCGAGCAAGTATGCAGATGCTGACGACGATGCAGAGGGATTACTCAATGTCCTGGCTGTGCCTCAGTCGGCAAAACAACCATAGCAACAATCTCAGAAGCGCAAAAACATCTCAGAAGAAAAACCCAACGCGGAGACAGCGGTAGTCACTACTGTTTCCGGGTCTGGAGGACAAGGAGGACGTGGCGGAGGCCACGGGCGTGGCCGTGGGACATCAAGGGTCCAAGGTAGAGGAGAACAACAACCAGGAAAAACCTACACTTGGGCCGACATCGCCCATAACCCATGTGTGCATCACTTGGACACCAATGGGGGCTCGTCCCACACCAACGCTGAGTGTCGTTTTAACGACGACATCAAGAGAGATGATACCGCGGGCTACGAAGCTAAGCGGAAGAAGGGAAAGAAAAATCCCGAAAAAGACAAAGATACCAAGGAAGATTCCGACATGGAGGAAGCCGATGCTTCAAATCCCAAGTCGGAAGGGAAGAAAACTTTTCCTACCAAGAAGGACACTTA
Organism: Avena eriantha; assembly: GCA_910589775.1. Taxonomy (NCBI): domain Eukaryota; kingdom Viridiplantae; phylum Streptophyta; class Magnoliopsida; order Poales; family Poaceae; genus Avena; species Avena eriantha. The sequence goes on from OU342745.1 coordinate 474,493,414, forward strand.
CGTCACCTTCCTCGGATCTCAACCAGCAAAGGTCAAGAAAGCAGTTCTCCACGAGCTCAATGCAACAGTTCCGGCTGTCCCTCAGTATCTGGACTGGACGGAAGTGGCAATAACGTTTGACCGCGCTGATCATCCGCCTAAGCTACACAGGCGAGGAAAATACGCCTTAATCGTCTATCCACTTATTGATGGTTATGGCTTCTCCAAGGACGGTGGTAGCAGCATTAATATTCTCTACGTCAAAACGCTACGCCGGATGAAGATCTCGGAAACACAGCTGAACTATAGCTCTGTGATCTTTCATGGAGTTGTCCCAGGAAGACAAGCTAATTCCCTAGGAGAGATCACTTTGGATGTTACTTTTGGAACACCAAAGAATTATCGGACGGAGGCACTTTTCTTCGAAGTGGTCCCGTTCAAGAGCGCATACCACGCTATATTCGGGCGTCCGGCTTACTAGGCTTTTATGGCTCGTCCGTGTTACATTTACAATATGATGAAAATTCCAGGTCCCAACGGCGTGATCACCATCAGGGGAGACCGGAAGAAGGCGCGAGAGTGCAAGGATGGAAATGACGCCTTTGCCAAAGCCGTGCCGCACACCTAGGAGTACCAGGAGATCAAGAAAAGCATAGATCCGTCCGAGATGCCCGCGACGAAGAAGGAGGTGACAAAGCCAAATCCGGAGTTCATGGCATCAGAAGAGACGAAGACAACACCGTTGAAGGATGATGACCCCTCCAAGGTGACCCAGATAGGCGTAGGCCTAAGTAGCGCATAGGAAAGCGCGCTCGTCAAGTTCCTCCGAGCAAATCAAGATATCTTCGCATGGCAACCATCTGACATGACCGGAGTACCTAGGGAACTTGCCGAGCACTCTCTAAATGTAAACCCGAACGCTAAACCCGTCAAACAGTCCTTATGACGGTTTGGTGATGAAAAGCGTAAGGCAATAGCTAAGGAACTAGCGTGGCTCGAGTTAGCCGCATTCATAGAAGAGGTCATCCATACTGATTGGTCGGCCAACCCTGTAATGGTCCCTAAAAAGGAGACCACTGATTTAAGGATGTGTGTTGATTATACTGCCTTGAACAAGGCTTGTCCAAAAGATCTGTTCGCTCTGCCTAGAATTGATCAAGTTATCGATTATACAGCAGGCTCGGAACTCCTTTGTTTTCTCGACGCATATTCCGGTTATCACCAAATCTGGATGAAGGAATCTGACAAAATCAAAACTTCATTCATAACCCCTTTCGGAACCTTCTGTTATGTTACGATGCCCTTTGGGCTGAAGAACGCAGGAGCTACGTACCAGCGCACGATGCAGCGTTGCCTCCATGATCAACTCGGACGCAATGTACATGCATACGTGGATGATATTGCGGTCATGTCCAAAAAGAAGGAAACATTGATTTCCGACTAAGAGGAGACGTTCGCCAATTTACGAAAATACAACATCATGCTTAACCCGAAGAAATGCTTCTTTGGAATACCAGCCGGAAAATTGTTAGGTTTTATTGTGTCTCAAAGAGGCATAGAGGTGCACCGTGACAAGATCAAGGCTATTCTCAATATTTCCAGGCCAACTCGCCTGAAGGATGTACAAAGATTAACTGGTTGCATTGCTACTGTCAGTCGATTTGTAAGCCGGCTTGGTGAAAGAGCCGCACCATTATACAAACTCCTGAAGAAGACTAAGGATTTTGTCTGGACTAACGAAGCTGAAGCTGCACTACAAGACCTGAAGAAAGTACTCTCATCTGCTCCTATCCTTGCAGCGCCGGAACCTCAGGAACCGATGTTGCTTTACATTGCTGCGACAAATAGGGTTGTCAGTATAGTTATGGTGGTGGAGAGACCAGAAGAGAATCAGGAGCACCTGGTGCAGCGTCCGACATACTTTGTCAGCGAGATCCTGACAGAATCAAAACAGCGGTATCCGCACTATCAAAAGTTGGCTTACGGTGTTTTTCTAGCATCTCGTAAGTTACGACACTATTTTCAGGAGCATCCAATTACCGTGGTGAGCAAAGCTCCCATGAGAGATATAATCAACAATAGCGATGCCACAGGACGCGTCGCCAAATGGGGTATAGAGCTTGCAGCTTTCGATATTGAATACAAACCCCGGACAACAATCAAATCCCAGATCCTTGCCGACTTTGTCGCTGATTGGATAGAGAACAAGGAGAACATGGTCCTCCCTAAGTCAGAATATTGGACCCTCTTTTTCGACGGGTCTAAGGCTCGAGGGGGCTCGGCGGCTGGTGTGGTGCTCAAATCACCCCAAGGAGATAAACTTTTATACGTGTTGCAGATCCACTTCACAGCGACAAACAACATTGTCGAGTATGAAGCACTGCAGCATGGAATCCGGATTGCTCAGGATATTGGCATCCGACGTTTGATGTGATACGGAGATTCGGATCTTGTTGCTCAGCAAGTCTTGGATATTTGTAATGCAAATAAGCACATGGCAGCATATAAAGCTGTCGTGAATGATCTATCTAAATCGTTCGAGGGGTTTGAAGTTCAACACATCCCTCGAGCAGAAAACGAGGAAGCAGATGCACTATCTCGAATAGGCTCTGCGCGGAAAGAGGTTCCGGATGGCACATTTTTAGAGCACCTCAAAGTTCCCTTGATAAAGGGAGTAGATGAGGAATATCCGACCAAATCCGACTCACCTTTAATAGCAGTTCTGGCTATAATTCCCAGCTAGACTCAACCCTACCTTGATTACTTGGTAGATGGCAAATTACCCGAAGACGAGGTGCTGAGCCGGCAGATTATCCGACGAGCAAAATCCTATACTATTGTTAAAGGTGAGCTCCATAAACGGAGTGTTTCTGGGGTTTTTCAGCGCTGTGTATCTCCGGAAGAAGGAGTGGAAATCTTAAGATAAATCTACGAAGGCGAGTGTGGTCACCACACTGCAGCCAAATCTTTAGTGGCAAAAGCTTTTCGACATGGTTTTTTCTGGCTTATAGCTCAGGCAGATGCCGAACGATTAGTCAAGACATGCAAAGGCTGCCAAAAGTACGCCAAGCAAGCTCATGTTCCGGCTGATCAGCTGCGAACAATACCTATAACATGGCCTTTTGTGGTCTGGGGGCTTGATATGGTAGGACCTTTTAAACGAGCTCCAAGTGGATTTACTCATCTCTTAGTGATGGTGGATAAATTCACAAAATGGATCGTGGCTAAACCTATCACTAGTTGTGATGGAGCAACAGCCAAAAGATTTGTCGAGGATGTTATAATCCGGTATGGTTATCTGCATAGCATTATCACGGACAATGGGAGTAATTTTTCCATGGGAGAGTTGTCTGAATTCTGCGACGAGCAAAATATCCGGCATGACATTGCGTCAGTCGCACATCCACAGGCTAACGGACAAGTCGAAAGAGCAAATGGCTTAATTCTACAAGGCTTGAAACCAAGACTCGAAGCACCACTGAGACGTGTTGCGGGGGCTTGGGAAGAGGAACTACCCTCTGTAATTTGGAGTTTACGAACAACTTCGAACAGGTCAACAGGATATACACCTTTCTTCATGGTCTATGGCGCAGAAGAAATTCTTCCTAGTGATTTAATTCATACCTCTCCTAGAGTGGCCGCGTATATCGAAGAGGATGCCGAGATTTCTCGACAAAATGATCTCGACTTAGTCGAAGAATTTCGCGTCGTTGCTGAAATGAGATCTACAGCCTATCAACAGAAGTTACGCAAGTATCATAGCCAGAGAGTCCAAACTAGATCTTTCAATAAAGGTGATTTGGTTCTCCGGCTTGTGCAACAAAGAAAGCACAAACTTTCCCCAGTATGGGAAGGGCCCTTTTTAGTTAGTCGAGTATTGCACAATGGATCGTACTACTTGACTGACATGAGGCCAGTCAAAGAAAGACCTGCTACTAAGAAGAGAAAGAGAGCTGGAGGCAGTACAAATCCGGATGAGTTAGACAGACCATGGAATATTGCTCAGCTACGTCCCTTTTATTCTTAGTTTATCCTTCTTTGTAATCATACATATGTACATGTTCTGTGAGAAATAAAAGTTTTGGTTACCTCAAAGTTTTCCTGAGAAGTTTTTACCATCTTATTTCCTAATAATGATGTCATAGTCGAAAATCCCAGAATGCTTGAAAGTACTTTATGCTCATGTTCGTTCTGGTTTAGATTTCCGATTCTAAAATTGCTACCTTCGGGTATAACTCTAAAAAATTCTAGTCTTTACTTGGGTTATTTGTCTCGTGCTAGATGCGGGTATTTTCTGAGTAGTGAATTGTTGGTACTAGAAGCTGGCTTTGTTTCCAAGTTTAAACTGGTTTAGCAATTGAGCTCCGTTTCTCGGCAAAGTTTCCGGCTGAAGGTTTAGCCGGCTCACGAAAGGGACGAGGCGAAAAGCCAGATAAACGATAAGTAGGGACGGAAAATTCTAAGTGCTTATGAAAACATTTCAGGCACACAAAAAGTCTAAGGCGAAAGTGCTGAATATATTAAAAAACTTAGCACTAGCAAAAGTCATAGTACTTAATATTTACAAAATGCATCATGTATTTCCAGAATAATACATAGTTTTCTGATCTATGATGCAGGAGGAGATGAAGGAGCTGCCGGATCGCTGGTTACTCCGCTTTGATATCGTTCCAAGATGTCCAGATCTGAGGTGGTCCGTTCATCATCGGAAACTTCTTCGGCTTCTTCCGGAGGAGGTGGCGGAGTAGCTACGCGGGTGAAGAAGGGGATCTCGTAGCTGGTCAGATCAGCTACGTGGCACCCATATCCGGTGCAGGAGTGCATGATGGCTTGAAGGTATTGCTCCTGGCCGTCTTCGTCTACTTTGCAGTACCCTCTCGTCACTTGCCATATTTCCATGTTTCCATGGTGGCTCATGACCATGGTGAGAGCGTTCTGCGCAGCAGTCCACGCGTAGGACATGTTCTAGTCCCGAACGAGCTGCGGCATTTCCTTGGCCTTCTCCCGCACCTAGAAGTCCGACATGTTTGGCATGTCCGGAATCCTGAAAGACTCACCAATGTCCTCAAGGGACTGGCGGTAGTCATGAAGAAGATCACCGACTTGGGTAAGCCGGTGGGTGCGGGGCTCGGACGAGGAGGAGTCCGTCAAGTTCAGAGGACCTATACACATAACAAGTTAAGAAAAAACCGACATTGATAAAAGTCGAAGAAAAAGATATGTCAAAAAGATGAAACATACCGAGAATGACGTCGTCAATCTTGGTCTTCTCCTCCCGGAGGCTCTGGAGTTTAGCCCGGAGCGCTCCGGAGAGATCCTTCTCTCTGCCAAGCTCATTCTTGAGGTCCGAGATAACTTTATCTTGAGCGGCAATCTTGAGATCACGCTCTTCAGTGGCCATCGAGGAGGATTCTAGGACTTGAGCTATGCTCATTCCATGATCTACCTTGAGCTTTTCCAGCTCTTGGCGTAGTCCTTTGTTCTCCTCCACCAGGGTCTTGAGGTTCTCGACCTCTTTAATCATAGCGATGGATTGTTTCACCATTACTGTAAGACAAAAAGAACAACAGTTCAGAAAAATTCGACATTGAAAAAGCAAAAAAACAACAACAAGATTTGAATCTCGAAATGTTTACCTTCGGCTTCATCCTTGGATACCTTGAGCTCAGCATTTTTAAGCCAGAGAGCTTTGATCTCTCTCCACTTATCATAGACGTTGGTTAATAATTCCTGGTTATAGGAACATACTTTCTGTAAGTCAGAATACCTAAAGTCAGAAAGCTACTTAAGAATCGGGCTAATATTTTTTGCTAAATATCAGCACGAGCCTTGGGGGCTACACTAGTTCGTTCTTTGGCATCCTAATAAAAGCATAAACCCGGATTTCTATATCCTACTTCATGCTTGGGGGCTAGAGGATATGATATAACATAATGTAAAAACAAGAGTTGGAATTCCGACTTACATATTGCTCGCGGGTGAGTTTGTTTAACCCCGCGTTCACCTCAGTTGCCACCTTCTTAGCGAGAGTAAGAGGAATTACTGGGGCTGTTGGAAGCTCGCCAGTCCTGATCCTCTCGTCGCGAAGGCGGACTTGAGCGAGAAGGTCAGAGAACTTGACGTCCTCTGCTTCTTGCGCTTCCTCTTCGGGGGATAGATGGCTTTTGTCCAGGACTTGCCTGGCCAGCCGCTGGATCTCCTCGGCAGATTTCTAGGATAAGCCAAATTTGGCAAGTCCGGGGTTGCTGAGGAGGTTTTCGGCGAAGACTTCAGCCGAGGGATCATTACCCGAAGAGGGTTCACCCTTATCCTGAGCTGACGCACCCACGGTGACATCAGTATGCGATCCAAGGATCACAGGCACCGTTGAAGGACTCAGATCTTCTGGAACAACCGGAGAAGGAGTAATCCCCGGTGTTGCAGAAGGTTGAGGGGCAGGAGTCGGAGGAGCCGTGGCAGGGGAAGCTATGGTAAGCTTCGCCTGTCCCAGGGGCTTCGCAGGAATCCCTTTCCCCTTACCCTTGATGAGAGGCTTTGCTCTGAGAATGTAGTAAAGTCGGAAACATTACATCTCAGAAAGAAAATCGAGAAAGGTACCAAAGGCGAAAATCGTGAATGAAAGTTAGCTCTTCACAATAGGCACCTCCTTTGTGCCAACTACCACTTTCGGAGCTTTACGCTTCTTGAGCGCAAGGTCCGGTAATGGGACTACTTCAGTCTCCTGAGAAAACTCAGGAGGATATCCTTCGAGTGGAGCAAGCTCCGACTCGGGGAGATCAGCAAGCTGAAAACAAGAAAACATATCAGCATTGCAGTATATAACTTAAAGATTGAAACACGTAAAAGGTGTACTGATGGAAGCTTACCGCTACCACGGGGTTTTCCGCCGTGTGCATATCCAGAGAAATCTCCGGAATCCTCCTCTTGATCCGCTCCTTGATCAGCCACTTGATCTAGCTGATATAGCCTTGAGTGGAGTAGGCTTTGGGGCTGATGCGGAGAGAGTCTTTTTTGGAAGACGTGATGGAGTGCATCAGTCTATTCCCGTGGTACTGAAGTGGCTAGATCCGATGACAGACCCAGCATTGGACTAAGTCGGATCCTTTCAGACCCTTGTACTTGATAAGATATTCGATCCGCCTCTTAGCAAGGATCAAATCGTCGGTGAGAGCCGGAGCAGCCTCGTCCCAGGAAGGCTGGGTCGTGGTAGCTCCGTCGACAAAAGCCGGCAAAGCAGTAGCTTTGTCGGGAGCCGGAATATCCCTATGATAGAAAAAAGTGGCTGGCCATTGTTTGACCGAGTCACTGGCAGAAATTTTGGGATAAGCCCGGTCTCGTCTAACAGAAAAACTAATGGTACCGGTGATATAAGGAACACCGGCAGTAATGGAATTCCTCCGGACATGGAAATAGTACCGGAAGAGAAGCAAACTTGGCCTAATGCCAAGAAAGCCCTCGCAAAGCGCAGCAAATGCGGTCATCTCTAGAAGAGAATTGGGAGGAAGATTATGGAGTTGAACTCCATAGTGGTCAATCACCTCGGAGAAGAACTCCGAGGGAGGAAAGGACAAACCTCGGTCCAGATGGGTGCCAAAGTGGACGCGCTCGCCCTCGCCTTGATTGGGGACGGTTTCACCGGAACCGCTCCACAAGTTGCCGGCGGCGAGAAGCCCCTCCTTCTCCACGTTCTTGAGGGCGTCCTCGTCGAGGGCGCAGGGGATCCAGATTCCCTAGAAGCTCTCTTTATCCGCAGCTGCTTCCGCCGACACCGCTGTCGCCGCCGCTAGAGAGGAAGAAGAAGATGAAGCCATTTTCTCTCCGGTGGAAAAGGTGACCTTAAAGTGGCGGCGCTAGGAGCTCTGCGGGAGGAGGACGAAAAGGCTCTGGGCGCGCTGGAGGATAGGGAAGAAAGGAACGGCGAAGGACTGGTGGAGAGGAGAAGAAGGAATCTGAACCCCTTATATCCACCTACCTGCGCTAAGATTCGTGCAAACGCTATAGTGTAATCGCCACGCGTCGTGGAAAGAACTGGGAAGGGCCCGCGCGATGATTGCGTCGCCTCGATCTCCACACACGCATTGAAACGGCGCCTCGGTTCCGCGAACCGCGGACCCACCAACGGTCGTGCTGACGGAACGTCTTTCAGATGATGTGACTTGACCATGCTTGTGTCAGGTGGCGTTAGAGACCAAGTTCCGGCTTAGTTTAAAAGCGAGCTGGAAAATCCAAGTAACTAATTGAAAGGTCCGACTTACTTTTAAGACCCGGATCGTATTTTTTGTTGTAAAGTTTCAGGAACCCTTCAAGATTCTGCAAGCCGAAGATCAAGCTGGATGATGATAAAATCCGACTTTGGATCTTGGAGGCCTCCAGGGGCTACTGTTGGGGATATACTTTCCGGGTATCCTCACAGTTCCTCACTGACCAGGGTGGCCCACTTAGGGTTAGAGATTTGCTTCACGGGCGACCCAGTTAGAGAGAGAAGACGGAGTCCAATCCGACTATGGGAAGGCCCAAAAGACTTACCGACTTAGGCCCATAATGTTACTTGTAGTTCAAGATGTACTCTGTAACCAACTCTTAGTCGTAGTTGGATTGATCTCTCCTGTAAACCCTAGGCCGGATATCTATATAAGCCGTCCTAGGGAGAGCCTTTAGGGCACCAGATAACACCCAATACTTTAGACCTTCAACTCCCACAGGCGAAACCCTTATAACCCATATTCCGGCTCTGCCGTATTACTGGATTGCTAGCAGGAGTAGGGTCCGTCCAAAGCCGGCGGATTCGAACCTGGGTAAACTTGTGTGCTCACCGTCCCGGAACACCGTACGTCTCACACCCCTCTCTTCCGCACGCCTCGAGGACCCCCTCATGGCGTACTTGTCCTCAATCCGACGACATTAAGAAAAGACAATTTGGGTTTTATCCCAAACCATAACTTATATGGTGTCATTTCAACGGATCACGATGCTGCTCTTTTCAGTGTAAAAGCGGTAGTCTCTAAAGCTTCAATCCTTAAAACATAATGGCAGTTTTATAAATGGCACCTTTGATCTTACCATGTCAAACATGGGTTGATTTCATCTCTCGAATATGCCATACTCCTATGGTTTATCGAGAAACACAAATCATGGAACAATTCCTCAAATCTTAGGTATTTTGCTAAACATGTAACTCAAATATCTTCCTTTATGATCGAATCATAAACTCTTTATTTTCTTGTTACAATGATTTTTCACTTCATCTTGAAAGTCTTTGAACAATTTTCAAATGTTTCATACTTCTTCCTTATTATGTAAATATACAAATATATTCACTCAAATTTCTGGAGAAAGCATATGAAGCAAAAAAGATCCATCACATATGGCTACACATAATGGATTATGCACATCAGCATGTACAATATCCAATAAGCTAGTCATCCGTTCCTCTTTGGCCTATGAACGAAGTTTCAATTATCTCGAGGAAAGTCTCACAAGCGTCAATTGATCAAAATCAAAGACTCCAAAAATCCATCAACATGGATTTTCTTCATGTTTTCTTTCCAATATAATTTAAACAGCGATGTCACTTCATAAGTGATCTTTCAATCGTTTGTCTTGCGACATTTTAGCAATAGTGTTTATGGATGTGATTTCTCCCACTAGACTTGTAAAAGTTCATCCATCCTTTATGGAATACGGTAATTATTTCATCAACCATTGTTCTCGTAATACCAGAACAAAATAACAATTATTAAAACAAATCTGGAAGGCTAGGTTTGACGACAACGAAAAACACAATAACACTTTATTTGTTTTCGATGAACATCATCACTTATTCTCTTGCTAGATACTTAGGCCGTTGCAGTTCATGAATTGTGTTGTTTTGTATGATACTTCACACCAACCAATTCGGTATCCAATACCGATATCCGATACCCAAGAACCATATTGTTTAACAAGCAAGGAATACAGCCATAACATGTATATCTTCTATATACCTAAGTTGGACATCTCTAACCTTTATTTTCTGCCAAATATTTTATAGATTGTCTTTCAACAATTCCTTTTTATTTTTAAAAGAATCTACCAACATCAATAGTGGTGTCATTCACATGACACATGGTACAAAGCTTGTATATAGTCAAATACTAATACCTTGCAAAAATCCATTCTTTATGTTTGGCATTCTTTCAAAAATCCATTCTTTAGCAATCTTTTAGTGTAGTAAATATTTTACTTACATCTTCTATTCATCCTTATCATGACAACTTTCATGATCAAGCTACTATAGCCTATAAGGAAGAATGACAAGCATAATTTTAGTTCCCAAATCCTTTTGGGAGATTCGGATGTCTAGCATCTCCATCCTTCACAAATTCCCATACAATATGAGAACATGTATTTTGCTAAATTATACTCTATCATAATGCAACCAAAAACATTGTTTCAGATATCACAATATCTTCCACACATGATGGTTTCTGAAACAATTTTTCAGCTCCTAGATAATCTTCATATTAAAACAACTTTTGAATATCAATAATCATGGAGGAAAACATGATACTTTAGATACTAACATTGGGATTCTTACTCTTGATTTAATACTACTTATTAAACTTCATGGAGTAAATAGAGTTTGCTGAAAGTTTGCAATAGGACTTTTAAACTTTAAATTGACATTCAAAACAATACGATACCAGTTCGTAAAGTAAATATCCAGAATTATATAGTTCTATTATCTCAATTAAAACTAAGCGTAAGGTAGTAAACACATGCCAATGACTACAACAAATTATGGAAATTCACTTCGATTTAGTTTATGACAAATTGAGTTCGACTAATCCAAATTAGAAATGAACTCCCAATCAAAAACGACATCCCTCGTGCCTTTTTGGTGATTACATGAACCAAATCCACTACACCAAGTCCGATCATCACGTGAGTTGGTGTAGCTTCAAAGGCGAGCATCAATATGGGCATCACATCAACTATATGACTCATGCTTAACCTTTCGGTTCGTGTTCCGAGGCCATGTCTGTACATGCTAGGCTCACCAAGTAAGAACCTTAGTACTCGCATGTGTAAAACTGTCTTACACCCGTTTTATGAAAGCGTAGAGTCGAGTACACCCGATCATCACGTGATGTCTCGAAACATGATCCATAGAACGGTGCATACATAAGGAAGAACACATTTTATCTTGATATTTAAATGAGGGATCATCTTACAATGCTACTAAAAACACCAAACTAGCAATATAAGATGCAAACATCTAATGTGTAAAGTGAGATGATATGGTCCATGCATTTAATCTCTATCATTTGCATCGTGGTATGATCTCTATCATTCCTTTGTGTGTAAGGCCAAGGGCTATGGAACTTACACGTTGAGTGTATTGTAAGAGTATCTATCATACATCTACTTACAACAATACCAAATCAAGACACTAGCTCAGCAACAATCTAAACTAGATGCCTCTAATTTATCAATTGCAAGTTTTACGTGGCTTAGGGCTTTCGGAGATAGAACCGGTCTTACCTACGAACATGAACCACAACGAGGATAACCTAGTTATTAGCAACTCGTTGTAAATCAGATATTGACTATAGTAGGAGAGACAGACACCCGTCAGCCACTTATGCAAAACAAGTTGCATGTCAGTCGTGGAACCGGTCTCATGTACGATGACATGTAAGGTTGGTCCGGGCCGCTTCATCCCACTATGCCACCAATATCCAAAATACATAGAAGATGCAATAACATGATCATCATCGCCCACATATAAACATGTGTGTACTACCCGTGCAAAGCACCTACGCATAGATCAGGCTCTGATACCACTGTTGGGGTTCGCAGCATAGAAAACAAAAAAATTCCTACAATGGGAACTATACGCCAAGATCTATCTACTAGATATAAGCAACGGGTGGATATACATCCATAGAGAACTTACCCTCGAAGACAACAAAGATTTGTTAACGAGTTGGAACTCGTGGATGATGTAGTCGAACACTTTCCGATCTCAAGATCGTGATGAAGTCCAGCAGGTCCGGCTCCAGCACGTCCTTCAGATCCAGCTCCAGCAAGTCTAGTACTACCAAGTCTAGCACCGCAAAGCAGCGGTGCATCCATGATCGCACACACGTCCGGTACCCCGACAACCTCCGTCCCTCGCTCTAGCAAAGCAGCAAAAGCAACAACTCCTTTCAAGATAAAGCCACTGGGAACATGTATCTCACTAATCCGAGACCATGGGGAATAATAATAGAGGGGGAGAGAGATCCTTCATGAGGGGGTGTGTGTATGAAGGTGTGAGAGGGGGGCCTTTTATAGGAGGAGGGGAGGGTACCCCTCCCCATGGCCGGCGCCCCAAGGGGTGACCCCCCACCTTCTCATTCATGTGGTGGTAACTCCCTCCACATAAATTTGCCCCTTCACATTCTCTTTTAAAGTCTCCACTTTAAATGCATTGAATTTCTCCAAATTTAATGCTCTCTCATTTAACAAAACTCTTTTATTAATTTTATTCAGAATTTTGTTAATTAGTTTAATTAACAAACATTCGCATAAAACCCCCTGGAACATTTCAATATTACATGCAGAACCAATTTCAGCAATTTCACCCGAAACAGTTTCGGTGTCTATTGAAATAATTCCAGCAATTTCTTAAATCTTTATCTGAAACATATTTTCTCCAAATGGTGTCGGTATCCCTTAAGTGTGTCACCCTACGGTTCACGAATAATGCTGACATGATCGAGACCCCTCTCAGATCAATGATCAGAAGTGGGACCTGGAGATCCATACTGACTCCTACACATTCAACGATGACTTCTGTGATCCTGAGAACCTTTAACACTAGTAACTAAATCCCTTTGTCTCGCGATATATTACATGTCCAAGATTCGATCATCGGTATCTCCATACCTAGTTTGATCCCGTTGCTGACATGCACTCTTTTCTCGTTCCCATGATATAACATTCTAGTGATCACATCACTTGCTTGCAAGCTATCTTAATGTGATATCACCGAGAGGGCCCAGAGTATATCTATCCGTCATCGGGATGGACAAATCCCACTCTTGATCCATGAGTCTCAACATAACACCTTCATAGTACTGAACCCACCTTTATAGTCACCTTGTTACGGTGTGACATTTGATGTTATCAAGATACTCTTCCGGTGTTAGCAATTAACATGATCTCATGGTCTAAGGACTAAGATTACTTCGTATGATGTTATAGCAATATAAACATAATGAATTTAATCCTAATGCTATACTTTGGATGAATGTTGATCACATCATTCCACCAATGTTGTGACCTTGTTATTAACAACATCCAATGTCCATGATCAGGAAACCTTGATCATCTTGTTAATCAACAAGCTAGTTTATATGAGAGGCAGTACTAGGAACTTTGTATTTTGTTTATTAAACACACATGTATTAACGTTTCCAATTAATACAATTATAGCATGCAAAATAAACATTTATCATAAACATGGAATAAGATAATAACCACTTTATTATTGCCTCTCGGGCATATTCCCTTCAAAAGTATCTTAGTGTAGGGTGATGAATATGAGTGAACTTTCCTCTATGGATATCCTCTGGCACATCCACACTTATACTCCTCCAAAATGAACGGAGGCTCTCATTAGAATCAGCAGGAATGGCTTCCCATTTTCCTTCCTTAGGGACATGTATGGAATTACAAAATTCCTCTTAGGGCATGATTAACCTTTGAACCTTCGTGACAAAACTCACATCAAAAGTGTTGGGAGTTTCTTTACCTCTTCTACTTACCTTCCCTTTGGATTGGACAAACCTGAAGGTGCCTAGGAACACACTGCTCGGCTCATAGTAGGCTCGTTGAGGATGTCATGCAAATTCCTCCAGCATGGTTTTCTGTAAGAAATAAGTAAAATCTTCTTATATGGATAGTACTTTCAACACATCGGTGGCTTTCACCTTCAAGGCCTTTGCTTTAAAGATCATTTCATCTTCCCACTCTTTCTTTTCATCATAATTGGCTAAGGCTCTTGAGCCTCTCATTGGACTTAATCTCCTCATGAGGCTTTTCCCCTTGTTCATGGTGGATGAAACCTTGTAGCACTAAGAGTAAAAATCACTGAATAATTAGATGTATCTAGTTATAATCATTTAGGGATGCTTCAAAAAGTTTCTATGAAGCATTACAATAAATTATTTCCACTAAAAAGCTTCAAATCCATGTATTCTCACAATATAAAACATCATATCGAAAATAACTTGCATGCGTGGAGGAGTCACATACCAATGAGCAATGCCTCCAAAGGGATTTGAAAATGGCTGCCAAAACTTGGAGATCGAGAAATGAGTAGCAAAGGAGCAAGCGAATTTTTTTAGTGGTACCTAGTCGGGATCTGAGAGGAAGTGAAGAACCTGGGAGGTTGGAGGCCATATAATTCCACCTGGGGGGCCCACAAGGGCAGGTGTGCGCCCTCACCATAGGGCGCACCATCTATGCTCTTTTGGCCCTTGTTCACTTTCTGGTAGTGTCCTTTGGCATGGTGGATCCTCGGTGTAGAAAAATCCTGGGAATTTTTTCGTAATTTTTGAAAAATATTTTCTTTGTAAAATTTTCCTGAACTAAAAAATTGTCAAAAACAGACATATAATAATTAAGTAACTAATTTTAAATGAAGGAATTCAAATAAACTATAATACTACTGTAGCAATATTTAAATGGCAATCATTATATCATCATCATGTTAAAAATGTGGTTGATCAAGTCTCATTAATACTATGATAAGGATAGAAACAATGATTTACTTATTATTATAAAAGAAAAAAATTAGGATACCTCCCAATAGATTGGAATAGTTCCAACCATTATCGTTTCATACTTAGGCTTTGGAGGAGGAATAGGTATTTCAAAACTTCCAATTATAAGAACTTTTGGTTCAATGGCATTAGAACCTCTCTTGGGTAGCTCAATGGAATTCTTCTTTAGAAAATATATAGTATGCTCCTTCCCTTTCACATTAAATGTTACTTTGCTTTCAGTGCAATTGATAACTGCCCTGCGGTATTTAGAAAAGGTCTGCCAAGAATAATAGATAAATTATTATCTTCAGGCATTTCTAATATCACCAAGTCTGTGGGAATCTGCACATTAGCATTCATAATAGGAACATCTTCACATATACCAATAGGAATAACAGTAGATTTATCACCCATTTGAAGTGAAACTTCAGTAGGTACGAAGTTATTTAAGTTAAGTTTCTTATAAAGAGATAAATGCATGACACTTACTCCAGCTCCAAGTACACATAAGGCATATTTCACATAAGTATTTTTTAATGGTGCAGGGGATAGTTGGAATACCTGGATCCCCTCTCTATTCAGGTAGTTTTCCCTTAAAAAGATAGTTAGCAAGTGATACATCCATTTTGCATCACTATTCTATATCATAATTTACTGTTATTCATTGATATATTTCATATTAAGAGATGATACTTATGTTATTTCATCAATTTTTGCATAGTTGATGATTTTTGGAGGATGGACCACTGAAGTCGGGATTCTGATGGAAAAGGCACTGTTTGGAGGCAAAATTCGTGAAGATCAGAAAATGCCGGAAAATATATGGAAAATCCTATTATTCCCGAAGATGAAGGAAGCCAGAAGGGGAAGTGGAGATGGGCCAAAGGGGGCCCCCACCAGCCCCTTGCACGGGCTAGCCCTGGCCGTGCCACCAGGTGGTGCGGCCACCCTGGCCCACCTTTGGCATCACCCTTTGGCGTATATAATCCCCTCGAAACCCTAAGACTCAGGGAGCGACCACAGAAAGATTCTACCGCCTCTGCCGGGCGGAAAACTGCAGAGAGATAAAGAGCTCTCCGACAGGCAGAAATCTGCCGAGGAAATTCCTTCCCAGAGAGGGGAGATCGTCGCCATCAACACCATCATCAAGCTGGACTTCATCGGGATCATCATCATCTCCATATCATATCCATTAGCACCATCACCACCACTCCATACCACTGTAACAATGGGTTGAATCTTACATAGTTCTTAGGGGAAACTTTCCCGATGTTGATTACTTGTTGTAGTTGATGCTATTGAGTGGAACCATTGAACTATAGTTCATGTTTAGATTGTTACTTATCATTATTTCATCTCTGATCTTGATCCATATGATGTCTTGTGAGTAGTTCGTTTAGTTCTTGAGGACATGGGAGAAGTCATGTTGTTAGTAGTGGAAATGTGTTGAGAAAGATTCAATGGTTTGATAATTAAGTTGTGGTGTTATTCTTTTAGTGGTGTCATGTGAACATCGACAACATCATACTTCACCTTTATAGGCCTAGGGGAATGCATTGTGTATTTGGCTACTAATCGTAGGGGTTGCCGGAGTGACATAAACCTGAACCCCTGTTAGGAAACCTTTGCACAAGGGAGTGGAGGATCTCAGAGTTTAAGGATGTGGTTAGGTTTTTATCTTAATTACTTTCTTGTAGTTGCGGATGCTTGCAAGGGGTATAATCACAGGTATGTATTAGTCCTAGGAAGGTCAGTACATTAGCACAGGTTCACCCACACAACACTTATCCAACTAGAGAAGATTAATCAACTATATGAAGCGAAAGCACTTGACAGTATTCCCATGTGTCCTCGAGAACGTTTGGTCATCTTAAGTAATACAACCGGCTTGTCCTTTGCTAAAGAAAGGATTGGGCCACTTGCTGCAATTATTATTATTGTCTTTTATTTACTCGCACTTTATTTATCTGCACTATCAAAAACCCCTAAAAATCCGTTTGCTAAGTATTTACAGGGAATTCCTGATCCAAGCCACTCGTCAACATCTTCTGCTCCTCGTTGGGTTCGACACTCTTACTTATCGAAAATAATGTGATACACCCCCTATACTTAATAGGATCTTTCTTTTATTAGTGACAATATATTTCATATATTTGGAATATGGAGGTACTTTAATAGCATCAACTAAAGGAATTTGCAATTATAAACTTGTTATCAATTGAATAAACTTGTCAAACCTTGCATCATCTAAAGTTCTCATTAACTCTTGGGGATATGGTATAGGTCTTTGTATCGATGGATCCCTTTCTTTACCTTTTGGTTGTGGTCGAGGCTTCTTCTTCTTATTTTTATCCCTTGATGATTGAGGGTCCTCACTTACAATAGGATAAGATTCTTCATTATTCTCATCTTCTTCATTATTATTATCCTCAGTTTTGGCATCAGAGAGAGACACATCATTTTCTTGATCTACAGTTACACTAGTAGAAAATAGGCCTTTTGGAGCTGCCAGGGGATCTAGTCACGGAATGGAATGGGACCTGTACAAGTGTGAGAACTAGTTCTGATTCATCCGGTCCCAATGGCTAGGAGTACGAAGATGACTAGTACCAGTTTGTCTGGGACCTCTAATCCTGGTTGGTAATACCAACCGGGACTGGAGCTGGGGGACCACTAGTCCCGATTGGTATTACAAAATGGGACTAGTTCTTGATCTCTAGCCCCGGTTTGTAATACAAACTGGGACTAATTCTTTTTCTATATATACCCATGCTTCATGATGCCCGAGCCCATGGCCATTTTGATCCAAGGTAGCTCAAGTTCATCCCCATTTTTTGTCCAAGATTTGGTGGCACCCTTCAATCCAAGATTCTAAAAGGTTAGAAAATTTATTCTTTCATCTATCATTGTTATTTTTCTCAATGCTCTAGAAGTAGAAGGGGATTTCATGCTTGAGAAGTAGAGAGTTAGAGGGATTTTAGATGTGTAATTTTAGACATATTTTGATTATGCAAAAAGTTACTGAAAGTTGAGATGTGTAGTTTTAGAGTTTCGGAGCTCAGAATTGAATGATGGGGTTCTCACTTCTAGATCAATAATTAAAAACTCAACATTTTTTATGTTAAGAGTTTTGTACAATTCAAAAATTGGTGCATGCAAAATTTTATATCTAGGTTGTTATTACACACTAAATTTTTACATTTCAACAAGTAAATGAAGTGAAAAAGATCTAAGCTTTTTATATAATGCAGATGAGCCGGTCATGTACGTACGACGGTTCCTGAATGTTTGACGCGTTCATTAAAGGCGTGCATTCTTTTCTCGAAGTGGCTGAGGAAAACAAGCGAAATGGTTTTATTTGTTGTTTGTGTCGTGTCTATTGGAATGAGAAGGATTACTATTCCTCAAAAACCATTCATGTCCACCTGATTCAGTACGGTTTCATATCCGGTTATAATTGTTGGACAAAGCACGAAGAAAGAGGGGTTATGATGGAAAACAACGAAGAAGAAGAGAATAATGAAAACTATCCAATGTTCTCTACAATGGAAGATACTGAACAAGACGATGAAGAACGAGCATGAGATGAGACTGCTGATGTTCTTCGTCAGGCCATTCTTGATGCACGGAGAGAATGCAAAAATGAAAACGAGAAGAAGAAGTTGGAGCGCATGTTAGAGGATCACAAAAAAATTTGTATCCAAATTGCGAAGATGGCGACACAAACTCGGTACCACACTGGAATTGCTGCAATTGAATGCAGAGAATGGTTTATCTGACAAGGGATTTGAGAAGCTACTGAAAATAATGAAGAAAAGTTGTCAAAGGATAACGAATTGCCTGCCAGTACATACGAGGCAAAGAAGGTTGTCTGCCCTCTAGGATTAGAGGTGCAGAAGATACATGCATGCATCAATGACTGCATCCTCTACCGTAGTGAGGAGTACGAGAATTTAGATAAATATCCAGTATGCACTTCACTGTGGTATAAGATCAGTCGAGATGACCCTGGTGATGTTGAGGGCGAGGAGCACCCCGGAAGAGGGTTCCTTCAAAGGTGATGCGGTATGCTCTTATAACACCATGGTTGAAATGTTTGTTCAGAAACAAAGAGCATGCCAAGTTATTGCGATGGCATGAAGAAGACCGCAAGAAAGATAAATTGTCCAGACACCCCGCAGATGGGAAGCAATGGATAAAAATCGATAGAGAGTACCTGAACTTTGCAGATGACGCAAGGAACTTAAGGTTTGGTCTAAGTAAAGATGGCATGAATCCTTTTAGGGAGTAGAGTAGCAGTCATAGAACCTGACCTGTGACTCTATGTATTTATAACCTTCCTCCTTGGTTGTGCATGAAGCGGAAGTTCATTATGATGCCAGTGCTTATCCAAGGGCCGAAGCAACCCAGAAACGACATTGATGTGTATCTAAGGCCATTAGTTAAATAACTTCTATAGTTATGGAGCGACGAAGGTGTACGTATGTTGGATGAGCACAAACATGAGTCATTTGACCTACAAGCATTGTTGTTCGTAACCATCAATGATTGGCCTGCTCTTAGTAACCTTTAAGGACAGTCAAACAAGGGATAAATTGCATGCACGCATTGTTTAGATGATATTGAAAGTATATATTTGGATAAATGTAGGAAGAATGTGTACCAGGGAATTGTTGATTTCTTACACCTAGTCATCGAGTAATAAAGAAAGGCAAGCATTTCAAAGGTGAGGCAGATCACCGGAAGAAGCCTATCAGTCGTACTGGTGATGATATATTTTGTATGGTAATGGATTTAGAAGTAATCTTTGGAAAGGGTCCTGGTGGTCAATCTATTCCGAATAACGCTACCAAACACGTGCCCATGTGGAAGAAGAAATCTATATTTTGGGAGCTACCCTATTGGAAAGTTCTATTTGTCCGCTCTATAATCGATGTGATGCACGTGACGAAGAATCTTTGCATCAACCTACTAGGCTTCATGGGCGTGTATGGGAAGACAAAAGATACACCCGAAGCATGGCAGGACCAACAAGGTATGAAAGACCGAGACGACCTGCACCCAATGAAGACGGATAAAGGACGTCTAATTCCTACCAGATATGCTCTTACCAAAGAAGAGAAGGAAATATTTTTTGAAGTCCTGAGTAATATGAAGGTCCCGTCTGGCTTCTCGTCGAATATAAAGGGAATAATAAATATGGCAGAGAAAAATTACAGAACCTAAAGTCTCATAATTTCCACGTGATTATGACGCAATTGCTTCCGGTTGCATTGAGGGGGCTTCTACCGGAAAATGTTCGACTACCCATTGTGAAGCTATGTGCATTCCTTAGTGCTATTTCTCAGAAGGTAATCGATCTAGAAATTCTACCAAGGTTACAGAATGATGTGGTCCAATGTGTCGTTAGTTTTGAGTTGGTATTTCCACCATCCTTTTTCAATATTATGATGCATCTCCTGGTACACCTAGTCGACCAGATTAACATTTTGGGTCCTATATTTCTACACAATATATTCCCCTTTTGAGAGGTTCACGGGAGTCTTGAAGAAATATGTTCATAAACATGCCCGACCAGAAGGAAGCATCTCCAAGGGCTATGGAACAGAGGAGGTTATTGAGTTTTGTGTTTACTTTATTCCTGACATTAAGTCGACTGGTGTTCCTGAATCCCGGCATGAGGGGAGACTGAGTGGAAAAGGAACACTAGGAAGGAAATCAACAATATATAGGGACGGACATTCTTTCCCTCAAGCACACTACACAGTTCTACAGAATTCCACCTTGGCAGCTCCATATATCAATGAGCGCAAGAATGTTGTACGTTCCAACAACCCGGGGAAGCCTGACTCCTGGATTATAGATGAAAACATGAGAAGTTTCGGTGGTTGGTCGCAAAGACATCTCATGAATAACAACACTATTTGTGATCAGCTGTACTTGTTGGCCATCTCACCATCTTCGACTATATGGACTTTCCAAGGGTACGAGATAAATGGGAATACATTTTACACGATCGCCCAAGATAAAAGGAGCACCAACCAAAGCAGTGGTGTCCGCTTTGATGCAACAGATACCAATGGGTCAAAGGACACATATTATGGTTACATAGAGGAGATATGGGAACTTGACTATGGACCTACTTTTAAGGTCCCTTTGTTTTGGTGCAAATGGGTCAAGCTGACAAGAGGTAGGGTTCAGATCGACAAGAAGGACGAAATGACAATAGTGGATCTCAACAATATTGTGTACTTAAATGAACCATTCGTCGAGGCCAATGATTGGCTCAGGTTTTCTATGTGAAGGACATGTCTACCAAACCAAGAAAAAGAAAAGATAAACAAACGAATACATCATATGATGAGCCAAAGCGCCACATAGTTCTTTTAGTGAAAAGAAACATCGTGGGAGTGGAGGACAAGACAGACATATCAGAAGATTATGAAAATTTTCATGAAATTCCTCCCTTCGTGGTGAAGGATAACCCAAGCATCCTATTAATTGATGAAGATGCTCTATGATTACGGCTAGGCGGTCATAAGCAAGGCAATTTAAGAACCAAGTGACTATGTATTCTGTATTTTGCCTTTCTAGTTTTGAGATGCAATCAATATACCAAGTTTAAGCTTTCATTTGATCTCTGAAGAAACGTCATATTGTGAGTCTGAAAATGATTTAGTCCCGGATGGTGTCTCCAACCGGGACACCATCCGGGACTAAATGTGGTTGGAGACACTATGCCAGTGAGTGTCGACACTATTTTGTGAGTGGTGGCACTATGCTAGTGAGTGATGACACTATTTCGGTTGGTGGCAACACTATGACAGGGGTGATTGTCTACATTATGGCGTGAGTGTAGACACTATGTTGTGCTTCTTAATCAATAAATAGGTATCCTTGTGAAATTATAAAGTGCAAACAAGATGGTGTGCGAGAGCAGGGACAATACTACGACCAGCTTAAGGGAGACACCTACTACAAATTTTGCTATCCATGGTTTTGTACCTAGTGGTGCATGGTGAAGGTGGTGCACCATAGATATATTACCTATGGCGCATGTCATTTAGATGCGCCACAGATAGAGAAAATACCCGTGCCGCATGGTGCGGGGTGCGCTGCAGGTAAATCTGGGTAGACCATCCTGCCACTTATGCATGGGCCCTGACATATCAGTGGAACATGTGATGAACGTGCATCACGGATATGTTCACTTCCTATGGCGCGCCTAACTGTAATATGCCACGGATATGTCAGGGCCCATGCATAAATGGCAAATATAGATGGCCCCTGACCTATCTGTAGTGCATTCTGCATGGTGCGCCACTGACCTTTATGCTATCCATGCCGTGTGCTATCCTTTTATACAGCTAGCACCCACCACATTTTCCCACCTTGGTGCACTTTCCCCTCCTATCACTTTCCCCTCTCTAGACCAGATTTGGTCGTGTTCTTCCTCCCCCCACCTCATTTCTCCGCATAAATTCACTCTTTTTAGCCATCTAAAACTATTTTGGATGGTAGATTTGTAAAAGGAAGGCTAGATCTACTAAAACCACCGATTCACTTTTCTCCTCCTCCATCGTTTACTAGGTGAGTAGATGCATGGAAGGACATATGCATGTTTGTGTGTATACGATGAATTACTTGTGATGATTGCGTGGGCGAGATGTTATTGTTGCGTGTTGTATTAATGTTTGTGTGTATGTGACAAAATTTGTGGTACGGTACGGTGTGTGTTGCGTGGTGTATGCATGTTTGCCGAAATGTTGATTAATTTCTGTTTCAGCAAATCATTTGCATTACGCGTATGTCCTATTTTTAGGAGAGGTCAGGCCGAATTTTTCTGGCGACCATGCATGCATGTGTGTGCATGTTCTAAAATATTCTCTTGCTCTATACCACGCATGCCATCATGGTCATCAAGATGAGCGAAATCCTCGTGGCTAGATATTTGAAAGGTGCGATGACCGAATTGATCCAGAACAACAAGACCCAGATAAGATGTCCATGTCGCAAATACAAACTCAGGGGCTTGATGGACATTTATTCCGGAGTAATGCAGAACCACCTGCTCGTGCATGGTTTCATGTCTGGCTTTACTTGTTGGATTAGTGATGAACATGATGTTAATAATGATGGGACTACAGGAAATGAGGAAGGGCAGCAGGACAACAATAACGGAGAGGGCAGGCGAGAAGCCGAAGAGCCTCCCGGACATGATCATCACGAAGGAGATGCTGAACATGATCATCACAAAGGAGATGCATGGGAAGATGATGGAGAAGACGGAAACATGTAGCAGACGCTGCAAACAGCCTTGTAGGACCCTCATGTTCAAGAACTGCTCCTCAAAGAGACGAGCAACCCCAGAGCTGTCGCTAGAGAGAAAGCCAAGCTAGCGCAACTGGAGATAGACGGGAGTACTCCATTGTATGAAGGATGTTGGCCCGAGGATACCTGCTTGCATGTAACGCTGAAGGCTCTAGAGATGAAAGCGAAACACAACTGGACCGACAAAAGCTTCAATGATATGATTAGATTCTGGTATGAACGTCTTCCTAAACCGAACACTTGTCCAACAAATATCGAGGAGGCAAATAAAGTCGTGTGCCCTCTCGATCTACAACACGTTAAATACCACGCATGCATCCATGATTGCATCGTTTATTGGAACGAGTATGCGGATAGAACCACATGTCCTGTGTGCGGCCATGAAAGATACAAGAGAGGGAAGAAAGCTCTAGAAAAAGTGGTATGGTACTTTCCGATCACTCCTCATCTATAGCAGTATTTCATAGACCCTAAGGAAGAAAAGCTCATGCGCTGGCACGCGGAAAGGCAGAAGCCCGAAGATGATGTGGATAAGGAGAAGATGCTAACACACCCTTCGGACGCTTGCCAGTGGAATGCAATGGACATCGAGTTCCATTTTTTGGGGATGATCCAAGGAACGTTAGGCTGGGTATGAGCACTGATGGATTAAATCCATTTGGCAACCATAGAAGCACAAACAACACCTGACCCGTGTTTGTATGGCCGTACAACCTCCCTCCATGGTTGTGCATGAAGAGGAGGTAGATACACATGAGTATTCTTATTCAGGGACCGAAACAACCAGGTATCGACATCCATCTGTCCCTTGGGCTATTAAAAGAGGAGGTAGCCACGTTGTGGGAGACGCCAGCGAATACGTGGGATGCCTTTTCAGGAGAATATTTTCCTCTTAGAGCCTCGTTGCCCACGACGGTGCAAGACTATCCTGGTTACACATATGTCTCGTGCCAGGTGGGCCATGGACACTACCCATGTGTCAAATGCATGGAGCGTACGCCGCATCTCCAACTAGAAAAGGATCCCGGGTCTTCGAAAACCGTGTACCCCGGGACACGAAAGTGGCTTCGCAAAGATGACCCGTGGAGAAAACGTGGAGATCTGTTCTATGGTAAAGCCAAGCACGGAATAGTCCCATGTCCGAGGAGCGGGGAAAAAATCGAGGAATTGCTGAATAATTGGACAGAGTGCCCTGCATGGGGAAAGAAGCATAAGAGGCTGAAACCGCTGATGAATGTATGGAAAGTGAGGCATGTTTTCTGGGACCTTTCGTACTGGAAGATCCTCCACACGCCACATAGCCTTGATGTCATGCACATCACGAAGAACGTATTCGAGAGTCTGGTTGGCACCCTGCTCAACATGCCAGAGAGGACCAAAGATGCGTCGAAAGCAAGAAGCGACCTAAAACATCTAGGCATCAGGGAAGATCTTTAGGGAGGACGCCTTGATGATGATGATGATGATCAGATGTAAGAGACCGAAGGTCACTGCGGGAGGAAAAGGGTCAAGAAGTCCGACTATTACTACCCCCTTCCCGCTTCACTCTAAGTGAGCGGGAGATCGAGAAGTTTATCAAGTGCCTCCTAGGAGTGAAAGTTCCTTACGGTTACTCGGGGAAGATAAGCAGATATATAGACGCGGTAAAGTAGTGGTTCAGCGGGATGAAGTCTAACGACTGTCACGTGCTGATGACGCAGATACTTCCCGTTGCAATCCGAGGGATAATGGACAAGCACGCCCGTGAGACATTGTTTGGCCTCTACAACTTTTTCAACTTCATCTCTCGGAAGTCGATCAGCGTCCAGAAGCTCGCAAGGCTATAGGAAGAGATAGTTGTGATACTATGCGAGCTCGAGATTTACTCCCTGCCCGCATTCTTCGACATCTGCTGGTCCATGTCATGGATGATATCATCCACCTCGGGCCGACATTTCTTCACAAGATGATGTCGTTCGACAGGATGAATGGAATCATAAAAGGTTTCGTCCACAATAGGGCCCGTCCAGATGCAAGCATAGCCAAGGGCTTTCTGACCTACGAGTGCATCTCTTTCTGCCAGAATTATATATAGGCACTGCCGACGAGGACCCTGTTAGTCTAGCAGGAAACAACATGCACCTCGGCAGGCTCGCTGGATGTGGTCACCGCGAGGGTCATCGCACTATTCATGTCGACTACACTGATCGACGCGTCGACTTTGACAGGGCGAACCTAGTTGCGTTAAAACACATAGAATTGGTCAACCATTGGTGCGCAAATCACAAAAGCTTTATTGAGAAGAAGTACAGCGACCCAGGCCAGACGATGACTCAAGGAGAAACAATAAGAGAGCACAAGTCCACCTTTACGCGGTGGTTCAAGCAGAAACTACTAGAAAATCCCTCCCGGAGTCCTCGTATGGAAGAGGAAAAACTCATATTCACCTTGTCACAGGGCCCCGCACACAACCCTAGGACCTACCAGGCGTATGACATCAACGGCTACACATTCTACACCGAGGAAAAGGATAAGAACAGCGAATATCAGAACTCAGGAGTAACTATGGAATGCTTCACGGACGAATCGACTACCGTCAAGGAAATATACTATGGAAGGATCGGAGAGATATGGGAGCTCGACTACTGTGGAGAAAAGGTTCCGATGTTTCGTGTTAGATGGGCCAAAAACGTTGAAAAAGAAGATCGTTATTTCACAACCATGGTTATACCCAAAGCCAAAACAATAATTGTCGACACGAACATCACCGCTAAAAATGAGCCGTGGGTATTGGCTAGCCAAGTGGACCAATGTTTTTTCATTACCGACCCGACAAAGTCTAGTCGTGTTATCGTGAGGAGGGGAAAAGGAGAATCATCAGAATGGACGGAGTAACCAACAAGGAAGACTTCGACAACTACGGTGACCCGAAGATGGAAGAGGACATCGACATACCTACTACCTCGATAATAAGAAGCAGGACCACCCTACCGGCTAAAGGTTGTCCGTTCACGAGAAGAAGTCAACAGATTCCCGGGCTAAATTATTCAACAGCAACGAAGAAGGGCAAGAAAATAGTGAAGGGCAAGAAGATTGTCAAACATTAGGGGGCTGTGTGATTATGTGTGTGCATGTCAAACCCTATCGCCGTGTGTGTATATGTGTATCTCACGTGTGTATGTCAAACGCTAGTGCCGTGTGTGCATGTGTCAATCTATTACTTGGGTACTAAACTAGTACTAAATTGGAGGAATTAAGTAAAATATGTTTAAAAAATCCAAAATATATGTTTAAACACATTTTAAAAATCTAGATATACTTAATACTAGTTTTATACTAAACTAGTACCTAATTGGAGGGAGAAAGTAAAATACATTTAAAAAAAATAAAAACTAAGACACCCATGATTCGAATCTGGATGCCCTAGCTAGTTAAGGGCAAGGTCAGCTACCAAGGAAGCTACTTCGTGTTGTTGTCAACTACACAACGCGCATATGTTTTGTACTAAGCGGGACAAATATGCGTGGCGCACCTTGCATATATGCGCCACGGATATATGTGGAAGCTTTACCGGCGTGTCCCCCCCTTCTGGGCCCACTTAGGTCTGTGGCACACGTCTCAGGAATGCACCACGGATAATCGACACTTAGCAAAAAAAATGGGCGCATCCTCTTCCCCCTTTCCCCATTCCTCTCTCACTCAATTCACCGTGCATCCCCTTTGGATCCCTCCCCGCCGCCGCCGCTATGTAGGAGGAGGGCCGCCGCTGAGGAGGACGCCGCTGAGGAGGACGATGTGGAGGACGCCACCGCTATGGAGGACGCCACCGCCACTATGGAGGAGGAGGGCCGCCGCAAAGGAGGACACCGCCGCCACTGTGGAGGAGGAGGGCCGCCACCGATCGAGGAGCTCGCCACGGCCGTTCAGGATCTAGCCGTCGTCGAGGTACCAGTCCCCCTCCCCTCTCTCCCACTCCCCTCCCCCTGCCCTCTCTAGGGTTCCTCTGCTAGGGTTCGCCCTCTGCTAGGGCAGAACGAGGTAGTAGAGCGAGAGGTGGTGGCCTGCAGCGAGCGGTCGAGGTGCTGCGTGTCGCCGCCACTGTCCGTGGAGGAGGAAACGGTGGTGACCGCGCCGGCCTGCAGCTGTGTTGTGTAGGAGGTCCAGCACTAGCACGGCAACGAACTAGTGCTCATGGGACAATGTCAGAGTGCCTTTTTTTGCTAGAGAACTGACTTCTATGGATCCCTTTTCTCTAAATGGAAAATGCAATCAGCCAAGTACATAGAAGCTGTAGCCAGATTGCCGAGCAGTTGCTTTGAGAGAGGATTCTGATTGAGAAATTTTGATGTACACAATTCAATATCAAGTAAGGTACCATATTTGTTTAGAGTAGCTAGCTGAGACTGGAAGTGAATAAGTGAAGTATTTTTTAAACAAAATCTGCACAATTGCATCCGCTGTGAATTTTAATTTTTATAGCACAGTTAGTTTGTAGCTAGCTCATGTCATATGATTTGCGGATAAAATTGTCGCCGGGGTAGTCACTGTCTGTTAGGTAGTCACGTGCCCGATACTGGCAAGGCGTCGTATACATGTGGTATGCTTGCATGCGTATACGTATATGTTCCGGTGCTAGTGTTGTGTCCGGCTAGGATGCAGCTTCCAGATAGGTTTAGCTTAGTAAACCGACTATGACTTGTACTCAGGCTTATGCGTGTATATAAGTGCACCCAAGGCTGTGTAATCTTGTACCACATCGTGAAGATTAATACAAGGTTGGAGTAGGTCCGAGATGGGCCTGTAGCAATCAGATCGAGTATTGGTTTTGCGTGTGTGTGCGTGAGTTATACTAGTCTGATCAAAAGAATCGATCAGCTAGCAGTACGTGTATATCGTGGCAAAGTTATCGGGTCTGATCAAAAGAATCGTATATCTTGGCAAAGTTATCGGGGACGTGCGTGTCGTCTCGTCGGAGTCGCCGGAAAGTAGTCGGCGGCAGGGGCTGTGCTAACAATTGGTATCAGAGCCTCGTAAAGGACCTCCTAGTAACGGGAGGTAATAGCGACGATGGATGTGGGCGAGTATTCCGGTGCGGCTAAAGGATTTACCGCGCAGGTGATGACGCAGTACCCGCGGTACAACCGCGACAACTACACGATGTGGGCGACCTAGATGGAGTGGGCGCTGGAGTCCAACGATCTATGGGAGGCTGTAGATCCCGGCGGCGACGAGTTCAAGAAGGGCGCGTCGAAGTACCGCAAGGACCGGCAGGCACTCACGGCCATCGGCTCGGTGATGCCAGCGGACGTGATGCAGCACCTGATCTCGAAGGAAATCTGCAAAGGAGGCGTGGGAGGCGCTCAAGACGCTAAATCTTGGGCACGAGCGTATCCGCGAGGCAACCCTACAAACCTTGCAGAAGAAGTACGAGAATCTGGAGATGGGAGGAGACGAGATGCTGGACGTGTTTGCCTCGAGGGTAGCCACTTTGGTCAATGGGATTCGCGCGCTCGGCGAGAAGCTCGAAGAGATCTCAGTCGTTCGGCGTTTCCTTCGCGCGGCGCCGCCGCGTTACTTGTCCGTTGTGTCGGCGATCGAGCAGTGCGTTGATCTCAAGACTCTCACGACGGATGATCTGGTTGGACGATTGAAGGCTCATGACGAGCGGATGAAGATCACCTACGGTGATGCGGTACCGGAAGAGCACGTGATGCTTACCCATGCCCAGTGGTAGGCGGTGGTCGCCAAAGAAAAGGGCGATCAAGGATCCGGAAGCAGGAGTGATAAAGAAGCTTCTCGTCCAGCGAAAAAGTATATCACAGGGGAGGACGAGGACGACGCTCCGCCGCGGAGGAAGTTTGACATTAAGAAAGTAAGATGTCATAACTGCGGCGAGCTCGGTCACTTCAAGAAGGATTGCAAGAAACCGCTGAAGGAGAGGGATCTCATCGCCCGGGAAGGAGATGATGGACCGATGATGCTGATGCTCGAAGTAACTGAGCTGAAGCATGAGGAGGATCCTCCATCACCGGCTACGGAGATTGTGGCGCAAGTGGATCACGATCTACCGTGTGTGGATCACGAGGAACGGAGTGCCCCGTTACCATGTGAAGCCACGTTTGAGGCAAGTGAAGCCTCGGGACTAGTTCATGGTGATCTTGCGTTGAAATTTCACCCGCAAATCCGTCCGGCAATAAGTTCTTCATGCTTTTGGTGGATGATCATAGTAAATACATGTGGATTGTGTTGCTGAAAAGTAAGGATCAAGATCAACAAGCATTCGAGAAGATCAAGGAAGCCGAAGAGTTCAAGGTGGAGGCGAAGATAAGAGCCCTACGAATTGATCAACGGGGTGAGCTGCATCAAACTGTGTTGACCATGGCACGGAGCATGATGAAGAGTAAAGGCTTGCCAGGAAAATTCTGGGGTGAGACAGTCAATACGGCTGTGTATTTGCTGAACATGGAGCCAACTGAGAGTGGCGTTGGTATAACACCGTACGAAGCATGGTACGGATGGAAACCCTCGGATGATCATCTTCACACTTTTGGGTGCCTGGCGCATGTTAAGAAGGAGTCCGACCATAAGAGTAAATTGGCGGAGCAGAGGACTCCAATGATCATGACGGGCTATGAAAGCTCAAAGGAATATCGCTTGTGCAATCCTTATACCAATAAGGTGGTTGTCAGGGGCGATGTAATCTTTGAGGAAGGCGAGTCATGGAATTGGGGCTCCAACGAACCAGGATATCCAACTTTTCACGTCACGTGGGATCTTGAGTATGAAGAAAATATGGATCAACCAAGCTTATCCTTGTCAGCAAGTTCGGTCCCAGAAGGCGTTGAAGGCCTAAGAGGTGCTCGAGGCGTGGACACCAGGCCAGAAACACAAGGGATTCTCCCAAAAGAAAAAGAGTCTGAAGATAAGGCTAGTCCGCGGCCAGAAGACACGGAGCTGGAAGGGTGTGCATGTGCAGTGATACCTGCACTGGTTGGCGCAGCAATTAGAGGAGGAGGGAGAGTTTAAGCAAGCACAACAAACATGCCAGCAAGGCTAGAAGGCGATGGTCCAAGAGTGTGGACTGGTGGCCAGATAGATGGAGGAGACCCAACAATAGGGGGTGCAGATCCATCAAGAGGCTTTTCACGTGATATAAAAAAGCTAAAAGGAAACATGCCAGAAAGAGATTCAAATGAAAAAGACGAATCACTACAGGTAGGCAAGCTGTGCATTGATACTCCTGATGAGCCAGAAGACGGCGTTGGTCAGGAGCAGTTAGAAGTCAGAATTGCTAGTCACGAGCTAGCTTTGCTAGTCAACCAGCGTGAGGTAGCTCCTACATATTTGTTCTATTGCATCCAAGTGTACCGGCAAGCAGAAGATCAAATATGCGAGGCATCGATGAGAAAGTACTTCATCGAACCAAGTATAATGTCTCAAGGCGCGGATAAAAAGGACAGTCGGCGTGAAGGCGTGGAGAAGGGCGCGGACAAAAAGGACTATCGTCGTGAAGCCATGGATAAGCCGATGAAGCGAAAGTCGGTGACATGGAAGCTACAAGGATCGACGAAAGGAATGTCGATGATGAAGCCTGGCGCGGCAAAAACAGTGTCGTGGATGACGCCCGCGAGAACTAGCTGGCGCATTTGGGATCCGGGTCGATGGAGAAAAAGACATCATGATTAGGGGGTGATTGTTAGGTAATCACGTGCCTGATACCGGCAAGGCGTCGTATACGTGTGGTATACTTGCATGCGTATACGTATATGTTCCGGTGCTAGTGTTGTGTCTGGCTAGGATGCAGCTTCCAGGTAGGTTTAGCTTAGTAAACCGACTATGGCTAGTACTCAGGCCTATGCGTGTATATAAGTGCACCCAAGGCTGTGTAATCTTGTACCACATCGTGAAGATTAATACAAGGTTGGAGCAGGTCCGAGACGGGCCTGTAGCAATCAGATCGAGTATTGGTTTTGCGTGTGCGTGCGTGAGTTATACTAGTCTGATCAAAAGAATCGATCAGCTAGCAGTAGTACGTGTATATTGTGGCAAAGTTATCGGGTCTGATCAAAAGAATGGATCAGCTAGCACTACGTGTATATCGTGGCAAAGTTATCGGGAACGTGCGTGTCGTCTCGTCGGAACTTCATCGTCGGTGTCGCCGGAAAGTAGTCGGCGGCAAGAGCTGTGCTAACACTGTCGCAGTAGTAATGGTAGTGGCAGGTGATGAAGTCGGTGGTCTCCTTGAGCTGCCACCTCGTTGCCGCCGTCGCCTTGCCGTGCATGGCTCCAGCTCCAAGAACAGAGAGTATCTCATCGTATGACATGGCAGCTTTGATTGATCGATCAATGATCAATCCAGCTGATGATTACGAGAATGATGACGGTGATGTCGTCTTTCTCCTCTTCCTTGACTTGCAGCTTCAGCTGCTACTGCCGCTAACAGCAGCGTGCATGCTGCATCTGGTGGCAAATGTTTGCTTCTTTCTTTCCTCCTGCTCACCCATCTTATTGATCCCCCGTACCATGCTCTGCTCTGCCTCATGGATGTTGGTGTGGTGCTCATGTTGCTTGGAGAGTGTCAGATGGGGATGGTCTAACTGATGGGCTCCCTCTCTCTGGAGAAAATTGCGGATAATTATTCTAGGCAGTCTATTTCTGTTACACGGATTCTACTATCACTAGATAACTAGCTCTTGCTTGTACTATCTCTACTATTTGCAGGAATTCTTAGCCTTCCGTGCGTTGTTCTATATAGAGCCTAATAAAGATATTTTGGTCTAAAAAAATTAGTGTGCCCGCCCATTCATGCAGAATTAATGAAGCATTAGAATTCATACATATGGGTGCATGTCTCTTAAATGATTGCAGTAGTAAAAAAACTAATTCATACATATGGATGCAGGTCTCGTAGATGATTGCAGTAGTAAAAAAACTGCAGCTTGTTAGGGTTTATCTTTGCACTTGTTCTGATATTGTCGGCTGTTCAAGCATAGCCTATACGTCTAGTGACAGTCCTGGCTGCTGTTTATTGTTGCACTTGGTCTGATATTTTGTGTGGTTTGCTAGTGCAGTCCTGGCTGCTGTTTATGATTACAGATGGTCTAACTGACTGTAGTGGTTCTTGCAGTGATACATGTTCTTGCAGATGTTGTTTTAAACATGGGTTATTGTCACATTTAGGCCTCGGGGAACATGAAGCTTTTTGCTTGCTAAGTGGAAGTTGTTGACCTGTTATTCAACTTTTGCAAACTGTTTATAGACGGTATATAGAGAAACAAATGTTTATATCTGCCAAGTGTGCTTCTCCTGTATGTATATATGTTTATGTGTATGAGATGCAGGATTTCAACCCTTTAAGGGTTTTGAGTTGCCCGTTTTCGCCGAAATGTTGATTCATTTCCGTTTCGGTGAAAAATGGGCACTCCTAGGTCCATAGATTAGCAAAGGTCATGCTGGATTTTCCCGTAGATCTTTCTACTAACTAGTTGCATCTTTGTATGTAGTACTCACCATGTCGAGCGGACATAGCAACTACGGGGCCGGCACATCTCGGCCTACAAACGTCTTAGAAGAAGCCCGAGAGTGTAACAAGGCGTTTTGAGAGTTTGGCCAGGACGAGGGCGACAACGAGATGTATGACCCGATGCAAGACGAGGATGCCGCCGCCGATGACGAAACCACTGATAGTGGTGATGGCCAGGATGAAGCCACCAACGATACTGGCACTGAGGGTGAGACCACTGCCGGCGAACGCACAGATGGCGGCGGTAGCCAACCTAATAGCGCCAAGAAGCAAAGGAAGGATCGGCAGCCGCTAGTGCTCAGTACCGTCCGAGAGGAATTTACTGAAGTGTCCCCTTCTGGCATATAATTGGAGCCTAAAGAACTTGTCAAAGGGCATGGCATAGAATCGGGTGCATCATCCGGGACACCGTCTCACTCAACACGGGAAACCCAAGGGCACCTAAGCAAGCGCATTTGATAGATCTCCTCATCCAGAAGCTTCACCAATGATACAAGTTCCCAGATCCGTTTAACAAATTAAATCTCAAAGGGAATAAGGCAAACCAGGTAGCCCTCACGAAGATGAGCAACGCCTTGAGCACTAGAGAACCCGGGTGAAGGCATGAATTGATAAGGGTAAAAGCTTCGAGGAGATCAAGAAGCACGAGCCGAGGCTCGACGAAGAAGAATTTAACCTTTTCAAGGAGAAGGTGGCTTCTGACTTGGGCGTAAAGTGGACTGCGTGGGAGAAGAAGAGGCGGGCACAGAAAATAGGCAACCATCGTTGAGGAAGCGGCGGTTATAGAGGAGTAAAGCCCATTTGGGACAAGGAGGATGCCAAGCTTCGACGTCTGGGTAAAGAAAACCTGTGGCACAAATTCACGCACGTGCAGACGAGGATCTATGTCTGGGCCTGCTTCTATCTTCACCAATTAACGAAGGAAATCGTTACCGACGATGAGGATGTGCAGAAAGAGGAAATGGCAGCAGCTATGGGCTCCTCCCAGGGGTCGACGGAGCCGTGGGACGGTCCTTTCAATAGGGCGATGAACCATTTCAAGAAAAGGGAAACGTGGATGCCGCTGACGTCAGGTGCCCGTGTGCCCGGCTTAGGCACGACCACGAAAATGAGGGACTACTACAAACAGGATGGCAAGGCTAGAAGGGAGAATAAGTTGTAGAAGGAGGCTAAGGAGCGACACGAGGATCATAGAGATTGTTCCTTTTTTGTTGGAAGGGCTTGATGCTTGGAACCTGGCAGGTCGATAGGGGCCAATACCTCTGCCCAGCTTGACCGGCAGCAACACGACTAGCCAGATAACGAAACGATTCACATTGGTGACCCCGCCCACGGACGCCACGGGGCAGCCGACCTTTGCGGCGGTGCTGACTTGGGCCACCAACAACGTGGCGCAACCGGTCGAACCGATGATGACGCCACCCAGCAACAACCCGGCGCAACCGGTCGCTCCGGTGACGATGCCGCCCAACAACACCGTGGCACCGCTGGTGCTTCGTCCTAGTGAACCCCAGCTAGAGGCGGAGCATATGCTAGCCCACACGGTGGATGCAAGCAGCCCCTTTGTCACTTGCACGCCCGCCGCCGTCGGCGGTGCGTCGACACTAGCCGAGCTCGATGCCATCACCAAGGTAACTAATTAAGCATCTCGGATGCTCATCTCCTTTGCCTTTGATGACGGCCATATCTCTGATGATGCCCAACATGCATGTTTGTTCGTAGGACATTGCTTGCACCCTCCTGCAGTACATGGAGGGTGAGTTGAAGGATGTTGCCAAGGGCACTATCGTTCAACCGAGGAACTGCATGTTCCACAACAAGCCCATGCCTGATGGCATGTTCAGGTTTGCGATGGCTTGGGTGTTGCCGGGCTGCAACGATGCCGACCCCCCATTCAACCCGAAGGAGCCGACAGACACTTGAACCTCGGAGAATGCCACAACTGGCCTTTGGTATTGCGGTTCCAATGGCCAATCCCCGTGAAATAATAGCACTCGGTATCAGAGTTAGGGCCATCTCAGGTTTTCTTTTTAGGCACAGCAACATATTGCCGCCCTTCGTTCCCTTCTGTTTACCCTTCTTGCCTTTCTTGAAACCGGTGGTCTTATTGATCATCAACATTTGATGTTCTTTATTGATCTCCACTTGAGCAGTCTTAAGCATTGGTAGAAGCTCGGGGAGAGACTTCTTCATGGCATGCATGTTATAGTTTATCGTGAAGCTCTTGTAGCTAGGTGGCAGAGATTTGAGAACACGATGTATGCCTAAGTCTATGGGAATCATTATTCCCAAGGACACAAGCTTATCGGTGTACCTAGACGTTTTGACTACATGCTCACTAATGGAGCTGTTCTCTTCCATCATGCAGCTAAAGAACATTTCTGAAGCATCATAACTCTCTACGACAGCATGCGTATCAAAAATCATTTTCAATTCACCCATGGTATCAAAGGAATTGCCATTTTCGAAATGCTTTCGAAGTTCTAGCTCTAGCCCATAAGTATGCCACCATGAACCATATTGTGGTCCTCCTGACGAGTCAAATAGACATTCTTTTCTTTGTCAGGGGCATCAGTGGCTAGTGGGGGGCCTAGTGGCGCTTCTAGCACATATTGCTTTTGTGCAGCAGTGAGGAGAATCCTCAGATTTAGGGCCCAGTTGGTAAAGTTGCTACGATTCGTCGCAAGTTTCTCTTTCTCCATGAACACATTGAAATTAAAAGCAGGTGGTGCCATCTACAACAGAATTTGCAAAGTTTATTTATACAAAGTTTATGATAGATCGAGTTCAATTAGTCCAAATTACTAATGAACTCCCACTCAAAAACAACATCCCTCGTGTCTTTTTGGTGATTACATGAACCAAATCCACTACACCAAGTCCAACTGTCACGTGAGTCGGTGTTCCAAGGCCATGTCTATACGTGCTAGGCTCGCCAAGTAAGAACCTCAGTACTCGCGGTGTAAAGCTATCTTACACCCATTGTATGCAAACGTAGAGTCAAAAACACCTGATCATCACATGGTGTCTTGAAACGACACACTTTCTTAACGGTGCATACCTAAGGAAGAACACATTTTATCTTGATATCCAAATGAGGGATCATCTTATAATGCTACTAAAGTGCAATACAAGCAATATAAGATGCAAACAAAACATCATTTACATAAAGTGAAATGATATGGTTCTTGCACTTGATCACTATCATGTGCATCATGGTATGACATTTATCATTCCTTTATGTGTAAGGCCAAGGTCTACGGGACTTACATGTTAGGTATGCTATAATTTCCAAGAGTATGAACTATACTTCAAATTATAACGTTACCATATCATGACACTCGTCCAACAACAACTAAACTAGACGCATCTAATTTATCATTTGCAGGTTTTTACATGGCTTAGGGCTTTCGAAGATAGAACCCGTCTTACCTACGAACATGGAACCACAACGAGGATAACCAAATTATTAGCAACTCGTTGTAAATCAGATATTG
Source organism: Avena eriantha (assembly GCA_910589775.1). Taxonomy (NCBI): domain Eukaryota; kingdom Viridiplantae; phylum Streptophyta; class Magnoliopsida; order Poales; family Poaceae; genus Avena; species Avena eriantha. Next base: position 474,529,518 of record OU342745.1, read on the forward strand.
ACTATAGTAGGAGAGACAGACACCCTCTAGCCACTTATGCAAAACTAGTTGTATGTCAAGCGTGGAACAGGTCTCATGTGCGAGGACATGTAAAGTTAGTCCGAGCCGCTTCACCCACTATGCCACCAATATCCAAAATACATATAAGATGCAATAACATGATCATCATCGCGGACATACTCTTATATGTTCTACCCGTGCAAAGCATATACGCATAGATGAGGCTCTGATGCCACTGTTGGGTTCGCAGCATAGAAAACAAAAAATTCTAAGATGGGAACTACTAAGCACCAAGATCTATCTACCTAGATACAAACATCGGGTGGATATACATCCATATAGAACATACCCTTGAAGACCAAAAAAGTGTTACGAGGTTGGACTCGTGGATGATGTAGTCGTACACTTGACGATCTCCATATCGAGAGGAAGTCCAGCGCCTCAAATCAGCAGCGCATCTGTGATCGTACACACGGCTGGTCCACCAAACAACCTCTGCCTCCTCGCTCCAGCGATGCAGCAGAAGCAAGAACTCCTTCTAGACGAAAAGCCAATAGGAACATGTATCTCGCTAATCCAAGACCATGGGGGAATAATTCTAGAGGGGGAGAGAGATCCTTCACGAGTGATGGCTCCAATATTTGCCATCTTCCACTTCATTTAAACATTGTTTTTGGTCAAGCAAATGCCAAGAAACTCTCAATCCTTACCACTAATGACTAATAATTGCAAAGATATGCAAAACCTCTCTTTGAATTATGTTGTGCAGGAAATCACAGTTTTTAATGCGAAATAAGGAGTCACAATGAAGGTTTTTGAAGAAGTCCACATGGCCAAGTAATTGGGAAGCCATTCCAGGGCATCAACAAGCTTAACGACCACTGGTACGGTCAGGGTCTTCCCATACCATCCACCCATACCAGGGGTGACGGCTTCGTCTCGTCAAACCCTACAACTTTCGTGAAGACGCCTATATATTTTGAGGCTCCAACAACCATCTAGAAGGCCGCCATTCTCAGATTACGTCACAACACCACCAAAGGAGATCATACCATTGTTCATCCATTTTTCATCCATTGTTCATCACTTCCACCATCCATCCATCCACTAGCCATAGCCATTCCTTGTGATTTGGTTACCATTGTAAGAATATTTGATTTCAATCTAAGTATTTGTATGATGGTTTATATCTCCGATCTATTTGTTATGAGTGAGTAGTCCTCACGGGCTGAGGGTTAGGGAGAAACCTCGCAGCGATTATGTGCATCTAGATCATGGGAGTATTGTATTTTTTTTGCAAGTGAGATTTGTATCTTTTGTTTCCTTGTCTCTTGTCTCGATCTGTAGACTTGTAGATACCCAAGATCTCATAGATTGATAAAGGCTTGAGGTGAGATACTTGGCTAGCGGCGATCTCATAGGAACCTGAGTGACAGAAAGGGTAGTACGGTCTTTGCTTAGCACCCTATTCGGGATCACAACAATATCACCACTTAAAGCTAAAGCTCTGATCTATGTTTTACACTTAATAATCGTTTGTAGCTCGTGGCTTTGGTGTGCACTTGGTTGGATTAAAATACTATTGCTAAGCCCGCTCCATCATGGGGGCTCTAGTATATTAGGATGTGTTGCCCACAAGAGATTATCACCGTTCAAACATTACACATGACTATGCTTATTATTATCTTTTATCCCATATGATGTGCAGCTGCAGGTAGATCTTCAACCCAGGCATATCTCCATCAATTGATCCAATCCATTATAAAGTGAACTAGATTGGTCTGGTAAACTAAGGTAAAATAAACAAACAAATTCTTGTAGACGTGTCTTTTTTTATTTTCTTTTAGCATTGCTTTTTGAGGTTTGATTAAACCTAGGTCTTCTAGGAAAAAAAGCTATTATACTACATCTGTGAATCCGGATCGAATGTATCAACGAGGAGGTGTGAGATGATAGGAGGGAGTGGGGGCCTTTTATATGGAGAGGGGGCATCCCCTCTCCATGGACGGCGGCCAAGGGAGGTGCCCCCACCTCTTGCTCATTCATGTGGTGGAGCTCCCACTCACATCAATATTCCCTCCACTCATCTCCATTAAATTTCCACCAAATTTAGTGCAACTCTCATTTAATAAAACTGTTTTTATTTATTTTATTCAGAATTTTTTTAATTACTCTAATTAACAAACATTCACATAAAACCCCCTGCAATATTTAAATATCACATGCAGAACCAATTTCTACAATTTCACCCGAAACAATTCTAGTATCCATTGAAATAAGAGGTATTAGCACTAGGGGTACAAATAGTTGTCAAGGGGGAGCAAACTCATACAACAAGTTGCAAAATGGGGCTAGGCAGTACAAACAGTTGTCATGCGGATTGAAATTGGTACATAGCAGTTGTCCAGCCGACACGTGCATGCCACGCGGTGCCATGTCATCTCCACCTGGCGCCTCCATTTGCAGAAAACCCCCTACGTAATCCCGTAATCTGGCACGTTAGTTTGGCGGTGGTGGAGGCCAGTTAAGACAGCGACCACACCACGCAGTGCCCTGTCTCCCCACTTCGCCCGCACCTGCTGCCTGCCTGCCTTAGCTCCACCGCCATCCACCGCCGCTTCTTCTGCCTTAGCTCCGCCGCCTCTCCTCGCCATGATGCCTAGCTGGAACGACGGGGAAAGTTCCAGCCAGTCGGCTCTCGGGGTAAGTGCCCCTTATCTAGGGTTAGTGTTCATAGAAATTTGGGGAATAAGCATGATTTTTTCTCGATTTACTTCGATTGAGCTAGTGTATATGTTTGATTAGGACCTCATGCCGATAGACTACGCTCCAGATCGTTGCGATGATCCCACTTTCAATGGGATTGCCAGGGGGTGCACATAACGGTGTCCGGGGCACAATCTGGAGCCACTAAGATGTGTTGCATTTGAAGGCACAAACACAGGTCGAAGATTTTACATGTGCCCTATTGAGAATGTGAGTTTTCTGCCTACCAACTGTTGCATTTTCTGTTACATTTCTTATCTTCTTACATTTGCTGTACATAATGGTCATACTGTCTGCCAATAACATGTACGTGTGCTGCTCATATGATCAACAATGTATGCTCATATGTTGATCAACAATGTATGCTCATATGATGATCAACAATGTATGGTCATACTGTCTGCCAATAACATGTACATGTGCTGCTCATATGATCAACAAGGAGCAAACATTTTATTGTTCTCATATACTGATATGCCGATGTTCAATTTCAGGAAATCTTTGCATTGTATGCACTGAATTTTTGTGCCTTTTTTTATTTGTAGGATGCTTTGAACTGTGGTTTTGTATCTTGGGTAGATGACCAAGAGTGGCCAGAGGCCCTACAGAATGCCTTGTCAAAGCTCTGGTCCATGTATGATGATGCCAACACTTGCAGAATTGATGAGAAGGTGGAGAATGGCAAGCTGCTATCTCAACTAGCTGAGGAGAAGACCAAGGCTGAGAAGAAGTATGCAAGCCTGATGTCTGATGTGGGCAGGTTTGTGGATGAATCTCATAAGAAGGTGATGGAGCAAAACTTGGCCCTGCTGAATGGTAAGACTGAACTTGAAGTTGTGGAGATGGAGAAGGAGAGAGATTCTCTGAAGACTGTTGTGGAGATGCTCAAGCATGTGCAGAAAACACAGGCAGATGTGATGAAGACAAAGGAGAAGAAATGGGAGGAAGAAAGGGATGTTATTAGGGATGAAAAGAAAAAAATGGAATACATGTTATATGATCTGCTGAAAGCTAGTGATGACAACAAGGAGAAGGTGAAAAGGATCAAGACCATAGTTGATGAGTGATGGCATTTAGATGCAATTTTAGTTTGTATGCCACAAGCAATGTTTTATTATGCAGTAATGTTGGACAAGCAATGTTGTAATGTTGACCAAGTGTTGTTGTAGTACTTGTTGCTCAGATATCTATGGTATATCATTGTCCTTGTGGTAATTTATTTGGTCTTTTGGAATATTTCAAGAATTTTGATGTGTGATCCTGTTGTAATATTTCAAGCATTTTGAGCCACTGCAGTGTGATCCATTAATGAACTACCTTTTCAATTAGTTTTTGCTGAAATTAGTGTCTTTGCATTGCACTGTCTCATCTTTGGATTAGTGTATTTGTTTAGTATGAATAGTGTATTGTCTCGGTTGGTGTGGCATTGTGTTGTTCCATCAACATATCAATGCACTGACATGGTCATAATTTCTTCTCACCCTTATTATTCTCTGCTTATCAGTGTGATCATCATCGCCTTGCTCTGTCCAGGAGAACCTCTCCCCATCACCACCTTGCTCTGTCTAGGAAACCCCCACCCCCTCGCCGCCTGGTGTCAGCTCATCGATGGAGGTTGAGCAGGTCCGGTACCTGCAGCCAACGCCAGTGGAGGTGCTTCAAAAGGAGGAGGCATCAGCGGTGTTGCTTGATTTGGCAAAGGTACCAAAGGAAGAGCTGCAGCAACCTCGCTTTGTACTCGAGGTAATTCTGCTTGGACCGGAGTTGAGGCGCCGGGGAAGCGAGCTCGTCATGCGTATGTCGGCCGACCTGAAGGAGAGGATGATGATCGAGGTGAAGTCATGCACACTGGCCACTATCAGAGCTCGCGCAACAGAGGCCGTCTCCTCCTCTGAGAAGCTGTCTGATGTGATTAAAGTCACTAAGTTTGTAGGGGAGAAGAAGTTGCTATTTCAGACTGTCTCTCACCAAAATATGGATGTTCTGCTGGAGCAATCCCAACAGTTCCCATCTGCAAAGCTTAAGGTGCCACTGTCATGGGTTCCAGGAGTGACAGGTCTTCACATTCCTGGATGCAGCTGCAAGAAGTAAGGTTCCACTGTAATTTGGATGGTTCAGAGAAGTTGTGTAGCAATTTAGTTGTAGCAATGTAACATTTTGGTTTGCTGGAGAAGTAGCCTTTTGGATTAGAGAAGAAGAAGAAGCCTTCAGGTTCAGAGAAAAAGAAGTAGCCTTCAGGTTCAGAGAAGAAGAAGAAGCAATGTAGTTGGCTTCAGGTTCAGAGAAGTAGAAGAAGCAGAAGAAGTAGTAGTTTAGTTGCCTTTTGCACATGGAGTAGTTTTAGCAGTATGTAATTTGCAACCTTTTGGTAAATATGCTATGTGTTCTTATGAAATTGCATGGCCATAAGTGACTTTATATTAGACATTCAATCATCTAAAATTATAGTAATTCATGCCAGTTCACTCATGAACTATGGCTTGCAGTACCCAAGTTCATATATGAACTAACCCAAAAAATGAAACTGCTAGACAGCAAGGGAAATCAATTAGGTGCATTTTGAGTAACAACCACCTCCTCCTGGGTTTCTTCAGGGATTGATTCATTCAAATCTGGGATGGCTAGTCTTTGTTCATGCTCATCACCAAAAAGTAGGTAATGAGCTGATCCAGGGCTAGTTCTGTATCCTCTTTTCCTTGTTCTTGCTGCTGAATTGGTTGCTTTATGTTTATCTGTCTTCTTGATGGATTTTCCCTTCCTTCCTGCCCCTCTCCCTCTAGCTGTTAATGCATTCCTACCCCTCCCCCTTTCAGCTGTTGCACTATCTCTCTCAACATATGCACTCTCTCTTTCTTCAGTGGGCAATCTCCCTCTTCCTCTTCCTCTTCCCCTCAAGCTCCCTCTTGATTGAGCAGTAGTCACTCTGCCTATCCTAGTTGGCATTGCATCTCTTGCAGCAACAACAAATGCACTCTCCTCAGGCAATGGGTCAGTTTCCCTCTGTAGTGGTACAAAAGTAGTCTCCTACAAGAATGAAGCACAACAAATTTAATAAGGTAAAGCCATACAACCTATGACAATTGGTAGAGTTCAAGAATACAACCTCCTGGCCCATCCTATATACCATCATGTGGCGTTGATTACTTGGATCACTGGTAGGTCTAGGATTCTGGGGGATAATGTGCTGTGACATCAAGAAATTCAGGTAAGAATTCATATTGACAGTAGTATATATGATGGTAAGAGTTCATATTGACATTACAAACCTTGAGAATGTGTGGATGGTCAGATTCATCTCCATCGCTATCATCTCCATTCTCTTGGACATTGGCATTAGTTTCCATGTATTTGGCATGCCCTTTGTTATTGTGATCTGCATTTCCACATACAGAACAATGCATTGTCAGGCCAGCCCTAGTAAGAGTCTTGGCACCATTTTTTTCTATCTCCTCTGATGTTTTCTTTCTGTTCTTCTTAGGCCTTCCCATTACTTTGGTAAACAGTGGTGGATGTACAACCACTCCATTCATCTTCTCCCAATGGCATCTAGCTCTCAGTGGATACAAATAGTGTGCATATGCCTTCTTATGTGTATCAATGGAGTAGGAGCTATGCACAAGTTTTTCAGGGTCAATTATGTCCTCTCTATAACAAGCAATAGCATGATGACAAGGTATCCCACTTAGCTGCCATTTTTTGCAGTCACAAGTCCGTGCTTGAAGATCAACAATGTAGCCACCTTCTACTTCTGATGAACTCACTTTGAACACCCCTCCACCAACACTTTCCACAGGACAGTTCCTGCTCCAGTCAATGTATTTGTCTAATTTCTTCTTGATTTTTGGACAAATGATGCCAGGCCAATCTTCAGATTCCTTATTTTTAGCAACAATCATATGCATAAGCTTGTAGAACACATTCTCTAGCATGGAAAGCATTGGCATTTCCCTTCCCTCTACAATGTAGCTATTGAACACTTCAGAATGGTTGTTCAAAAGCATATCACATTTTGGGAAATCATTGAAGAATGCTTTAATCCATGTATTTGGTTGTAATTCTTCAACCCAAGCAAATGCTTCTTCACTGTCAGCCTTCAATTTTTCCATCCTTAGCTTCCACTGAGGTATGTTGGTTGCCTTAGATATGCTCCACAAATCATTCTTGAGTTTCTCCCCTTTGTGTTTCTTGTGAAAGTTTTGGTACAAATGCCTGACACAAAATCTGTGCTCAGAATCTGGGAACACTTGCTTCACTGCCTTAATGAGGCCCTTTTGTTTGTCACTCATTATTGTGAATGTGGATGTATTGGTGATGCCCAAGTCTTCTCTCAATGTGGTTAAGAACCACTCCCAAGAACTAGTACATTCCACTTCAACGACCCCAAATGCTAGTGGGTAGATGCAATCATTGGGATCAATACCCACTGCTGTTAGCAGAATCCCCTTGTACCTTGTTTTGATGTGACAACCATCTATGCAAATAAATGGCCTACACCCTTCAAGAAATCCCCTTTTACATGCAGCATATGACCAATATAGTGTAGCCAAATGCTCCTTAACTTCTCCATCTTTTGAGGACTAATTTGTGGTAAGAAAAAATTTTGAGCCAGGATTTTTTGTCCTCAGTTCATGGCCATAATCACATAGCAAATTGAATTGTTGTGCCTCATCACTATGTATTTTGGTTAGGGCTTGCTTTCTTGTTCTTCTTAACTTCCATCTGTTGGGAGTCAGGTTGAACTTTCTCTGGATTTTAGTTGCAAAAGTTGGTAAATCCATCTTCTGATTGTCTCTAAATTCATCTATGAAGTACTCTGCTAGAAAAGATGATGTCAGTGCCTTTAGCTCCCAAACTTTTTCACACCTATGTGCACCACAATACTGTCTCACGGTCATTGCTTCTGTCCTAGTATCCTTTGATGCCTTTAGGAACCATGTGCACACCCCTGTTGAACACTTTCCAACACACACAACATTAAGTCTTGCTTGCTCATTTCTAATTTTGTGGAGGGTGACTCTTTCATTTATGTTGTATGCTTTGATTGCTTTCCTTAGCTCTTCTATGCAAGAAAATACCATGCCAACCTTGAACTGTGGCAACTCCATGTCAACTTCTGCATTGAACATTCGAAATTTGTACTTTAACTCATCCTCTTCCTCTTTTGTCAGACTGAGTTCTTCATATTCATACCCTGCATCATCCTCTTCTTCAACCATTTCAACCATTTCATCATGATCATTCACATCCTTGTCAACTCTTGCTTCCCAGATGTCATCATCACCATCTTCTGCATCATACTCACTATCATAGAAATCTGTATCTGTATCTTTGCCTTCTACTTCTTCATACTCTTCTCCTTCTACTTCTTCATACTCTTCCATGGCAAGTTCCTGCACCCTGGCCCTCTTTGCCAATCCACCAGCACTTCCTTGGCCATCTTCTTCATCATCTTCTTCCCAGATAATAGCACTTTGCTCTTTCTCAACTACTGGTTGCTCCTGTGCACTACCACTCTGAACATTGCCATCTGATGGGTGCTGCCTTGGATTGAGAATTACATCTGGCCTGAGACCCTTAAGAAAATTCCCATGATCAACTAAAATTTGCAACTTCTTGTGCTTCTTGGCAGCTACAATCATTGACACAATATCAACATCTTCCTCAATGCACACAAGCCCACCATCCTTGAGTTCTTTCCCAGGTAAACACCAATACACACTTAACCTCTCAGTTATCACACACCCTAGCTGGACAAGAAAATCATGTATCCATAGCAGTGACCATGTGTCACAATTGCAATTGTCAAAGAAGTCAATTGTCCCCTCCACATAATCTATATCACCTTCCAATCCACTGAAGAATCCATTATGCTCAATTGACAATGTAAACTTGTCTGGGTCACCACCTGCATTGCAGCACACACAATTCATCGGATAACTGAACTTCATAGCTATATTTAGTCTACTACAAAGCACAAATTCAGTTAAGCACCAATTCAGTTAACTGTAGTACTAAAAAAGGAACCTTTCATGCACATAGATCACACCAAGCAGACATATATCACACCAAGCACACATATATCACACCAAGAACACATAGATCACAACATGCACTGTTATCTGAATTTTTGCTGCAAAAAATTCAGAAAAGACCACCTTCTCTGAATTAGAAAACAGGGTAGAAACAGGGCACTATCCACAGTTCAGTTAATTGTAGTACTAAAAAAGGAACCTTTCAGGCACATAGATCACACCAAGCACACATATATCACAACAAGCACACATATATCACAACATGCACTGTTATCAGAATTTTTGCTGCACAAAATTCAGAAAAGACCACCTTCTCTGAGGTAGAAAACAGGGTCGAAACAGGGCACTATCAACATAGCTACCAACGACATCTCTAACATCTCAAATAACTTACAAATCAACATCAACATGCCCCAAGGTCATTCAACACCATTAATTTTGCAGAAAGCGATGCCAAGACATGATCGATGCCAAGACAAGGAGGAGGCCAACTTCTGAACGATGAACAACAATCTGACCACACAAAACACTGGGGAAGGCTATCTGGCCTATTACCCTGATCATGGCCATTACCTTACCATGGTAGCCAAGAACCCTAGCTAAACGGTCGCACCCAAGAACCCTAGCTAAACCCAAGGAGGCGGACCAGCTAAAGCAGCAGAATAGAAGAAAAAAGCAGAGGAAGAAACATACCATAATCTGGCGCCTCCATATCCCACCGACGGTAGTAAGGATCTTCGGCCATGGCGGCAGCGCTACGGAGTACGCGGCGGCAGTGGTGAGGGCGAGAGTACGCGACGGCGCCGCGGAGTGGAAAAGTGCGAACGAGGAGATAGTGGCGACAAAAACAGCCGAGGAGGCGATCACACCGACCAGCTGGGGGTGGGTCCCAGCTACAGTTCATGTACTCTTTCATTAATTGGTCGGAACAGAGGGTTCAAGTCATTAAATTTCATTCCCCTGTCTCCAACTAACGAAACATGATATTCTACATCTATACGAGGTTGTTTCTGCAAAAATTCAGATCCTACGTGGATCCTACGTGGCCTAATTCGGACTGTTTGGACTAAACCAACAACACTAGCATATTTTTTGTACTGCCTGGCCCCATTTTGCAACTTGTTGTATGAGTTTGCTCCCCCTTGACAACTATTTGTACCCCCAGTGCTAATACCTCTTGAAATAATTCTAGCGCTTAACTGTGTTCCGAATGGTGTCGGTATCCCTTGAAATAATTCACCTGAAATAATTCTTTTCTATGCAATATATTTGGTCCGAATGGTGTCGGTATCCCTTAAGTGTGTCACCCTATGGTTCGCGAATAATGCAGACATGATCGAGACCCTTCTTCGAAACCAGCTGTGGGACCTGGAGATCCATACTGACTTCTACACATTCAATGATGACTTTTATGATCCTGAGAACCTTTAACGTCAGTAACTAAATCCTTTTGTCTCGCTATATATTACATGTCCGAGAATCGATCATATGTATCTCCATACCTAGTTTGATCTCGTTACATGCGTGCACTCTTTTCTCGTTTCTGTGATATAACATTCTAGTCATCACATCACTTGCTTGCAAGCTATCTCAATGTGATATCACCGAGATGGCCTAGAGGATATCTATCTTTCATCGTGATGGACAAATTCCACTCTTGATTCATGAGCTTCTGCATAACACCTTCGGGGTATCTAAACCCACATTTATTGTCACCCTGTCACGGTGTAACGTTTGATGTTATCAAGTTACTCTTCCAGTATTAGTGATTGACATGATATGTCTAAGGACTAGAATTACTTCGTATGATGTTATAGCAATATAAACATAATAACTTTGATCGTATTGCTATACTTCGTATGAATGTTCATCACATCATTCCACCAATGTTGTGACCTTGTTATTAACAACATCTAATGTCCATGATCAGGAAACCTTGATCATCTTGTTAACAAACGAGCTAGTTTATAAGGGAGATATAACTAGGAACCATTTATTTGTTTATTAAACACATATGTATTAACCTTTCCAATCAATACAATTATAGCATGCAAAAGAAAAATCTATTATATACTTGGAATAATATAATAAAAACTCTATTATTGCCTCTTGGGCATATTCCCTTTAGCTCTATCAGGAGGGGAGCCATCGTGCCACCTCCAGGACTCATTGAAGAAGCTCGTCTAGATGCGTTTTTCTCGCTGTCTACAAAGCGGGTACTATTGCTACAAAAATACCAAGAATTTGAACACCGAATTAGAAGCATGTCGAGGAAGGATCTTCTCAATAACCATCTTATTGCGTCTAGTCCATAGGGACCATGACAACGCAGCAAACACTAGCCAGAAAAGGCCGCGGCCCTTTCCAGCATGCTTGGCCTAGTCTTCTGGGAATTCCCTAAAATCGTGGGCAAGCCAATCCATGCACACTACCCTAAAGAAGAAAATCTTCGTGTGGCAACTGCTAAGTGAAAGTCTCCCCTCTGGGGTAGAAGTCGTGAAACGACACATGCCAGGGGATTGGCTACGCCCACTATGTGGGGTCCCAGAATCGGGAACCCACAAAATGTCACCGAGAGGGTGGCTTGCCCACGATTGTGGAATTCACTGAGGTCATGGGCAAGCCATTCCAAGCCAAGTCACGTAGCGATTTGGTCCCGGAAAGGTTCGGGATTTGGAATAGTGTGTCAAACACAAAGCTACTCGTGAAGGTATTTGAGGTAGTCAGGAGCCATGAGGCGATGTCCAGGGTGCCAGAGAGGGTTGCCGTCGATGCTTCCCTAAGCTTTAACCATGCTTCGGTCTCAATCGGGCCGAAGGATCTACGGAACGAGATGTCCCATGTCCCCTCCTAAGCGTCAATTGAAACCCGAAGAGATGGTTGAGAGCAAATGGCAAACAATCTAGGGTACACCTCCCGAAGGGGGCACTCTCTTAGCCATGAGTCCAGCCAAAAGCGGTTACCCTCTCCATTCCCAATGGTGAACGTAACCCCTAGCTGAATATCGTACTTAATCTCCTGGATGGGATGCCAAAATTGCTGAGTTGTCCTGACAATTACAATCCAGGAGAGGACACCCTCTCGGATATTTGGCTTTGATTAGTTTCAGCCGCAGGCCCTCATCATTCCATAGGATACGCCAGAACAATTTGGGTAGCAACGCTTTGTAGGATACGCCAGGTTCTGCCACTAAACGAAGACATCATAAGGTAATGTGGCGCGACAGTTTTGCAGGTTTCTGGCACTATATCAGATTAATATTTTTGTTTAGTTCAGTAAAGGAAAACGCTTATGTTCAGACGGAGGATGAACTCGATCGCGTCCTCTCCCTCCTGCGGGACTATTATGTGGGCCCCGCAGTACGCTCTTATCCCTTCCCAACCACTTTAGTCCTCACCGTATTATGTCTCATATTTCCTTCCAACCATCAGGCGACGAGTTTGTTTTCGCTTCCGCTCCCATGATCGCCGCCCCTAGTCCTAACTCGCTCTCCTCCACCGGGTGACATGGCCTGCCGCTAACATCGACGCATCTCACCTCTACAGCTCCCACCTCTGGCACCTCGGTGGGCTTTTCTGCAAAGACGTCGGTGGTTCCGGTAGCAGCAGGCTGCCTCCAATGTCACCGGGTCGGGCGAGGTCAGCACGGAACAATAGGTGCTCGCCTCAACCTCGTTATCGCGTCCTAGCATAGGCACGACGCTGGTGATGGAGGCCACTGCGAGAGGCGCCCACATGGGAGGAAGTGCTGCGTGACATCGAGCTCAAGGCCTTGCCAAAAGATGGGTGGTGCTCAGCGGTGCTGGTGTCGGTGGCACCTGCGAGCGTTTTTTTTTGTTGCTACAATTGTTCTACGTTTTTGCAACACGCGTACTGTGAATTTGCATTACAGAAATTATAGAAATAAAACCTTTGGTACATCAGTTTTGCTGATTTGCATCATAGGATGAAATTTTGTGGTACAAATGATTTGTGATTTTGCATTATACGGAGATTTTTTTTGCTAAAACCGTTATGTGTTTTTGCTCATACGAGTCTCATCAGAGGATCTAGCCGGAATTTGTTTGCTACTATGCTACAATGACACAAATGTTTTGTTACAATCTCTATGGTTTTTTGCGAGTATAGTGTAAAGTTTATGCTAAACAATCTCCGGCAAGTCTCCAGCAAAACCAGATTCGCTACAATCAATCCTGGGCATGGGCAGCCTGGCCCGACCAGTCCGGCCCAAAAAAAGCCCGTCGGGCCAGGCTTTTAAGGCCTGCTGGCCAGGCCTGGGCTTCACATTTGCGGCCCAAAGGATGCACGGGCCAGGCTCGGGCCTGAGAAAATCGAAAAATAGGGAGAAGCCCGGCCCGCGGCCCGACGGCCCGAAGAAATATGTGTACTACGATAGTACAATCTGTTTGCTCCATGCGTTATATGAATTTGCATCATTAGAAGGATGTTTTTTCTACGTGATCGCTGGCTACCTTTTTTTCTACAATCATCTAGTGATTTTCGCCACATTAGCATATAATTTTTTCTACGTGGATATTGGCGAGGTCTCCGGCAAAGTCGATCTTCTTCTTATGTTTTTTAGACGAATCCTTTTATTTGCTACATACAGCAAAATCGTGATTTTTTTTCTAAGTAGAAGCAAAAGTGGACTTTTGGAAAGAATTGGACACGTGTCAGCCGTGTAAACCCGAGACGGGGATGCTGCCATCCTCCGGAGGACACTCAATTTTGTTCTTAAATAAATCGTATGTTGTGATGTACTGCGATACGACAGTTTTGCAGGTTCCATTCTGTTTCTCTAAACAAGTACTCCTACTTCAATACTGATATCGTGTTCCTTCACAGATGTCCAATTGGAATATTCGAAGGACCCTGCAGGTTATCATACTTTGTCATGCTCACAAAAAGTATCAGTTGTCGTGCAGCTCATAGCGCTAGCAGGCCCACTTACGGAGTTGATCACACACTTCCAGGATATGAGTCACACAAGTGGTGAGTAAAGCCTTGTTTTCTAGACTAAATGTGGGCCTTTCCACCATTTGTAAGCATACACATAGTACTGCTCGAGTTATTAACTGATGAGATATATTTTAATGCGAGGCCTTGTTACAGTCCAGGTCATTACGGTTATGCTCTTCATGACACCTTCCATGATATTTATGACATTAGATTACATCTTACAATCAATTTCGAGTTACTGAATCCTCTCCTGAACCAAAGCGCCTAAAAGAAGTTTTTTTTCGAAATGGGGGAGAGCCCCGGCCTTTGCATCAGTCGATGCACATAGCCTTCTTTATTTCCCAAAGTGTCAAGGTATCAAATATTACAACTCACGGATCACACAGCGTGTACACATAAACTAGCCAACAGAAAAGTAAAGAGATAATTCTATGCATCATGTAGTCGTTTAGTAAGTTGCCATCCAGTTTGGCTATAAATAGCCCGCGCCACAGCCTCCGACCGTTGGCCACCAGCACGCACAGACTCCCGTTGCGCCTCCGTAAGCAAAAGTGACTAGTCGTGGATCCAGTATGATACCATACGGATAACCTGTAAGAAATGAGAGTTCTACTCTTGTTAAAAACAATATCATTTCGACAGTTCCATATAGCCCACATCAAAGCGCATATCCCAATTCTGATTCGAGATTTTGATATTTTATCTACCCCATTTAACCAATTTCCAAACATATTTGTATCGTTGGTTGGGGGTGGTATGTCAAATATGAACTGAACCACTCTCCAAATGAGACGAGCAAAGGGACAGTCAAAAAATAAATGGTTGATTGATTCCGCCGAATCACAAAATGCGCATTTCTTACAACCATTCCTGTTTCGACGAGATAGATTATCTTTAGTGAGGATGACTTTTTTATGAAGGAACCACAAAAAAATCCTAACTTTTAGTGGCACTTTAGTTTTCCAAATGTATCTACGGAGGTATTTCGTATGACCATTCATATAGTCCGCATACATAGACTTAACCAAAAAAACTCCAGAGGTCAACAACTTCCACACAAAAATGTCCTTCTCATCTGAAAGGGTTATAAGCCGTTGAACTAAACTAATCTAATCTCACTACAACAGATCCTAGAATCGGTGACGAATTGCCTGGTGACAAAATTCAGAACCGTCACCGAAAGTAACCATAGGTGACGGATTAGTTTTGGGCGTCACGTATGCTTGATAATGCGTGACGGTCGCGTTTCGCGTCACGGCAAACCGTCGCCGATTATCCGCACGACGGAATTTAGAGCGTCGTAGATTAAGCCGTCACCGATTGTTCGTGGGACCAACGAGTTAGCAATTGTGTTAAACAAGATAAAAGGGCAAAGATGGGTTTCAAACCGAGGACCTAGTACAAAGTAAAACGTTACGTTACCGCTGGGCTACCGTTCGGTTTTTGAATTTTTTGATTGGCCTACCATTTTGTAAACTCTATGTGCAGTACATGGCATGTACAAAGACAGATCGTTATAGTTAGGTCTTGTGCGATCTTCCAAACAGTTTTCTTCTCTGTTCTTGCGAACGAGCGCCGTCAAGGGTATCCCCTACGCGATCACGACGATCGATCACGATCCCAGCTAGCGAGGCTTCGCGGCAGGCTCAAATCACGATCTTCACCAACTTGGATTTGGTTCTCTCGCGAAAATCGCGAGTTGCAGGTTCGACAACGAGGTCGTCCCGTCCACGCTTAGCAGCATCGCACCCATCCTGCGCGTCGCCACCAAGATCGAGCCCGTCGAAGCCCTTTATTATAAGCTTCCCTGGATCTGGCGCACGGCGATAGGAAGCACATGTGAGTTCCTTCTAGATCTGTTATAAAATTGATTTGGATTGGTGTTTATGTTACACATTGTGATTTATTTGGACTTTGGTAAACAATTTTCACATCGATTAGTACAAATTGAATGGCATCATGACTCGAGTGGAACACATTATATATATTTTTATAGGCGATGGATCGACAGTGGATTACTCATAGGCGCAAGTTCACCCCTTTTTACATACAAGGTGTCCGCGAGTTTATGGAGTTTGCGCGCGCAAACTGCAACGAAGGTGCATCAATATTGTGCCCATGCCAAAAATGCCTTAATATTACGCAGCAGACTCAGGACACTGTTGAGTATCACTTACACGTCAATGGTATGGCCGTTTCATACACAAAGTGGAGTTGTCATGGAGAAGATGATGGTCCTGATGAAAACTATGATCATAGTTTGTATCAAAGCGATGATGATGATGATTATGATGATGGAAATGAGAATCATAATGATCATGTTGACAAGATGTTAGATGAGCTGCATGATTCTGGTGACAGAGGCCCAAGTGACACTAATTTCTATGCGAAACTCATCGAAGAAGCTAAGAAAGAGCTTCACGAGGGATGCACCACTGGGACGAGGTTTTCATTCATTATGAAGATGCTTTACGTGAAATCATACAACCGGGTCACAAATAGAGCTTTTGATCAATTTTATGGCTGTCTTATGTGCTGCTTTGCCAAAAGTGAATTTTCCCAAGTCCTATGCTGAAGCTAAGAGTGTTCTTTGTGAGGTTGGGCTTGGTTATGACACAATTCATGTATGCAAGTATGACTGTGCTCTGTTTTGGGGAAACCATGCCAAAAAAACTCATTGTCCCGAGTGTGGATTTTCAAGGTGGAAAGACCCGGAAGCAAAGAGAAAGATTCCCCACAAGGTGCTTCGATACTTTCCTATAATCCCAAGGTTACAGAGATTTTTTGTTTCCAAGGAAGCGTCGATGAACACCAAGTGGCACAAGGAGAAGATGGTTGCACAACCGGGTATTTTGAGGCACCCAGCTGATGGTGAAGCATGGCAGCACTTTGACAAGGAGTTTGGATGGTTTGCTTCAGATGCCCGTAACATAAGGCTTGGTATTGCGACAGATGGATTCAACCCATACGGAAACATGAGTAGTTCATACAGTATGTGGCCAGTTTTTGTCATTCCATACAACTTCCCACCGTGGATGTGCGTGGATCAATCCAACTTCATGATGTCATTGCTAATCCCTAGAAAAAATTCACCAGGAAAGGATTTTCATGTATTTATGCAGCCATTGATAAAAGATATGATGAAGCTATGGAGTGGCGTGGGCACATATGATGCGTGCACAGGTAGAGAGTTTCCGTTGCATGCTGCGTTTCTTTGGTCGATTCATGACTATCCTGGATATGCCACGATGTCTGGCCGTAGCACAAGAGGGTTTTTCGCATGTGCGCACTGCGATAAGGATCCTTGCTACGAGTCTTTGCATAATAAAATTGGTTGTATTGGTCATCGTCGATTTCTGCCTCACGATCACAAGTGGAGGAGTAGCAGAGCCTTCAATGGAAAACCTGAACCTAAGGATGCACCAACAAGTTTCACACTTGCAGAAAGAGAGGAGAGGGTACAGAGAGTTCAGGATTACAGGCCAGGGTAAAATCCATCAACTAGGAAGAGAAAGCGTGGCATGACTGGTGAGCCAACCTGGCACCTCAAGATCAGCTTATATGATCTGCCATACTGGTCAAGATTGAAGTTTGTTCACAACCTAGATGTGATGCACATTGAGAAGAACATATTGGACAATATCCTTGGTACCCTTCTTGAGCTTGATGGAAAGAACAAGGACACTATTGGTGGTAGAATGGATTTGGAGAAATTTAATGTCAGGAAGAAGTTCTGGATGAAACCTGAGGCCAAGGGTTTTTCAAAGGAGAAAGCACTGTGGACGCTTGAAAAGGAAGGCAAACAAAAATTGTGCAAGTATTTGGCCAACACTAGGTTCACAGATGGTTTTGTTGGAAACTTAGCAAGATGTGTGGACATCCCGGGGGTAAAGTGCACGGTCTGAAGATGCATGAGTGCCACATACTTATGCAGCGTGTGGTGCCAGCTGGTCTAAGAGGGATTGCATCAAAGGCGATGTATGAGACCATTGCTGAACCGGGAAAATTTTTCAGGGAGTTGTGTGCCAAAACTCTAAGAGCATCTGTGCTGTGTCGAATGAAGGTTGAAATTGTCATAATTCTTTGCAAGCTTGAGCTGCTATTTCCCCCATCATTCTTTGATGTAATGGTGCACCTGGCTATTCATCTACCTAATGAGGCACTTCAGAGGGGGCCTGTTCAATATGGTTGGATGTATCCAGTTGAAAGAAGGCTCGGGTACCTGAAATCAACTGTGTGTAGCAAATCAAGGCCTGGAGGTTCAATTGCTGAGGGATATATCGTGGATGAGTGCTTGCATCATTTCTCTAAATTTTTGGGCGATGTCATAGAAACCAGACATAACAAGCCTGAGAGGAACCAAGATAAGAAACAAAGAGTTGATCTGCTAGAGTTTGATATTTTTTCAGATGGAGCTAGAGGTTTAGGACTATCCAAGTTGAAGTATTTTCCCAAAGAATTTGACAGTATGGTTTGGTATGTACTTCAGAACTGTGATGAGGCACAAAATTATATTCGGTAGGTCTATTTACCTTTTTATTAATCTTTCAAAATTTTCAGTAATATTTTGTGTTATAGGAGTACCATTACTAATTTGTTTTTGATTTTTAGGAATTTCCGACAACAACAACAGAACAGGGGTGTGAACAACATTGAGGCGGAACTAGAGAAAGAATTCCCTGCATGGTTTAAAAAACATGTCAGTAATTTGGACAATGCTCCAGAAGATTTAAAATCACTAGCACTTGGTCCAGATGCTCGTGTAGTTGTACACCCTATGTGCAATGTAAATGGCGCTAGGTTCCGTTCCGTCGAGCGTGAGAAGAACATGAGGACTGAAAACTCAGGCATAATGACAAGGGGATCCGTTTCTAACGAACAAGATCAAGAATACTACGGTGTGATGAAGGAGGTTCTTGAGTTACAGTACCCGAGAAACAAGCACGGCGACAGATCCGTGTTCTTGTTCCGCTATGATTGGTTTAACCTTGGAAGTAGGAAAACCACGGAGATGAAGGATGATGGATACTTTAAAAGCATCAATACGTCTGTATTGTGGTACAAGAACGCCCCTTTCATATTAGCTCACCAAGCAGAAACTTGTTTTTACTTGGAAGACACAAAATTTGGTGATCCTTGGAAGGTGGTGCAAACTTTCAAGCACAGGAATGTATACGATGTTCCAGAAAAAGATGATGAAGGCAATGCAGGTGCATACCAGGAAGACCTAGGCTCGGAAGATCCCATTGTTCACTAAATTGAGGACGAGGAAGATGAATATGTTGATGATCATGAAGACGACATGGCTGATCGCTCTGATGATGTGATATTTGTTGACTCTCAGACTGTTAGACAACTAGCAGGGAAAAATGGTGTAAACAATGATATGGACCTGAGCGACGAAGAACAAGAAGACTTGGAACCGGTTGTCGATGAATTTGGGAGGAGCATTTCAGATGTTGATAGTGATATTGACTAGTACCTTGTGAAAATGCGTTACTAAAATACTAGCACGCAGTTGTACTGTTTGATACTAGTTATGGAGACCGTTGCATTCAATTCCCAGTAACCATGTTATACACAAAATTATTAATTACAATGATATATATGGTCGTACCTAGATGTTTTTGCTTGTTTTTGTCATACTTACTTCGAGCAGCAAAATAGATTTACTGGAGATAGAAACTTCTTTACGTGACACAACCTACGTGACAGACATGTCCGTCTAGTAAGTGGTGCACGCATAAAATTTGTAGCTCATAAAATATTCATAGATACCGATGAAATGAACTCAATTAACACGATTTCACTATAATTGGCAGCAACGACAGGCATAATATATTTCAGCTCATAAAAAATTTAATAGTACCATTACACTTAACCATGTCTTCAGACATACTAATGCCACATAATGAAAGGACCGTAAAATATTGTCTTAACATCTCATATTATTAGGTCGACAAATTACCCATGACCATCATAGTGAAAATGATCAAGGCTACTAAAGTTCCAAATTTGGAACATAGAAGGCAAATAGGAAAGCTCCCTTATGTCCCACGTACAGCATGAAAAACATCTTGTCTCCAATTCCCCAAAAATCCTCCTCCTGTGACATCACTTCCCTCCACCCAGCGCAGCATACTCGGCCATCCTCAGGAGAAACTGAGTACGACCCTTTGACCTTTGTGTATTTATCACACACAATTGTGATATCACCATATTCAGCCATGTCTTCAGGGACAAGGCTCGCGGGAGTTTCTGTTCTTGGTCCACATGCACAATGTGAACATTTGTTAATCGGAAAATTACAGGCACAACAAAGTAGATCACTCATACTTACCATCTCTTTCTTCCTGCAATTTGTCCAGCTTAATGTGTGGACCAGAGACTCACATTTTCCAACTTGATAAGGCCCAGCTCCAAGTTCATCAACCAGCGTGTCAATGATGTCAACATTGCTGACCACTGACTCCATCATTCTCCAGTTAATTATGGTTCCATCAGTGGCATGCATAGCGTCAAGTATGCTTTTCTTATCCTGGGTCAGATTGTAATATGCTGTACAACTTCAAATACTTAATTAAATGAATATTAATGAATCAAAATTAAGATTAATGCATGGTAGGTACGTCGACATTAAGATTGTTTAGGAACAAGGAAAAAATATCGTGCCAAACACAAAGCAACTAGTTCTTTTTTCATAAGGAAAAAACTAGAGACAATTCCATCGGTGACATTCTACACATTACAAAATAGACTAGAAACCGAGCAAAATGGGTGAACCTAAATATTTTAGTGGATCTACATATATACATCCATTTTATACAAACTCGTAAACATCGTATATTTGTAAATGGAGGGAGTACTTCAAATAAGCAGTTACTTACATGGGTGGGTGATCGGTAGGTTGATCGACGTCACAGGGGTAGATGGACCTTGTGTGTCGGTACAGAAGACAAGCTCCGTTCCAACATCCAGATTATAGACTCTAGCAAATTCTCTCCAATATTGGCCTTCAAGATATGTTCTGCCATCCTTGTTGATACAATCGACGTTGAATTCGAACCCTTCTTCCGTAACCACCTCGACCACAAAATCATTCTCGTGGTCGACAGAGTTGATGGCAAACTTCTTAAGGAAATTCGCTCTAGCATAGCAGGGTATTAACTGAAAAAATGGAACATGTTTACTACATGACAAACTAATAGATGTTATAATTCATGACAAAAGGGTGGAATAGGAAAGACTGATGATAATACAAAAAATAAAACCAGTACCGTCATTTCTTCAAAATTCTCTAAAAGGGTGAGAACGAAAAAGGACTTGATCTTGTCGCCCAGGCCGCACAGACCCTTGGTGTCAAAACACCAAGGACACTACGAATCAAAAAAAGAAAATTTAAAGATCATTGGCCGTACATTTTTGTCCAAATAGATCCAGTACATATGAACTAGATGGGTTAGATTTTTACTGCAACGATCTTGCCCTTCGCCATCCCTCTCTCTCGACAGATCTGCGGCCTAGGCAAAGGTGGTTTAGATGGCGGCGCTGACTCCAACTATGCATTTAGGGTTTGTTGGAGGGAGAGCGTATATATATATGGTCCGACTATGCTTGCATGCCGGGCCTGGACCCAGTTGTAAGCTTAATTTGTGGGCTCGACGTGATTAGCTTTAGCCCTAGGCAAAACAAGGAAATATATTGATTACATTTAGTGCGCAGAGCAAGGAAATCAATTTGGTTTTTATTGCTCTGACTTAATCGTCATAGTTAGGTCCTGTAAGATCCTCTAAAATAGAATATTGAGACTAACAAGGAAAGAATTAGCTATATTAATTAAATCCTTTACTTAGAATATTTTGCAAATTTTATGAAAAGTATTGGAAATAAGGAGTTTGCCTTTCATGTTTGTGGTTGTTTTTAGACATTCTGAAGGATCATCAGTATGTAAAGTACATAAGTTTCTGGTTTGAGGTTGGTTTCAAAAACTTTTTGTAGTCCAAACTTACTTCAAACTTTTTTAGCTACAAAATAAAGCATCAAACCATCTAATTTAGTAAACAAATGCAGTGTGCATCAACATGAGAATTCATATAACAAGTGCACTAGTAACGCAACAGCAAACTCCATACACATTAACATAGTCTTAAACAACTGGGTATGATTGCCCAGCTTCCACCATACATAATAAAAACTTAGTCTTCAAACATCACACAGTTTCTCTTCATCTCCAGGGGGACAACACAAACATAAACTAAACTTGTGGAAATAGAACATGAGGGCCAACAGCAGGACCGATATCCGGGATGAGGCCACCCTTGATGTACTTGTCGAGGAATCTGCCAAAGGCGGCATGCTTCGCCTTGGTGAGGCCCTTGTGCTTCTCCCTGCTGCCTACGCCAACTCCATCCGCGTGCTGGATCATGCTCTCTAAGTTCGTGGTGATGACCCTGCCGCAGAATGGGCAAGATAGCTCCCCGCGGCTGCGGAAAGGTATCTGGCCACTCACCAGCCTCTTAAGAACAAAGCGGCTCTTGCGGTCCCTATCGTCCTTGCCGTGGCCCACGTCGTCAGAGTCTTCCTGTGAATTTTGAAAGACGTAAGAAGTGAGATAAACAGGAGCACAACAACGATCAAACGAAATAAGCTGTAAAAAATTAACAATGCTGCCAAAATTATTCTAAATTGTTGCGGTGATAGTACTAACATTTGATGAATCGAGGACAGTTTTGTGTTGCGGTGATAGTACTAACATTTGATGAATCGAGGATAATGTTGTGTGACCAATATTTGATGAATCGAGGACAGTTTTGTCTTATCATGTCTAGTGAGCGCTGGAACGCCTGAGCGTTCATTTCTATCTGCTTCAAAGTCCATAATGGATAATTTATTAAAGAACAATATTCTTTGGGGACATAATTCAAGGCATGTGAACTTTAGGGGCAAATAACCAATTTTGCCTAAATAAAATTCTTGCAATCATAATCACTAGAATGAAAGAAGACTCAGATGAATTTAATTTTCAAAGCGCATTGATCATTACACATTAAATTCCATTCATCAGATCAATCATTTCTTCCCAAATAAAATTCTTGTTATCATAATCTCTAGGCACTTCATGATGAATCATTTACAAGTTAACTACCTTAACACATTCAGAAAGTTATCTGATAACTATGAACCGATAGATATCATATGAGCAATCATAATAAGTAGAATTAAAGAAGGCTTGGATGAATTTAAGTTTTAAACACATTGATCGTTACACTAAACAGGATACTGATCCAAACACACTATGGAATCATCACATTAATAAGCAGCAAATTTAGATAATGGTAATTATGAATTCCATGCATCAGATCAATCCTTTATTCCCAAACAAAATTCTTGCTATCATAATGTCTACAATCAAATTAGACTCAAATAAATTTAAGTCGCTTGTGTTGATCAATCATGTGCAAGGTAACTACCTTAACACATTCAGAATGTAATCTGATAACCATTAACTGATAGATATCATATGAGCAATCATAATCACTAGAATGAAACAAGACTCGGATGAATTTAAGTTTCAAACGCATTGATCATTGCACTTAACAGGATACTAATTAATACACACTATGGAATCAATACATTAATAAGCAGCAAATTAAGAAAATGGTAATTATAAATTCTATGCATCAGATCAATCTTTTCTTCTCAAACAAAAATCTTTGTTATCATAATCTCTACAATCAAATCAGACTTGGATGAATTTAAGGCACAACATTCAGAAATTAATCTGATAACCATGAACCCATATATATCATATGAGTAAGAATACTATATGGCAGATCAAATCAAAGTCAACTAAAAAGGAACCGTACGAACCCTAGAATCAAGAATATCTAGAAGACCACCTAGACAACACAAATCACTCTACTCTACGATCAAACCCTATGTGAACAGTAAGATGAACAAAGGAGATCGAACATAACAGCTCAGAACCTCGGTGCCGTCGTCGGAGGCCTCCTCCTTGAACGGTACATCTTCTTTGCGGGCTTCTTCATAGAGGTACTCGATGGAGTCAGGGTCTTCGCCGTCGTAGTACTCATCGTCCGGCACGACGATGACCTGGCGGCCTGCATGCGGGTTCTGTAGATCTGCCGCGGGAGCCACGACGTCCTCCTTCTTCTCATCATCGACGGCGACCACGACCAGTACGGTGGAGTCCGCAACGGTCATGGCGCGCCGACGAGCGGCTGGTGCTCCCGAAGAAGACTCCTCGCCCGCCACCGCGGCGACGACCGCGGGTGCATCGCTAGAGCCGCCGACCGCCTTCGACTCCGGCTCGTCTTCGCGAGCGCGCTTCATCTTGCAGATTCACTAAGGGATGAGATTGGTGGTGCGGTGGTGGGAGCGGATTGGGGTTTTCGGCAGATTGGGGAAGAAGTGGACGATGGTGGGAGAGACGATGAGACCGATGTGTTATATACATGCTGCCGGTTCGGTTTCCTCTGGTGCACGCGTGGGTGTCGAATCGTGTAGTCCTGCATATGTAGTCCACTTTGCCATTGATTTCACATTGGACCCACGCATGACATTTGGGAGAGTGGCGCGTTGCAACGGAAATCTGATAACTATTAACTAATAGATATCATATGAGCAATCATAATCACTAGAATGAAACAAGACTCGGATGAATTTAAGATTCAAACGCATTGATCATTACACTTAACAGGATACTAATTGATACACACTATGGAATCAACACATTAATAAACAGCAAATTAAGAAAATGTTAAAAAGTAAATTAAAATTAAGCAAACAGGATACTAATTGATCAAAATGAAGCAAATTAAAAAAATCATAAAATAATAAAAAAATGGCCATGTGTCTTACATTGTACCCTAGTTTGCACACAAAAATAAACCTTGAGTTTGTTGAATGAAAGTTGAGGTTGCTCTCTCACACTGGGTTTCAAGTGTGAGTCTCATGTGTAATTACCCAAATTACCTAGGAGATGCCCAACTCCATGGCATACTTTCTCAGAATGGTCTAAGATTTGGCATGTAGGTGTATCTTGTCATAGCACACGTTTCATCTTTTGGGTTTTTGGTCCAATAATGATTTCAAATACCATTTTTCATTTTAATAATTGAAATTCAACTACATTTTGTAAAGGTAGTTCAAAAATTTGAATAAAATTTGTATTTCACCAACATGGTATGGTATTTGGGGTCATTTAGTTGGCATGTGACCACTTTGTTCATTGTCAAATGATTGTTTGCTCAAATTTTACCTCAAGTCAAATTTTGGTCAATATGATCAAAACATTGAAATATTGATCTACATCTACATCATTGCAACCTAATTTGTTTTGGCAAAAATCATTTTTAGGTCCACAAGATGTGGTTTAATCATGGATATATTGTTAGGTTAGCTTGGTTCGTACATATGCGTCCTCTGCGTTCGACGCGAATTTGACCTAAAAATTCAGATTTGGATTTCAGGATTTGTGTATGTCTGAATTCCATGAGGTTTTCACCATTGTTTGAACGACTCCAAGGGACACATTTTCCATTTGTAGAGTTTTTTTCAGATTCAAAACTTGGTTCATGTAGAAATTTGAAAATTCAGTTATCCAGAAAATAGAAGTAGTCTGCTGAAAAACTTCAGTTTTGTACGGGTGGGTGTCGCGTGCGCGGGTGACGTCAGCTGAAACGAACCGATGCGACGTATAAGGGCTCCCTCGGCCGCTTCGCCAGGCCTCATCCCCACCATTTGCCCCCTTTTGCCTCACCAAACACTGAAAGAAGAGCGCGGGAGAAAACCCTAGCTCTCCCCATCGTCTCCTCCGCGTGAGGCCTTCGAGCTCTCCCATACCGTGATATTTCGACACCGACAATGGCGGGAGTGGGGTCCGGCGGCGATGCAGGCGGTTGTGCAAGGGCGGGGTTTGGAGCCGTGAGCCACCTAGATGCGGTCGAGGTGGTGGAGGGCCATGGCGGTAGAGGAGGTCGTCGGTCCGCACTGGTCGCTCTGGTCGATGCGGCGCTCGGAGAGGAGGAGTTGGTGCATGCGGACCTCGGCGAGGTGGAAATGCTGGATCTAAACGTGCCGGTCGGTGGCGTGGAGGATCTGGCACCGGTCCAGTCTCCACAGGTCGCCGCGATGCAGGTTAGTATTATTTTCTTCTAATTTCTGTTCAATCCCTTCAAATTATTTGGAAGTAAGATGTATTTTGTAGATTCAGCTCTTTCAATGTTAGGGATTCATATCCTTTGGGCTATGTTCGGTTAACCCACCTCTACGTTAGATTGGACTGGATTAGATTGGATTAGAGTATATTTTGACTTAGATAGGATTTAAACCACATCACTCCATGTCAAACCAGGACAATCCAAAGTAAAACGACCGGGGCCTTAGGGATTTATTGGATGGAAGGCTGGGTCTGTAGATTCGTTGTGTAATTTTGTATAGATGACCAATGCTGATAGTCCTTTGGTGAAGTTTTTCCAATTAGTAGGAAGAAGGTTTATTTGTTGTTAAATTGACAGAGTTTAATTTGTAGTTAATTCGTATTATGTTGAAGGAACATGGTTTACATGATTCTCATTTGAGCTGCTGTGATATAATGTGGTTAGTTAGTTTGAACTAGTTAACAGTATGGCTTGTTTTTTAGGTAGATGTGGTATAATGTGGTTAGCTGGCTACAACTATTCAACCAGTCTGAATTAGCTGCTGTGATATAATGCGGTTATCTAGCTTCGGTATACTTTTGTAGTTTCCTTTTTTTGCTTTAATTGCTTTTACGGGAAATGTGTTAAAATTACTTATAGAATTTTATTAACTTCTAGCACTAGATCTGAACAATGTGGTTATAACCATATGGCATGTATGTTATTAATTGATTGTAGTGGTGCCTCATAATAGTGTGCAAAGCAGTGATCTGTGTACTTACTTTTGTTTTCCTTTACTTGTACCAGTTGATTTTAAGACACATTTCTTTAGATGCTTATGCTTGTATGAAGAGATTTGTGTAGACTAATTAGTTTACAGATTTTGTACTACTCTATTTTGACTTGCTGGAGCTTCATGCAACCTGATACTAAACTGATTGATCCTTGATATTTTTTTGTTTGAATGTATAGTCTAGTTTCTTTACCTTCAATTCCAACCTCCAAATAATCATTGTAATTTAATGGAATGTAGTATAAAAAGCATTGATGTAGTTTAATGATTTGTTTCTTGAATCAATGTTGTTTTTATGATCAGATTTGTGAAGTCGAATTATTGTGCTATTAATTTTTGCTAGTGTTTTTCATTTATTAATATTGAATGCTTTTAGTAATTACCTTAAATGCTAGTGTTCATTTATCTTAATTGTCTGGCAGGCACCAACCCCAGGTGATGCCTATGATGTACTCTCCCCGTGGCCTGATGAGGAGGTATGTTATTCCAAGCAGCTGTAGTTCATTTGGACATGCACAAAAGTAGTATGTTTTTATATTTAGTAGACAGTATTAACTGTTTTCTTGTTTTATTTATTGTGCAGTACTTCTCTGGTTCAGATGTTGAAGTGGAGCAATGGACATACAAGTCCTTTGTGAGGAAAGAAGAAAAGAAGCTCAGGCGCAAGGGGATTTCTGCTTACCTGCCATTCAGCACCGAGTTCTACAGGTGCCCATTCCACCACTTCAAGCCACATGGGGGATTGAGGGTGGGGCTTGTGCAGCATGTCCGAGAGGTAGCCACTCGTGGACGTCTGGGTGAGGACTACTTTGAGGGTGACCTGTGTGATCGTGGCAGGCACGAAGCTCTACTCAGGGTCCTCCAGCCAGATGAAATTGTGTTCAGCGACTCCGAGACTGAAGAGGAGTGAATATTGATATCAGCTGTTAGTATGTATGGTCACATCATCAGTATAGCGATGATGTTTATGTATATATGGTTAATATGTCGAACTGGTTAACTAGGTAGAAGTGGTTGAGAAGTATGTTCTTTTGGTACTGTGGTTATAAGTGGTAACCTTGTGATGGTAGGGTGAAGTTCCCGTAAGACTACTATGTTATTATGCTGCTAGTAAGGTTATGGTTACATGCTCTTAATTGCTTGTTTCTTACATATGTATCTGTGTTGTGCCATGATATTTGTGCTGCCAGTTAGAAAAATGCATTTCATTGCGTCAATTCTAAATTGTAAGGTTTTGATAGGTGTAGCAAATTGTAGTAGTGTTTCAAAATTTGAGATGGTTTGGGCCATTTAAGTGCAGAGATAGTGCTGTATATGCACTATGCCATGTAAATTTGTATTAAAACGTATGAATTTATGTTAAAATATAGGACAAAAAAGATCAAATAAAGAAAAGAAAAAAGGCCACCCACGAGCAGGATATTTCTCAAGGGAATCACAGCCTGCATACGACTAGAAACCAAATGAATCGCCAGGATGCAGGCTCGTGACCTGCCAGTAGGCCCAACGGCCCAAAGTAGAATTCCTGATAGCAAGTAAGATAGAACAGAGAGGCTGTTGATAGCAGCCGAACACGCGGCTATTTAAGCTGGTCAGAATCCTCTCTAGTTGGCGAGGTCGGACTAAACTCCCAGCCGTCCGACCCGTCTGACGTCGTGCGACATTGGGGACATAATGGGCTGAAAGAGGCCCAGTTCGGTCGTAGGTAGCTTGTCCGGGCAGAAGGCCCGGCTGGGCCGAGTTCCTTTTTTTAAACATTTTGTTATTATTTCAATATTACTTGTAAGTTGTAATATAGCTTGTAATAAAGATTCGATAACTGTATGTAAAATAAATGTAATATTTTTATGTACTTAGGTTTTTTACTCTTGTTTTTATCATTTTTAAATATTTTGCAGATTCCGACTAGTTTTCAGAATATTTTGATAAAAATTCAGATTTGGATTTGACGAGCTGTGTTTATCTGAATTGCATGAGGGTTTTACCAATGTTTGAAGGACTGTAGGGGCCACATTATTTATTTGTAGAGTTTTTTCAGATTCAAAACTTGGTGCATGTACAATTTTGAAAATTCAGTTAAACACATCAAATAGGTGTTTTTGACATGAATTTTAGAAAAAATCGGATTTGGATTTGAGGAGCTATGTTTGTCTGAATTCCATGAGGTTTTCACCATTGTTTGAAGGAATGTAGAGGCCACATTATTCGTTTGTAGAGTTTTTTCAGATTCAAAACTTGGTGCATGTAGAAATTTGAACATACTAAATCACCTCCAAATCAAATTTGAATTTTGAGCAAGTTAACTTTCAATTTTTGATACCATATTTCTATATGTTGTTAAAATGGAGGTATAGCATGTGGTTTGTACATTGGTAGAACTTTGAAAGAGAGCATGCACATCATAATGCATTATATTTGTTCGACGCGATTTTGACCAAGCCAAGTTCATGAGTTTGAACATCATGCATCTAAAAAGCTAACACTCGGTCATTCCTATTCGAACAAGGCAGCAAGATGACAACATTGCCAGAAGGAAAAAAATCCATAACAACCTGGCGAAAAAAAAGACTGAACAAGTCTGGAAGAACTTACCTCAACATCATGGAAGTATCTTGGCATATAATAGCGGAAACACTTGGTGCTCGACATCGTGGAAAACACGACTAGCGTCTCGCGTGTGTCGGTTACGCTCAAAACAGGCCAATTCTGGGCGATACGTTGTAACGAACGGGCAAACGTGGAAACCGGGAGACATCGTGGAAAACAGCCCGACATCGTGAAAAACATGACTAGCGTCTCGCGTGTGTCGGTTACGCTCAAAACATGCCAAAACTGGGCGATACGATGGACCGAACGGCCAAAATGTGGAAACCGGGCAAAAATCCACGGCTTCGTGGAAACACTTGGTGCTAGCTATGTGGGCCCACATTTGTCATCAAGGTCAACTTAAGCCCAATCTTAGTCAAACTGGACCCATAGATGCCATAGGGTCCCACATGCAGCAATGCTAGCTATGTGGGCCCACATGTGTCATCAGGGTCAGCTTAAGCCCAATCTTAGTCAAACTGGACCCATATATGCCATAGGGTCCCACATGCACCAATGTTAGCAAAGTGGACCCACATGTGTCATCAGGGTCAACTTTTGCGGCGATATGAGTCAACATAGAACCCACAGATACCATTGGGCCCACATGCACCAATGCTAGTGTATGTGGACCCACGTGTGTCATCAGGGTCAACTTAAGCCCAATCTTAGTCAAACTGGGCCCATGTGTGTCATCAGGGTCAACTTAAGCCCAATCTTAGTCAAACTGGACCCACAGATGCCATAGGGTCCCACATGCACCGCTGCTAGCTATGTGGGCCCACATGTGTCATCAGGGTCAACTTAAGCCCAATCTTAATCAAACTGGACCCACAGATGCCATAGGGTCCCACATGCACCGCTGCTAGCTATGTGGACCCGCATATGTCATCAGGGTCAACTTAAGCCCAATCTTAGTCAAATTGGACCCATAGATGCCATAGGGTCCCACATGCACCGCTGCTAGCTATGAGGGCCCACATGTGTCATCAGGGTCAACTTAAGCCCAATCTTAGTCAAACTGGACCCACATATGCTATTGGGCCCACTTGCACCAATGCTTGTGTATGTGGACCCACGTGAGTCATGGTACATTTTATGTGGAAGCTCATATGCGGGATTGTTATTTTGATGCGAATGAAATGTTTCAAGTTTAAATTTTTTCGTGTCAACTAGTTCACGTAAAATTTATCAGTGTGTAGTTTTCAATTTTTATGAGATATTTTGAATTAGTTATGCACTGTACAAGCTTAGGTCAAACTTGAGTTGAAAGTTGTAGGAAAGCTGTGGGTTCAATTTTTGAAATTAAGTTGCAGCCACGACCAGAGGATTGGTGAAAGCCCCGTGCGTTCAATTGTTGAAAGTTTGCAGCCACTACCGGACCGCACCACACCTACACACGTCGCATCGTAACAAAACTCATCCCACTACTGTACCGCAATAACCACATCGCATGCACCACACCTAAACACGTCGCACCGTAACAAATTAAAACTTACCCGACTACACCGCAATAACCGCATCGCACCACTCTTAAACGTGTCGCGCCGTAACAAAACTGACCGCACTGCACCACACTAACCGCATCGCACTGTAACGGGTCGACTACATCGATGTATGGGCCCTCCGCCTCGACTCCACCGCCGTCGTAACACCACAATAACCACAACGCGTCCGCTTCTCGTATGTTCTTCTTCCTCTCGCGTCTTCCTCCTCCACACGATGGGGAACTCAGCATCCATGGATCCCTATGGAGACATCCTCAATGACGGGAAAACCACGGTTGACATCAAGCCTATCTGTGCCTATGGCACGAAGATTATGGAGGTGGTGTACACCAACGATGTGAACTACTTGAATCACATGCTGGAGAAGTTCGAGCAAATGCTCGAGAAAGAGACTTACAACTTCCTCGGACTCGACCTCGATTACACAAGGAATAGGCGAGACGAAGCTCCGTAACAAAAGCTCGCCGTCGTCCAGATCGCCCTGAAGGAGATTGTCCTCGTGTTCCACTACTAAAGGTAATATACGTACTAAGGATGGGCATTTCTATTTCAGGCCTCCTTTGATTCAAAGGATTTTTTATGGGTTTGTACAGGATTCAATCCCTATGTTTTTTCCATCAGCACATGTTTGATTCATTGGATTGTATCCTGTACTAACGTTTTCACATCAGCCCTCCTTTGATGCAGGGCTTGTTTGATTCAAAGGAATCTCATATGAATTTTGGAGGATTTTGATCCTTAGAAATTTTTCCTATGTGCATTGTTTAATTCCTATAGATTTAAGTCCTTGTGGATTTTTTTAGATCAAGTATTATGCATGATCTATGGGCGTTGTACGTGGCCTAATAGCACGGTTTCACAATTTCCTTGTTCAACGTTGTCATCAAATAATTGTACACCATCCAAATTATTGTCATGTCATAGTTTGCATCTATACTGCAGGAGAAGGGAGCCTTGTCCGAAACTGGTTATGTGCATATTTTTATTTTCCATTTGAGGTCATGTATAATTAGCCAATGCAAATACATTGCTTGCACTCGTTTATTTCAAATACTTAGACATGTTAGTTCAAGTATTATGCATGATCTGTGGGTGTTGTACATGGCCTAAGGGTACGGTTATGGAATTACCTTGTTTAACATTATCATCAAATAATTGTACATCATCCAAATTATTTTCATGTCTTAATTTGCATTTATACTGCAGGAGAAGGGAGCCTTGTCCGAAACTGGCAGAGTTCCTTCAGGAAAAGGGGATCACTTTCGCTAGCGTGGACATCAGGAGTGATAAAGAGAAACTTGCACATGAGGAGATCACCATTCCCGAACAGTACCACATCGACATCCAAGACATGTTTAAGACCGAAGAACGGTTCCATTGGAATCAGCCGTATGACAGGGACGGGATGTTATCTCTAGCAGTGATCATCATTGACAGAGATCTCGGGAATTGCAAGGTACTCCCGAACGATGGCCATGAAGTATGGGAGAACAAGCCACTTTCCACGATGAACCTAGAGTATGCAGTAAGAGACGGGTATGTTGCCTACGAGCTGTATCGTAGGCTCATTACCGCAAGGGACGGGCTAGATCGAGGGACTCGCAAGGCTGTAATTAATGCAGCAGAAAAGGCGGCAGCAGCTAAGGCCGAGGCGGTAGAAGCCGAGGCGGCAAAAGCTATGGCCGAGGCGGCAACTTAAGCCCAATCTTAGTCAAACTGGACCCACAGATGCCATAGGGTCACACATGCACCGCTGCTAGCTATGTGGGCCCACATGTGTCATCAGGGTCAACTTAAGCCCCATCATAGTCAAACTGGACCCACAGATGCCATAGGGTCCCACATGCACCGCTGCTAGCTATGTGGGCCCACATGTGTCATCAGGGTCAACTTAAGCCCAATCTTAGTCAAACTGGACCCACATATGTTATTGGGCCCACTTGCACCAAGGCTTGTGTATGTGGACCCACGTGAGTTATGGTACATTCTATGTGGAAGCTCGTTTGCGGGATTATCATTTTGATGAGAAAGAAATGTTTCAAGTTTAAAACATTTCGTGTCAACTAGTTCACGTAAAATTTATCAGTGTGTAAGTTTTCAACTTTTATGAGATATTTTGAATTAGTTATGCACTGTACAAGCTTTGGTCAAACTTGAGTTGAAAGTTGTAGGAAAGCCGTGGGTTCAATTTTTGAAATTAAGTTGTAGCCACGACCAGAGGATTGGTGAAAGCCCCGTGCGTTCAATTGTTGAAAGTTTGCAGCCACGACCGGACCGCACCACACCTAGTGCTGCACCGCAATAACCACATCGCATGCACCACACCTAAACACGTCGCACCGTAACAAATTAAAACTTACCCCACTGCACCGCAATAACCGCATCGCACCACTCCTAAACGCGTCGCACCATAACAAAACTGACCGCACTGCACCGCACTAACCGCATCGCACCGTAACGGGTCGACTACATCGATGTACGGGCCCTCCGCCTCGACTCCACCGCCACCGTAACACCACAATAACCGCAACGCGTCCACTTCTCGTCTGTTCTTCTTCCTCTCGCGTCTTCCTCCTCCACACGATGGGGAACTCAGCATCCATGGATCCCTATGGAGACATCCTCGATGACGTGAAAACCACGGTTGACATCAAGCCCATCTGTGCCCATGGCACGAAGATTATGGAGGTGGTGTACACCAACGATGTGAACTACTTGAATCACATGCTAGAGAAGTTCGAGCAATTACTCGAGTAAGAGACTTACAAGTTCCTCGGACTCGACCTCGAGTACACAAGGAATAGGTGGGACGAAGCTCTGTCACAAAATCTCGCCGTCGTCCAGATCACGCTATAGAAGACTGTCCTCGTGTTCCACTACTGCAGGTAATATACGTACTAAGGATGGGCATTTCTATTTCAGGCCTTCTTTGATTCAAAGGATTTCCTATGGGTTTCTACATGATTCAATTCCTATGTTTTTTCCATCAGCACATGTTTGATTCATAGGATTGTACCCTGTACGAATGTTTTCACATCAGGCCTCCTTTGATGCAGGGCTTGTTTGATTCAAAGGAATCTCATATGAATTTTGGAGGATTTTGATGCTTAGAAATTTTTCCTATGTGCATTGTTTAATTCCTACAGGTTTAAGTCCTTGTGGATTTTGTTAGATCAAGTATTATGCATGATCTATGGGCGTTGTACGTGGCCTAATAGCACGGTTTCGCAATTTCCTTGTTCAACGTTGTCATCAAATAATTGTACACCATCCAAATTATTGTCATGTCATAGTTTGCATCTATACTACAGGAGAAGGGAGCCTTGTCCGAAACTGGTTATGTGCATATTTTTATTTTCCATTTGAGATCATGTATAATTAGCCAATGTAAATACATTGCTTGCACTCGTTATTTCAAATACTTAGACATGTTAGTTCAAGTATTATGCATGATCTGTGGGTGTTGTACATGGCCTAATGGTACGGTTATGCAATTACCTTATTTAACATTATCATCAAATAATTGTACATCATCCAAATTATTTTCATGTCTTAATTTGCATTTCTACTGCAGGAGAAGGGAGCCTTGTCCGAAACTAGCAGAGTTCCTTCAGGAAAAGGGGATCACTTTCGCTAGCATGGACATCAGGAGTGATAAAGATAAGCTTGCACATGAGGATATCACCATTCCAGAACAGTACCACATCGACATCCAAGACATGTTTAAGACCGAAGAACGGTTCCATTGGAATCAGCCGTATGACAGGGACGGGATGTTATCTCTAGCAGTGATCATCATTGACAGAGATCTCGGGAATTGCAAGGCACTCCCGAAGGATGGCCATGAAGTATGGGAGAACAAGCCACTTTTCGCGATAAACCTAGAGTATGCAGCAAGAGACGAGTATGTTGCCTACGAGCTGTATCGTAGGCTCATTACCACAAGGGACGGGCTAGACCGGGGGACTCGCAAGGCTGCAATTAATGCAGCAGAAAAGGCGGCAACAGCTAAGGCCGAGGCGGCAAAAGCTGTGGCCGAGGCGGCAGCTGCTGCAGACCAGAGTGATGCAGATGACGAGTAGGATGATGCAACGCAGCAGGCTGAAAGGGAACAGGCGACGGCGATCTGGGAAGAGCAGCAGGAGCTCTGGGGAGCGGAAGAGGCGGATGGAGAGGTGGTGCATGTCGCCAAACACAAACGGGAAGCGGGTGAAGATGACCAGGACGGCGAGCAGAACGACACCACTGGCTGGGGCAACACCACCACCGCTGGCTGGGGCGACACCACCACCACTGCCTGGGGCGACAAAGCCACCGACCCCACCGCCTCCAACGCCACCGGCTGGAATTAATGCATGTTACTAGACTATAGCCAGTTATATTCGTGATGTTCTATGTTGTTTATGTAGTACAAATCGTGGTACTTTGTTGTTCTTTACTTTCTAAGTTGAACTACTTTAGTATGCTTGTATCTTAAAGTACCGTGAGCTAGCAAACATATCTATGTAATGTTATATGTGTGTTCAGTTGTGTTTGTGCACTGGCTATACTAGTTCAAAGGAATATGATTGTCACCAGATATAAACTTGCCTTGATGAAAGTCTAAGCTAGTGTTATTGGACCCACATTTGTCATCGGGATCAACTTTTGCCCAATCTCAGTCAAACTGAAACCACATATGCCATTAGGTCCCACATGCACCATTGCTAGTGTAAGTGGTCCCACATGTGTCATCGGGGTCAACTTAAGCCCAACCTTAGTCAAATTGGACCCACAGATGCAAGCTATGTGGGCCCACATGTGTCATCAATGTCAGCTTAAGCCCAATCTTAGTCAAACTAGACCCACATATGCCATAGGGTCCCACATGCACCACTGTTAGCAAAGTGGACAAACATGTGTCATCAGGGTCAACTTTTGCGGCGATATGAGTCAACATAGAACCCACAGATGCCATTGAGCCCACATGCACCAATGCTAGTGTATGTGGACCCACGTGTGTCATCAGGGTCAACTTAAGCACAATCTTAGTCAAACTGGGCCCACGTGTGTCATCAGGGTCAACTTATAGCCCAATCTTAGTTAAACTGGACCCACAGATGCCATAGGGTCCCACATGCACCGCTGCTAGCTATGTGGGCCCACATGTGTCATCAGGGTCAACTTAAGGCCAATCTTAGTCAAACTGGACCCACAGATGCCATAGGGTCCCACATGCACCGCTGCTAGCTATGTGGGTCCACATGTGTCATCAGTGTCAGCTTAAGCCCAATCTTAGTCAAACTAGACACACAGATTTCATAGGGTCCCACATGCACCAATGTTAGCTAAGTGGACCCACATGTGTCATCAGGGTTAACTTTTGCGGCGATATGAGTCAACATAGAACCCACAGATGCCATTGGGCCCACATGCACCAATGCTAGTGTATGTGGACCCACGTGTGTCATCAGGGTCAACTTAAGCCCAATCTTAGTCAAACTGAACCCACAGATGCCATAGGGTCCCACATGCACCGCTGCTAGCTATGTGGGCCCACATGTGTCATCAGGGTCAACTTAAGGCCAATCTTAGTCAAACTGGACCCACAGATGCCATAGGGTCCCACATGCACCGCTGCTAGCTATGTGGGCCAATATGTGTCATCAGGGTCAAATTAAGCCCAATCTTAGTTAAATTGGACCCACAGATGCCATAGGGTCCCACATGCACCGCTGCTAGCTATGTGGGCCCACATGTGTTATCAGGGTCAGCTTAAGCCCAATCTTAGTCAAACTGGACCCACAGATGCCATAGGGTCCCACATGCACCAATGTTAGCTAAGTGGACCCACATGTGTCATTAGGGTCAACTTTTGCGGCGATATGAGTCAACATAGAACCCACAGATGCCATTGGGCCCACATGCACCAATGCTAGTGTATGTGGACCCACATGTGTCATCAGGGTCAACTTAAGCACAATTTCAGTCAAACTTTTGCCCAAACTCACTCAGACTATAACCACAGATGCCATCGGTACTCGCATGCACCGATGCTAGTGTAACTGGACCCACATGTGTCATCGGGGTCAAATTTTTCCCAAACTCAGCCAAACAGGAACCACAGATGCCATTGGGTCCCACATGCACCAATGCTAGTATAAGTGGCTCTGTTTCAAATTTTACTATGTAATATGCACTATGCACTGTCAAACCTGTTATAAGTGAGTTGATCAGAGCATTGATCTGTAAAACTGTCAAATATTTGTAAATTATTGATATATATACCAATATGTACTGCTCTTTTAAAAAAAATCATTATTTAGCAAACCCGCTAAATGGGCATAACGCGCTATAGCTCCGCTATAGCTTTTGATAGCTTTTAAAATCGGCGCCGCTAAATCAAATAGCCCGCTATTTTAAATATTGATAAGTGGGTCCCACATGCACCAATGTTAGTACAAGTGGGTCCAACATGCACCAATGTTAGTACAAATAATAGTTTAACTAATTGGGGAAAAAATCTATCCCTGCAGATACCCTAGCCCCTTCTCGTACTTTCCCCAAACTGCTCCTCTCCATCCGCATCTCCGCACTGTCGTGGCCATCCGCATCGCCTCCGTCAGGATCGTCCAGCCACCAACGACCGTATTTCTGCAACCCTGCCACCGCGCTTCTCCACAGCCACGCCGCCGCGCATCTCCGCAACGCATCCGCCGCCTGTAACGACGTGCACGTCCGCATCGACTCTGGCCACACCACCGTGACGTCGGCCCGTCGGCGTTGACCGCATCTCTGCAACCTTGCTCCGTGCTGAAGGTGAGCACAATCATGTTGGATTTACTTGTGCTGCCCACTGAAATCATGTCTGCATTTTTTGTCCAGTAGGGTTTTCCACGAGCTATGTGCTGAAGCTAGATTTCCCATGAAAATACACTAGTGTACCTACTGGAATAATTCCTGCACATTACAATCCCATGAATCAAACACTACTGGAAGGAAACATTGCATAAGGTCTGAACTCTACAATGCATGTGTAGGAAAATATATTAGGGCTCGTTTGGCTCCTATGCATTCATTTCATTTGGTTGAAATGAAATGAAATGAAATCCCCATGTCACTTCATCTGGATGGAATTTAAATTCCTTAATGAATTTTTATGTTTGGCTGCCACCTGGAATTCTGAAATGAAATGATTTACAGCTTCTGTTTGGCTGCCATTTTAAGCCAATTGTGAAATCAACAACACATTTGGCTTCAAAATTCAATTACATAATGTAAATAAAATATGATATTTTCAAAATAAAAATCAACTACAACATGAATAAAGATCAATGTATCCACAAATACACTTGTCTGCTCATTATATCAACACAGCTTGATCAATGATGTTGTCATTGTTAGCGTTCTCGTCCGCCATTTCGGCACGGCTTTCAGCTACAGTCCTAGCCCCCGCTCAGTAGCTCGATCCCTTGAGTAAAGTGTGCTAATTATATCCCAATACTTGATAACCTTGTACTTATAGGAAGTTGCATCGTTGTGTGCCTGCAAATAAGAGAAACTAGACCATGTTAGAACATGTGCCACTTCTTGAAAATCTTAGCCAAGGGTGAGCAACAGATAACACTTGTGAATAAATGTTTTCCTAATATGTAGGAATACACTATAGCTATAACTTAGCACATCAGGCATGAAAAAGTAAATCTAATGTACAATACTGACAAGCCAGAGATTCAAAGTGAAGTTTGGTGGTGGTCCATTTCCTTGGTGCACAATAATGCATCATTCTGCCATGACCAAGATGACCAGATCACATTCATTCTCTCCATCAAACATAACAAGTTTAGCTAGCTACATCTTGATATGAAAAATGGAACTTGTTTGGACACACACACATATAGATGATAAATTAGTTAGGCATGACATGTCTTAAGAAATTGTCGATGCCGGAATTATGGATGGATGTTCATGTATAGAAAATACCACCTGGCTGTTTTCCTTGTTGCAAGGAAACAACTCGCAGTAAGCAAGGTCTAGAGGATGATTGACAATGAACCAGAAACACATGCGTAGAAAGTACAACCACATGATGCATAGAGGGACAGTTTTGGGGTCGGCTATACCACATGCAACCACAACATCGGAAATGGAAGAACCTACACTAACTTGCCATCTCTGATGTGCTAAATCGCTGAAGCATTATATTCTACTGACTAAAACAGAACATAATTACTAGCTATGATTTGTTTCTATAAGAAATAGGCCTAAACTTCCTAGACAACCAAAAAAGATTGGCCATCTAGCTACTATATATGGCAAGAACTAATGTAGTCCTTACGATGTTTCTAAAATCCAACACAACAAAGGTAGTTCTTAGAGAACTTATATCTGACAGAATAGGAGTCTGGAGCTTTCCTATGTTATGACTAGTGCTCGTAGCATTGAAATAACTTGCAAGTATTTGCAGAAACAATATTTGTATTGTTGTGATGAAATACGTTGTTGTGACGTTGTAATACCTATAATGTGTTTCCTACACTTTTACCATTTGTTAATGTGTGCTAAATTTGTATACGCAGCCCATTCTTTAACATGGCAGGAGAATTTTCGTAGAAGCGTGATCTCGGACCACTCATCGCCCAAAGATGCCGGCTTACTAAGAGTGAGCAAGAGCATCTGCTGGAACTTCAATCAAACATGGGCAAAATTGTCGGGTTGCCATTCGTAACCCGCTTGACCAAAACGAATCTTAAGCTGTACCACATGGTACATTCATATAACTTTCTTTTAATTCTTTTTTGTTGCCATGCGTGTATGCAATTTGTCTATGTGGTTTATGACATTGACTTACTAACTTATATATCTTGTTTTGTATTGATCAGAAGTTCCCTAAGAAGGTTGTTAATGCTCTACAAATCTGTGAGGGAGGCTCAACTGGAGTGTGTCTTCCTAAAGAGGAGATCACCCCCATCGACTTCAAGATAGAAAAGGATGATCGCCTCTTCTTCGATCCAGATGGGTGGAAGTGTTTCGTACAGAGCACAAATCTAGAAGAGGGACAAGCAGTTCTCATATACTCGAAGAAAGCGCATTCAGAAGGGTGGCGTAACCGAGAGGGTTTCGTGTTCATATTGAGAAGAATAAATGATTTGTCGCCTACGCTGGTGTCCATGCTCAGGGGTGCCAAGGCGATGGCGGGCAGGGGACGTGAAGGACAGACGTGTACGCCGGCAACGCGCGTTGTCAAGAAGAGGCGCCGTCATACGGGCAGGGGCAGCGGCAAGGGCAGGGCCACTTCTCTGTCGCCATCGCTGTCGCCGTCATCGTCACCGTCGCCGTCGCCATCACCATCGCCGTCGCCGTCACCGTCTCCACCACCCCATCTGCCGCTGTATCCGAACCCCGACTTTATGTTCATCCGCATCCTTCACGAGGACAAGTGGGACAAGCTCTCCCTCTGCCATGCTTTCAAAGATTACATCAGCGGTGACCAGCCCAACACTGTGCGCGTCCAGGAGCGTAACAGCAGGCTGACCTTCAATGTGGAGATGTATTTCGATCATCGAGACGGCCTCTTGTACCTCCGCAGGGGCTGGCCCAAGTTCGTCAAGTGCTACACTATTTCGCTAGGCAACATCCTGGTGTTCGACTACTATGCTGGCAACAGGGAGCTGGTCGTCACAATCTACGGCGGTAGGCTCTCCCGCCGGGAGTACACCACCAGCAGTGACGATGATGGCAGTGGCGGTGACAGGGACACGCAGACCATGCCCGTCAAGGAGGAGGAGATGTCAGAGGGCTAGTACGGACGTCCAGACCGTGTCCTGACCCTATCCGATTTCCATGTCTGCCTCTTCCTAGAGTAGGAAGAGGATCTAGGATTAAACTTACCCTGATGCACTCTGTTTATGTTTTCCTGATACACTATGCTTAAGTCTAATATGTAATACTAAAAATGCTTTTTCTACCCTGTTGCATGTGCATCAGGGTGTGACCAAGCAGATCCGCCCCTGTTCCTAGTTGCAAAACTATTTGCTGAGTTTCTGGGTGTAAAGTCTAATGAGATCACCTACCTTTTGGTGGATGTTAGAAAATTTTGCTGGCTACATATCTAATATGTGAAATAATTCTGCTCTTCTGTTTGTTTTTCGAATCAATGAGGTTTACTTGTTTAAGTGATATTGTGCTTCAGCTTTCAAGTTGGAGTTGTGGAATGAAGGAAACTAATGGTATTGTTTGCTCAATAATCCAACTGTTGTACGTGAATGAACATATTTTGTTTTCCTTTTCATATATAAACAAATGACTTATTCAAATAATTTAATATGGTTCATGGCCAAATAAATTTATAGTACAATGAATTAGAGATAATCCCGGCTCGTAAACCATATTACAAATTCCACACGGGAGGTCTAAGTAGTGGCAAAACCTAAACCGTTGCATGTGTTAGGATTTATTTAATTACAATATGTAATTAGAGATAATCCCCGCTTGTAAACCTCCCGTTCCGTTCCCTCTGTTTTTTCCAATCAAATTTACAATGAATGGTTTTCGTTCCCTCCACTTGTGTACCGAAAAATTTCGCTCCTACCTCTTTTTTTTCCACCCGCCCGCCCATTTTGGCGCTAACAATTTGCCGCTCCCACGACACTTTAAAAACGGCGTGCCCCCACCTCCCGCATACCCATCCCCTAATTCCGCTCCTTGTTCACCGCCCACCTAGAACCCCATCGCCACTTTCCTCGACCCCAGGTCCATCAAGCAAGGCGTTTGTTGCCAGCAGATTTCCCCTCTGCGGCGAGCGACATGTCCGGCAGTCTTGGAAGCGGCACACCACACCGGAATGTGCTACCACCGACACAGAACCAAAAGCGTAAACGCTCAGGTCATTTTTCTGCCGCCCTAGGTCTATGCCTCTTTCTAGATCAGTCAAGCATGAGTTCTAGTAGATCAACATGTGTAGATCGTTGTTCAAGATGCTGCAGCTTATGTGCAAGATCTAGGTTTTAGATCATAGACATGGTTCGAGATGCCTAGCACGTGTTGAACGTGACACCCTATGATCCGAATCCTTCGACAATGTGCTTGTCTTGGGTTTTAATTTCATAGATCATGGTTCCAGATGCCATGAATGTGTTGAGCATGACACCCTATGATCCGATCTTATAACTATGTGTTAGATTTAGGTTTCTGTTCCTACATAATGGTTCAGGTAATAGGGCACAACTTGTTGGATAAACCCTGCTGCTTGGCGTCTTAACTGACGCAACTGAACAACTTGATACCTAATACACTAAACCTGACACTTAACTGAACTTGTTGACAGTAGGGTTTAGACAGTTAACTGAATGCCGATACGAGATTTGGAGGCAATAGAATAATGTTTTGTGAGCATGTTAATTTTACAGTATGGATCACATAATTGTTGCTTGAATGATCTTGTCTACTCTGTTTGTACTAATGAGTATGATCATGACTTGCCTTTGCTTGATTATTTTCAGTTACTCAAGTCAAAACAGCAGACGAATATGAAAATGTTAGGAAACAAGTGATGGATGAGAACGTGTCTCGTATGTTTGAAGCACTAAAGAAGAATGCTATTGAACATGGCAAGCCAATGTTGGATTTCACGGCGATGGCGCGTGAATTTGTGTTTGGTACTGCTAAGAAACCTGTGGCAGTGACAACACGGAAAGAGGCACAGCCGCAGGAGAAGGATATCACCGAGGACCCTAATTATGAACTTGATCCTGCCGACGAGCCCACTGATGATGATGTGTTTGTTCCGGATGAAGAGGACCATGATTTTGTTAAATCTTCCTCTAAGGTGAAGAAATGCAGCATTCTCCTGCCTTCACATGTAGGATATGTACATATTGCTTTAATATTTATGGCTTGATCTATGAAAATGCAGGTGACGGAAGGTTCTACAAAAGAAAAGAAGCAGAAGCGCTCAAAAACCTTTGTGCCTCCAAATGTTGTAACAAGGTCAGCAGCAAATGCAGAGACTCAAGATGATGGTGAAATAGAGACCCCTACCCAGAAAGCAGGGGAAGGGGGTACTAATGGAAATGAATCCTCGCCCATGCTAATTCAAACCTCTAGAGGCAGCAACTCACCTGAGGAGAATGTACTTGTCCACAGCGAACGGGAAGGTATTAACAACACGTCTTACAATTTATTCACTGGTTTAGTTGCAAAATTTTCAATTGAAGTCTTGACTCTCGTTTTGTCACTAGTTTCAGTTGCAATTGTAGACACGGGTGCTCTAAAGGAAAAGCGTAATGTACGCAAACCTACTATGGGGCATGGGGTACACGAGTGGTCTAGAAGGAATGGAGGGGCTAAGATGCAGATCAACTTCAGTCCTGGCATGAGGAGACCCACTGATCCTGTGCAAGCAGCAAAACTGAGTTCAGAGTGTGGCATTCACATACGTAGCAAGATGCCACTGGCAACCAACTAGAAGCAGTATGGTGACAAGGAAGGTCGTCTGAAAGATACTATTCCGGAAACCATTAAGTCTATAACTGTAAGTCCGTTAACCTCTTATTCATTTTCCATATAAAATGTCTGGTGGATGATTTTTTAACAATTCTGTCATTCGATGCTGATATGAATTTGTGTTCCATGTTATCTGGAGGGAAAATTTGCAACGGACAGCAGTGGTGACCTTGGCAAAGACATTTGCACCGACATTTTACAGAAAGGTATTCGCCAACAACGTTGGAGGCTGAAAAAGGTCTATTGGAAAGAAGTTAAAGATCTAACCCGCGAGCAAGCTTTATTGTTGAAACCAAAAGAGGTAGACGAGGAAAGCTGGGCAGAGCTTCTTGATATATGGCATGATGAGCACTACAAGGTACACGATTCCTGTTGTT
This sequence comes from Avena eriantha, assembly GCA_910589775.1. Taxonomy (NCBI): domain Eukaryota; kingdom Viridiplantae; phylum Streptophyta; class Magnoliopsida; order Poales; family Poaceae; genus Avena; species Avena eriantha. Next base: position 474,573,182 of record OU342745.1, read on the forward strand.
TTAGCTACATCTATGGCAGACATACTACTGTACTGTGGAATACTAAATTCATGCATCTGTACATAGGCAATCTGCGAGAGTAACAAGAAGAACAGAGATGTTGTGACGAAGAAACACACCGCTGGCTCAAGAAGCTTTGTTGCACATTACCATGCACTTGTGAGTATTTGTACTCTTCAGATGCAACACCTACTTATTTTTGTGAACATGCCATACACAGTTATAATTCATCGTGTCATAATTCTTGTAGAAATCTGAGAAGACCGAGGACGTCGATACCTCCCCGATTGCTTTTTTAAAGCAAGCCACACTAACAAGGATGGTATGATGTCCCAGAAATCAGCAGAAGCTTATGTAAATAAATTATTTTATGTGCCACGCATTTCTCATTAGTTTGTCTAATTATTTGATTTCTTCTAACTCTGGACTTGCTATTTTTTTATCCTATTGTAGACTGAGATGGTGCTTCAGAAAATGGGACCACACCAAGAAGATTGGATTCCCAAAACTGATCTAGAGATTGTTGAAGAAGTCCTGAGAGACCAGAACAATTCAAGATTAATTACTTTCCTTTCCAGCATCGGAGTTTCAGCTGCTTCCAAGAGGTCTAGCGTCTCAGCTGGGCGCATCCGTGATTTAGAAGAAAAGTTCTCAAGTGAGGAGCAAGATTCGTTGAATGCAGCTGAAAGGGTTCAACGCGAGATGGAGGAACGGATGCAAGAGGAGGAAAGGAGATTTGAAGAGATGAGAAAGAAGCAGGATGATGAACTTGAAGCAGTGCAAATGTCCAGCGAAGCGAATCTTCTGGCATTTGAGAAGAGGCAGAAGGAAATGGATGGCATGCTTAGTTACCTGTTGAGGATGTCGCAGAACTCCCAGTCCCAGTCCCCGTGACTTGGGCCAAAAATCTCTGCGCGCTAATGGGCCGGGTGGACCGAAACATTGTTTTTTTATTCCTTTAGTCGTTCGAGTTTGATACAGCAGTTTCAGTCTACCCGAATTTTCTGCCATTTCAAATATTTTCTTCCATTTAATTTTGTTTTGTAATTTGCGTGGAATTTCCATTTTTAATCAAATTTGTCCGTGCAAAAAAATTGGTGACGGCGTCACATTCCTCCCGGCCCACAAGGCAGTTCCGAATGGGCCGGCCCAAAAAATGACACGTCATCATCGCGGGCCCCACATGCAGACGCCACGTCTGGTAGACTGAAATGGCAGAGACTTATAAATATGAATTGTATCACACGCAAACTTTAAAATTCTGGTAGACTGAAACTGCTGTATCAAACTCGAATGACTAAAGGAATAAAAAAACAATCTTTCGGCCCACCCGGCCCATTAGCGCGCAGAGATTTTTGGCCCAAGTCACGGGGACTGGGACTGGGAGTTCTGCGACATCCTCAACAGGTAACTAAGCATGCCATCCATTTCCTTCTGCCTCTTCTCAAATGCCAGACGATTTGCTTCGCTGGACTTTTTCACTGCTTCAAGTTCATCATCCTGCTTCTTTCTCATCTCTTCAAATCTCCTTTCCTACTCTTGCATCCGTTCCTCCATCTCGCATTGAACCCTTTCAGCTGCATTCAACGAATCTTGATCCTGACTTGATAACTTTTCTTCTAAATCACGGATGCGCCTAGCTGAGACGCTAGACCTCTTGGAAGCAGATGAAACTCCGATGCTGGAAAGGAAAGTAATTGATCTTGAATTGTTCTGGTCTCTCGGGACTTCTTCAACAATCTCCAGACCAGTTTTGAGAATCCAATCTTCTGGGTGTGGTCCCATTTTCGAAAGCACCATCTCAGTCTACAATAGGATAAAAAAAATAGCAAGTCCAGAGTTAGAAGAAATCAAATAATTAGACAAACTAATGATAAATGCGTAGCACATAAAATAATTTACTTACATAAGCTTCTGCTGATTTCTGGGACATCATACCATCCTTGTTAGTGTGGCTTGCTTTAAAAAAAGCAACCGGGGAGGTATCGACGTCCTCGGTCTTCTGAGATTTCTACAAGAATTATTACACGACAAATTATAAGTGTGTATGGCATGTTCACAAAAAGAAGTAGGTGTTGCATCTGAAGAGTTCGAATACTCACCAGTGCATGGTAATGTGCAACAAAGCTTCTTGAGCCAGTGGTGTGTTTCTTTGTCACAGCATCTCTGTTCGTCTTCTTACGCTCGTAGATTGCCTATGTACAGATGCATGAATTTAGTATTCCACAGTACAGTAGTATGTCTGCGATTGATGTAGCTGAAACAACAGGAATCGTGTACCTTGTAGTGCTCATCATGCCATATATGAAGAAGCTCTGCCCAGCTTTCCTCGTCTACCTCTTTTGGTTTCAACAATAAAGCTTGCTCACGGGTTAGATCTTTAACTTCTTTCCAATAGACCTTTTTCAGCCTCCAACGTTGTTGGCGAATACCTTTCTGTAAAATGTCGGTGCAAATGTCTTTGCCAAGGTCACCACTGCTGTCCATTGCAAATTTTCCCTCCAGATAACATGGAACACAAATTCATATCAGCATCGAATGACAGAATTGTTAAAAAATCATCCACCAGACATTTTATATGGAAAATGAATAAGAGGTTAACGGACTTACAGTTATAGACTTAATGGTTTCCGGAATAGTATCTTTCAGACGACCTTCCTTGTCACCATACTGCTTCTAGTGGGTTGCCAGTGGCATCTTGCTACGTATGTGAATGCCACACTCTGAACTCAGTTTTGCTGCTTGCACGGGATCAGTGGGTCTCCTCATGCCAGGACTGAAGTTGATCTGCATCTTAGCCCCTCCATTCCTTCTAGACCACTCGTATACCCCATGCCCCATAGTAGGTTTGCGTACATTACGCTTTTCCTTTAGAGCACCCGTGTCTACAATTGCAACTAAAACCAGTGACAAAACGAGAGTCAAGACTTCAATTGAAAATTTTGCAACTAAACCAGTGAATAAATTGTAAGACGTGTTGTTAATACCTTCCCGTTCGCTGTGGACAAGTACATTCTCCTCAGGTGAGTTGCTGCCTCTAGAGGTTTGAATTAGCATGGGCGAGGATTCATTTCCATTAGTACCCCCTTCCCCTGCTTTCTGGGTAGGGGTCTCTATTTCACCATCATCTTGAGTCTCTGCATTTGCTGCTGCCCTTGTTACAACATTTGGAGGCACAAAGGTTTTTGAGCGCTTCTGCTTCTTTTCTTTTGTAGAACCTTCCGTCACCTGCATTTTCATAGATTAAGCCATAAATATTAAAGCAATATGTACATATCCTACATGTGAAGGCAGGAGAATGCTGCATTTGTTCACCTTAGAGGAAGATTTAACAACATCATGGTCCTCTTCATCCAGAACAAACACATCATCATCAGTGGGCTCGTCGGCAGGATCAGGTTCATAATTAGGGTCCTCGGTGATATCCTTCTCCTGCGGCTGTGCCTCTTTCCGTGTTGTCACTGCCATAGGTTTCTTAGCAGTACCAAACACAAATTCACGCGCCATCGCCGTGAAATCGAACATTACCATGTTCAATAGCATTCTTCTTTAGTGCTTCGGACATACGAGAAACGTTCTCATCCATCACTTGTTTCCTAACATTTTCATATTCGTCTGATGTTTTGACTTGAGTAATTGAAAACAATCAAGCAAAGGCAAGTCATGATCATACTCATTAGTACAAACAGAGTAGACAAGATCATTAAAGCAACAATTATGTGATCCATACTATAAAATTAACATGCTCACAAAACATTATTCTATTGCCTCCAAATCTCGTATCAGCATTCAGTTAACTGTCTAAACCCTACTGTCAACAAGTTCAGTTAAGTGTCAGGTTCAGTGTATTAGGTATCAAGTTGTTCAGTTGCGTCAGTTAAGACGCCAAGCAGCAGGGTTTATCCAACAAGTTGTGCCCTATTACCTGAACCATTATGTAGGAACAGAAACCTAAATCTAACACATAGTTATAAGATCAGATCATAGGGTGTCATGCTCAACACATTCATGGCATCTGGAACCATGATCTATGAAATTAAAACCCAAGACAAGCACATTGTCGAAGGATTCGGATCATAGGGTGTCACGTTCAACACGTGCTAGGCATCTCGAACCATGTCTATGATCTAAAACCTAGATCTTGCACATAAGTTGCAGCATCTTGAACAACGATCTACACATGTTGATCTACTAGAACTCATGATTGACTGATCTAGAAAGAGGCATAGACCTAGGGCGGCAGAAACATGACCTGGGCGTTTACGCTTTTGCTTCGGTGTCGGTGGTAGCACATTCCGGCGTGGTGTGCTGCTTCGAAGACTGCCGGACATGTCGCCCGCCACAGAGGGGAAATCTGCTTGATGGATCTGGGGTCAAGGAAAGTGGCGATGGGGTTCTAGGTGGGCGGTGAACAAGTAACGGAATTAGGGGATGGGTATGCGGGAGGTGGGGCACGCCGTTTTTAAAGTGTCGTGGGGGCGGCAAATTGCTAGCGCCAAAATGGGCGGGCGGGTGGAAAACAGAAGAGGTGGGAACGAAATTTTTCGATACACAAGTGGAGGGAACGAAAACCATTCATTGTATATTTGATTGGAAAAAACAGTGGGAACGGAACGGGAGGTTTACAAGCGGGGATTATCTCTAATTACATATTGTAATTAAATAAATCCTAACACATGCAACGGCTTAGGTTTTTCCACTACTTAGACCTCCCGTGCGGAATTTGTAATATGGTTTACAAGCCAGGATTATCTCTAATTCATTGTACTATAAATTTATTTGGCCATGAACCATATTAAATTATTTGAATAAGTCATTTGTTTATATATGAAAAGGAAAACAAAATATGTTCATTCACGTACAACAGTTGGATTACTGAGCAAACAATACCATTAGTTTCCTTCATTCCACAACTCCAACTTGAAAGCTGAAGCACAATATCACTTAAACAAGTAAACCTCATTGATTCGAAAAACAAACAGAAGAGCAGAATTATTTCACATATTAGATATGTAGCGAGCAAAATTTTCTAACATCCACCAAAAGGTAGGTGATCTCATTAGACATTACAACCAGAAACTCAGCAAATAGTTTTGCAACTAGGAACAGGGGCGGATCTGCTTGGTCACACCCTGATGCACATGCAACAGGGTAGAAAAAGCATTTTTAGTCTTATATATTAGACTTAAGCATCGTGTATCAGGAAAACTTAAACAGAGTGCATCAGGGTAAGTTTAATCCTAGATCCTCTTCCTAGTCTAGGAAGAGGCAGACATGGAAATCTGATAGGGTCAGGACACGGTCTGGACGTCAGTACTAGCCCTCTGACATCTCCTCCTCCTTGACGGGCATGGTCTGCGTGTCCCTGTCACCGCCACTGCCATCATCGTCGCTGTCATCGTCGCTGCTGGTGGCGTACTCCCGGCGGGAGAGCCTACCGCCGTAGATTGTGACGACCAGCTCCCTGTTGCGAGCATAGTAGTCGAACGCCAGGATGTTGCCTAGCGAAATACTGTAGCACTTGACGAACTTGGGCCAGCCCCAGCGGAGGTACAAGCGGCCGTCTCGATGATCGAAATACATCTCCACATCGAAGGTCAGCCTACTGTTACGAATGGCAACCCGACAATTTTGCCCATGTTCGATTGAAGTTCTAGCAGATGCTCTTGCTCACTCTCAGTAAGCCGGCATCTTTGGGCGATGACGGCTCCGAGATCACGCTTCTGCGAAGATGCTCCTGCCATGTTAAAGAATGGGTTGCGCATACAAATTTAGCACACATTAACAAATGGTAAAAGTGTAGGAAACACATTATAGGTATTACAGCGTCGTAGCAACGTATTTCATCACAACAATACAAATATTGTTTCTGCAAATACTTGCAAGTTATTTCAATGCTACAAACACTAGTCATAGTATTGTACATTAGATTTACTTTTTCATGCCTGATGTCCTAAGTTATAGCTATAGTGTATTCCTACCTATTAGGAAAACATTTATTCACAAGTGTTATCTGTTGCTCACCCTTGGCTAAGATTTTCAAAAAGTGGCACATGTGCTAACATGTTCTAGTTTCTCTTATTTGCAGGCACACAACAATGCAACTTCCTATAAGTACAAGGTTATCAAGTATTGGGATATAATTAGCACACTTTACTCAAGGGATCGAGCTACTAAGCGGGGGCTAGGACTGCAGCTGAAAGCCGTGCGGGAATGGCGGACGAGAACGCTAACAATGACAACATCATTGATCAAGTTGTGTTGATATAATGAGCAGACAAGTGTATTTGTGGATACATTGATCTTTATTCATGTTGTAGTTGATTTTTATTTTGAAAATATCATATTTTATTTACATTATGTAATTGAATTTTGAAGCCAAATGTGTTGTTGATTTCACAATTGGCTTAAAATGGCAGCCAAACAGAAGCTGTAAATCATTTCATTTCAGAATTCCAGGTGGCAGCCAAACATAAAAATTCATTAAGGAATTTAAGTTCCATCCAAATGAAGTGACATGGGGATTTCATTTCATTTCATTTCAACCAAATGAAATGAATGCATAGGAGCCAAACGAGCCCTAATATATTTTCCTACAGATGCATTGTAGTGTTCAGACCTTATGCAATGTTTCCTTCCAGTAGTGTTTGATTCATGGGATTGTAATATGCAGGAATTATTCCAGTAGGTACACTAGTGTATTTTCATGGGAAATCTAGCTTCAGCACATAACTCGTGGAAAACCCTACTGGACAAACAATGCAGACATGATTTCAGTGGGCAGCACAAGTAAATCAACATGATTGGGCTCACCTTCAGCGCGGAGCAAGGTTGCGGAGATGCGGTCAATGCACACGGGCCGGCGTCGCGGTGGTGTGGCCGGAGTCGATGCGGACGTGCACGTCGTTACGGGCGGCGGATGCGTTGCGGAGATGCGCAGCGGCGTGGCTGTGGAGAAGCGCGGTGGCGGGGTTGCAGAAATACAGTCGTCGGTGGCTGGACGATCCTAGCAGAGGCGATGCGGATGGCCACGGCGGTGCGGAGATGCGGCGGCGATGCGGAGATGCGGATGGAGAGGAGCAGTTTGGGGAAAGTACGAGAAGGGGCTAGGATATCTGTAGGGATAGATTTTTTCCCCAATTAGGTAAACTATTATTTGTACTAACATTGGTGCATGTTGGACCCACTTGTACTAACATTGGTGCATGTGGGACCCACTTATCAATGTTTAAAATAGCGGGCTATTTGATTTAGCGGCGCCGATTTTAAAAGCTATCAAAAGCCATAGCGCGCTATGCCCATTTAGCGGGTTTGCTAAATAATGATTTTTTTTAAAAAGAGCAGTACATATTGGTATATGTATCAATAATTTACAAATATTTGACAGTTTTACAGATCAATGCTCTCATCAACTCACTTATAACAGGTTTGACAGTGCATAGTGCATATTACATAGTAAAATTTGAAACAGAGCCACTTATACTAGCATTGGTGCATGTGGGACCCAATGGCATCTGTGGTTCCTGTTTGGCTGAGTTTGGGCAAAATCTGACCCTGATGACACATGTGGGTCCAGTTACACTAGCATCGGTGCATGCGAGTACCGATGGCATCTATGGTTATAGTCTGAGTGAGTTTGGGCAAAAGTTTGACTGAAATTGTTCTTAAGTTGACCCTGATGACACACGTGGGTCCACATACACTAGCATTGGTGCATGTGGGCCCAATGGCATCTGTGGGTTCTATGTTGACTCATATCGCCGCAAAAGTTGACCCTGATGACACATGTGGATCCACTTAGCTAACTTTGGTGCATGTCGGACCCTATGGCATCTGTGGGTCCAGTTTGACTAAGATTGGGCTTAAGCTGACTCTGATGACACATGTGGGCCCACATAGCTAGCAGCGGTGCATGTGGGACCCTATGGCATCTGTGGGTCCAATTTGACTAAGATTGGGCTTAATTTGGCCGTGATGACACATGTTGGCCCACATAGCTAGCAGCAGTGCATGTGGGCCCCTATGGCATCTGTGGGTCCAGTTTGACTAAGATTGGGCTTAAGTTGACCCTGATGACACATGTGGGCCCACATAGCTAGCAGCGGTGCATGTGGGACCCTATGGCATCTGTAGGTCCAGTTTGACTAAGATTGGGCTTAAGTTGACCCTGATGACACATGTGGGCCCACATAGCTAGCAGCGGTGCATGTGGGACCCTATGGCATCTGTGGGTCCAGTTTGACTAAGATTGGGCTTAAGTTGACCCTGATGACACATGTGGGCCCAATTTGACTAAGATTGGGCTTAAGTTGACCCTGATGACACACGTGGGTCCACATACACTAGCATTGGTGCATGTGGGCCCAATGGCATCTGTGGGTTCTATGTTGACTCATATCGCCGCAAAAGTTGACCCTGATGACACATGTGGGTCCACTTAGCTAACATTGGTGCATGTGGGACCCTATGGCATATGTGGGTCCAGTTTGACTAAGATTGGGCTTAAGTTGACTCTGATGACACACGTGGGCCCAGTTTGACTAAGATTGGGCTTAAGTTGACCCTGATGACACAAGTGGGTCCACATACACTAGCATTGGTGCATGTGGGCCCAATGGCATCTGTGGGTTCTATGTTGACTCATATCACCGCAAAAGTTGACCCTGATGACACATGTGGGTCCACTTAGCTAACATTGGTGCATGTGGGACCCTATGGCATATGTGGGTCCAGTTTGACTAAGATTGGGCTTAAGTTGACTCTGATGACACACGTGGGCCCAGTTTGACTAAGATTGGGCTTAAGTTGACCCTGATGACACAAGTGGGTCCACATACACTAGCATTGGTGCATCTGGGCCCAATGGCATCTGTGGGTTCTATGTTGACTCATATCACCGCAAAAGTTGACCCTGATGACACATGTGGGTCCACTTAGCTAACATTGGTGCATGTGGGACCCTATGGCATATGTGGGTCCACATAGCTAGCAGCGGTGCATGTGGGTCCAGTTTGACTAAGACTGGGCTTAAGCTGACCCTGATGACACATGTGGGCCCACATAGCTAGCAGCGGTGCATGTGGGACCCTATGGCATCTGTGGGTCCAATTTGACTTAGATTGGGCTTAAGTTGACCCTGATGACACATGTGGGCCCACTTACACTAGCAATGGTGCATGTGGGACCTAATGGCATCTGTGGGTTCTATGTTGACTCATATCGCCGCAATAGTTGACCCTAATGACACATGTGCGTCCACTTAGCTAACATTGGTGCATGTGGGACCCTATGGCATATGTGGGTCCAGTTTGACTAAGATTGGGCTTAAGCTGACACTGATGACACATGTGGGGCCACATAGCTAGCATCTGTGGGTCCAATTTGACTAAGGTTGGGCTTAAGTTGACCCCGATGACACATGTGGGACCACTTACACTAGAAATGGTGCATGTGGGACCTAATGGCATATGTGGTTTCAGTTTGACTGAGATTGGGCAAAAGTTGATCCCGATGACAAATGTGGGTCCAATAACACTGGCTTAAAATAACTTTGTAACGCTTGCGTTTACAATTCTAGACTTTCATCAAGGCAAGTTTATATCTGTTGACAATCTGAATTTTTCCTTTGAACTAGTATAGCCAGTGCACAAACACAACTGAACACACATATAACATTACATAGATATGTTTGCTAGCTCATGGTACTTTAAGAATCAAGCATCCTAAAGTAGTTCAACTTAGAAAGTAAACAACAACAAAGTACCATGATTTGTACTACATAAACAACATACAACATCACGAATATAACTGGCTATAGTCTAGTAACATGCGACGTATCGCCCAGTTTTGGCATGTTTTGAGCGTAACCGACATACGCGAGACGCTAGTCGTGTTTTCCACGATGTCGGGCTGTTTTCCACGATCTCTCCCGGTTTCCACGTTTTGTCTGTTCGGTCCAACGTATCGCCCAGATTTGGCATGTTTTGAGCATAACCGACACGCGCGAGACGCTAGTCGTGTTTTCCACGATGTCGAGCACCAAGTGTTTCCGCTACTATATGCCAAGATACTTCCATGATATTGAAGTACGTTCTTCCAGACTTGTTCAGTCTTTTGTTTTGCCAGGTTGTTATGGATTTTTTTCCTTCTTGCAATGTTGTCATCTTGCTGCCTTGTTCGAATAGGAATGACCGAGTGTTAGCTTTTTAGATGCATGATGTTCAAACTCATGAACTTGGCTTGGTCAAAATCGCGTCGAACAAATATAATGCATTATGATGTGCAAGCCCCACCCTCCATTTTAACAACATATAAAAATATGGTATCAAAAATTGAAAGTTAACTTGCTCAAAATTCAAATTTGATTTGGAGGTGATTTAATATTTTCAAATTTCTACATGCACCAAGTTTTGAATCTGAAAAAACTCTACAAACGAATAATGTGGGCCCTACATTCCTTCAAACAATGGTGAAAACCTCATGGAATTCAGACAAACATAGCTCCTCAAATACAAATCTGAATTTTTCTAAAATTCATGTCAAAACCATCTATTTGATGTGTTTAACTGAATTTTCAAATTTGTACATGTACCAAGTTTTGAATCTGAAAAAACTCTACAAATAAATAATGTGGCCCCTATAGTCCTTCAAACATTGGTAAAACCCTCATGCAATTCAGACAAACACAGCTCGTCAAATCCAAATCTGAATTTTTATCAAAAAATTCTAAAAACTAGTCGGAATCTGCAAAATATTTAAAAATGATAAAAACAAGAGTAAAAAACCTAAGTACATAAAAATATTACATTTATTTTACATACAGTTATCGAATCTTTATTACAAGCTATATTACAACTTACAAGTAATATTGAAATAATAACAAAATGTTTAAAAAAAGGAACTCAGCCCAGCCAGGCCTTCTACCCGGACAAGCTACCTATGACCGAACTGGGCCTCTTTCAGCCCATTATGTCCCCAATGCCGCACGACGTCAGACGGGTCGGACGGCTAGGAGTTTAGTCCCACCTCGCCAACTAGAGAGGATTCCGACCAGCTTAAATAGCCACGCGTTCGGCTGCTATCAACAGCCTCTCTGTTCTGTCTTACTTGCTATCAGGAATTCTACTTTGGGTCGTTGGGCCTACTGACAGGTCACGGGCCTGCATCCTGGCCATTCATTTGGTTTCTAGTCGTATGCAGGCCGTGATTCCCTTGAGAAATATCCTTCCAGTGGGTGGCCTGTTTTTGCTTTATTTGATCTTTTTTGTCCTATATTTTAACATAAATTCATACGTTTTAATACAAATTTACATGGCATAGTGCATATACATCACTATCTCTGCACTTAAATGGCCCAAACCATTTCAAATTTTGAAATACTACTACAATTTGCTACACCTATCAAAACCTTCCAATTTAGAATTGACGCAATGAAATACATTTTTCTAACTGGCAGCACAACTATCATGGCACAACACAGATACATATGTAAGAAACAAGCAATTAAGAGCATGTAACCATCACCTTACTAGCAGCATAATAACAGAGTAGTCTTACGGGAACTTCACCCTACGATCACAAGGTTACCACTTATAATCACAGTACCAAAAGAACATACTTCTCAACCACTTCTACCTAGTTAACCAGTTCGACATATTAACCATATATACATAAACATCATCGCTATACTGATTATGTGACCATACATACTAGTAGCTGATATCAATATTCACTCCTCTTCAGTCTCGGAGTCGCTGAACACAAACTCATCTGGCTGGAGGACCCTGAATAGAGCTTCGTGCCTGCCACGATCACGCAGGTCACCCTCAAAGTAGTCCTCACCCAGACGTCCACGAGTGGCTACCTCTCGGACATGCTGCACAAGCCCCACCCTCAATCCCCCATGTGGCTTGAAGTGGTGGAATGGGCACCTGTAGAACTCGGTGCTGAATGGCAGGTAAGCAGAAATCCCCTTACGCCTGAGCTTCATTTCTTCTTTCCTCACAAAGGACTTGTATGTCCATTGCTCCACTTCAACATCTGAACCAGAGAAGTACTGCACAATAAATAAAACAAGAAAACAGTTAGTACTGCCTACTAAATATAAAAACCTACTACTTTTGTGCATGTCCAAATGCACTATAGCTGCTTGGAATAACATACCTCCTCATCAGGACACGGGGAGAGTACATCATAGGCATCACCTGGGGTTGGTGCCTGCCAGACAATTAAGATAAATGAACACTAGCATTTAAGGTAATTATTAAAAGCATTCAATATTAATAAATGAAAAACACTAGCAAAAATTAATAGCACAATAATTCAACTTCACAAATCTGATCATAAAAACAACATTGATTTAAGAAACAAATCATTAAACTACATCAATGCTTTTTATACTACATTCCATTAAATTACAATGATTATTTCGAGGTTGGAATTGAAGGTAAAGAAACTAGACTATACATTCAAACAAAAAAATATCAAGGATCAATCAGTTTAGTATCAGGTTGCATGAAGCTCCAGCAAGTCAAAATAGAGTAGTACAAAGTCTGTAAACTAATTAGTCTACACAAATATGTTCATACAAGCATAAGCATCTAAAGAAATGTGTCTTAAAATCAATTGGTACAAGTAAAGGAAAACAAAAGTAAGTACACAGATCACTAATTTGCACACTATTATGAGGCACCACTACAATCAATTAATAACATACATGCCATATGGTTATAACCACATTGTTCAGATCTAGTGCTAGAAGTTAATAAAATTCTATAAGTAATTTTAACACATTTCCCGTAAAAGCAATTAAAGCAACAAAAAAGGAAACTACAAAAGTATACCAAAGCTAGATAACCACATTATATCACAGCAGCTAATTCAGACTAGTTGAATAGTTGTAGCCAGCTAACCACATTATACCACATGTACCAAAAAAACAAGCCATACTGTTAACTAGTTGAAACTAACTAACCACATTATATCATAGCAGCTAAAATGAGAATCATGTAAACCATGTTCCTTCAACATAATACGGATTAACTACAAATTAAACTCTATCAATTTAACAACAAATAAACCATCTTCCTACTAATTGGAAAAACTTCACCAATGGACTATCAACATTGGTCATCTATACAAAATTACACAACGAATCTACAGACCCAGCCTTCCATCCAATAAATCCCTAAGGCCCCGGTCGTTTTACTTTGGATTGTCCTGGTTTGACATGGATTGATGTGGTTTAAATACTATTTAAGTCAAAATATACTCTAATCCAGTCCAATCTAACATAGAGGTGGACTGAACATAGCCCAAAGGATATGAATCCCTAACACTGAAAGAACTGAATCTACAAAACACATCTTACTTCCAAATAATTTGAAGGGATTGAACAGAAATTAGAAGAAAATAATACTAACCTGCATCGCAGCGACCTGTGGAGACTGGACCGACGCCAGATGCTCCGCGCCGCCGACCGGCACGTTCAGATCCAGCATTTCCACCTCGCTGAGGTCTGCATGCACCAACTCCTCCTCTCCGAGCGCCGCATCGACCAGAGCGACCAGCGCGGACCGACGACCTCCTCTACCGCCATGGCCCTCCACCACCTCGACCGCATCTGGGCGGCTCTCGGCTCCAAACCCCGCCCTTGCAGAACTGCCTGCATTGCCGCCGGACCCCACTCCGGCCATAGTCGGCGTCGAAATATCGCGGTATGGGAGAGCTCGAAGGCCTCAGGCGGAGGAGACGATGGGGAGAGCTAGGGTTTTCTCCCGCGCTCTTCTTTCCGTATCTACTGAGGAAAAAGGGGGCAAATGTTGGGGATGAGGCCAAGCGAAGTGGCCGAGGGACCTCTTATACGTCGCGTCGGTTCGTTTCAGTTGATGTCACCCGCGCACGTGACACCCACCCGTACAAAACTGAATTTTTTCAGCAGACTACTTCTATTTTCTGGATAACTGAATTTTCAAATTTCTACATGAACCAAGTTTTGAATCTGAAAAAACTCTACAAAATGGAAAATGTGTCCCTTGGAGTCCTTCAAACAATGGTGAAAACCTCATGGAATTCAGACATACACAACTCCTGAAATCCAAATCTGAATTTTTAGGTCAAATTCGCGTCGAACGCAGAGGACGCATATGTACGAACCAAGCTGACCTAACAATATATCCATGATTAAACCACATCTTGTGGACCTAAAAATGATTTTTGCCAAAACAAATTAGGTTGCAATGATGTAGATGTAGATCAATATTTCAATGTTTTGACCATATTGACCAAAATTTGACTTGAGGTAAAATTTGAGAAAACAATCATTTGACAATGAACAAAGTGGTCACATTCCAACTAAATGACCCCAAATATCATACCATGTTGGTGAAATACACATTTTATTCAAATTTTTGAACTACCTTTACAAAATGTAGTTGAATTTCAATTATTAAAACGGAAAATGGTATTTGAAATCATAATTGGACCAAAAACCCAAAAGATGAAATGTGTGCTATGACAAGATACACCTACATGCCAAATCTTAGACCATTCTGAGAAAGTAGCCATGGAGTTGGGCATCTCCTAGGTAATTTGGGTACTTACACATGAGACTCACACTTGAAACCAAGTGTGAGAGAGCAACCTCAACTTTCATTCAACAAACTCAAGGTTTATTATTTTTTGTGCAAACTAGGGTACAATGTAAGACACATGGCCAATGTTTTACTTTTTTTTATTTTTTTTATTTGCTTAATTTGTATCAATAAGTATCCTGTTTGCTTAATTTTAATTTACTTTTTTACCATTTTCTTAATTGCTGCTTATTAATGTGTTGATTCCATAGTGCGTATCAATTAGTATCCTGTTAAGTGTAATGATCAATGCGTTTGAAACTTAAATTCATCCGAGTCTTGTTTCATTCTAGTGATTATGATTGCTCATATGATATCTATTAGTTAATAGTTATCAGATTTCCGTTGCAACGCGCCACTCTCCCAAATGTCATGCGTGGGTCCAATGTGAAATCAATGGGAAAGTGGACTACATATGCAGGACTACACGATTCCACACCCACGCGTGCACCAGAGGAAACCGAACCGGCAGCATCTATATAACACATCGGTCTCATCGTCTCTCCCACCATCGTCCACTTCTTCCCCAATCTGCCGAAAACCCCAATCCGCTCCCACCACCGCACCACCAATCTCATCCCTTAGTGAAATCTGCAAGATGAAGCGCACTCGCGAAGACGAGACGGAGTCGAAGGCGGTCGGCGGCTCTAGCGATGCACCCGCGGTCGTCGCCGCGGTGGCGGGCGAGGAGTCTTCTTCGGGAGCACCAGCCGCTCGTCGGCACGCCGTGACCGTTGCGGACTCCACCGTACTGGTCGTGGTCGCCTTTGATGATGAGAAGAAGGAGGACGTCGTGGCTCCCACGGCAGATCTACAGAACCCGCATGCAGGCCGCCAGGTCATCGTCGTGCCGGACGATGAGTACTACGACGGCGAAGACCCTGACTCCATCGAGTACCTCTATGAAGAAGCCCGCAAAGAAGATGTACCGTTCAAGGAGGAGGCCTCCGACGACGGCACCGAGGTTCTGAGCTGTTATGTTCGATCTCCTTTGTTCATCTTACTGTTCACATAGGGTTTGATCGTAGAGTAGAGTGATTTGTGTTGTCTAGGTGGTCTTCTAGATATTCTTGATTCTAGGGTTCGTACGGTTCCTTTTTAGTTGACTTTGATTTGATCTGCCATATAGTATTCTTACTCATATGATATATATGGGTTCATGGTTATCAGATTAATTTCTGAATGTTGTGCCTTAAATTCATCCAAGTCTGATTTGATTGTAGAGATTATGATAACAAAGATTTTTGTTTGAGAAGAAAAGATTGATCTGATGCATAGAATTTATAATTACCATTTTCTTAATTTGCTACTTATTAATGTATTGATTCCATAGTGTGTATTAATTAGTATCCTGTTAAGTGCAATGATCAATGCGTTTGAAACTTAAATTCATCCGAGTCTTGTTTCATTCTAGTGATTATGATTTCTCATATGATATCTATCAGTTAATGGTTATCAGATTACATTCTGAATGTGTTAAGGTAGTTACCTTGCACATGATTGATCAACACAAGCGACTTAAATTTATTTGAGTCTAATTTGATTGTAGACATTATGATAGCAAGAATTTTGTTTGGGAATAAAGGATTGATCTGATGCATGGAATTCATAATTACCATTATCTAAATTTGCTGCTTATTAATGTGATAATTCCATAGTGTGTTTGGATCAGTATCCTATTTAGTGTAACGATCAATGTGTTTAAAACTTAAATTCATCCAAGCCTTCTTTAATTCAACTTATTATGATTGCTCATATGATATCTATCGGTTCATAGTTATCAGATAACTTTCTGAATGTGTTAAGGTAGTTAACTTGTAAATGATTCATCATGAAGTGCCTAGAGATTATGATAACAATAATTTTATTTGGGAAGAAATGATTGATCTGATGAATGGAATTTCATGTGTAATGATCAATGCGCTTTGAAAATTAAATTCATCTGAGTCTTCTTTCATTCTAGTGATTATGATTGCAAGAATTTTATTTAGACAAAATTGGTTATTTGCCCCTAAAGTTCACATGCCTTGAATTATGTCCCCAAAGAATATTGTTCTTTAATAAATTATCCATTATGGACTTTGAAGCAGATAGAAATGAACGCTCAGGCGTTCCAGCGCTCACTAGACATGATAAGACAAAACTGTCCTCGATTCATCAAATATTGGTCACACAACATTATCCTCGATTCATCAAATGTTAGTACTATCACCGCAACACAAAACTGTCATCGATTCATCAAATGTTAGTACTATCACCGCAACAATTTAGAATAATTTTGGCAGCATTGTTAATTTTTTACAGCTTATTTCGTTTGATCGTTGTTGTGCTCCTGTTTATCTCACTTCTTACGTATTTCAAAATTCACAGGAAAAATCTGACGACGTGGGCCACGACAAGGACGACAGGGACCGCAAGAGCCGCTTTGTTCTTAAGCGGCTTGTGAGTGGCCAGATACCTTTCCGCAGCCGCGGGGAGCTATCTTGCCCATTCTGCGGCAGAGTCATCACCAAGAACTTAGAGAGAATGATCCAGCACGCGGATGGCGTTGGCGTAGGCAGCAGGCAGAAGCACAAGGGCCACACCAAGGTGAAGCATGCCGCCTTTGGCAGATTCCTCGACAAGTACGTCAAGGGTGGCCTCATCCCGGTTATCGGTCCTACTGTTGGCCCTCATGTTCTGTCTCCACAAGTTTAGTTTCTGTTTGTGTTGTCCCCCTGGAGATGAAGAGAAACTGTGTGCTGTTTGAAGACTAAGTTTTTATTATGTATGGTGGAAGCTAGGCAATCATACCCAGTTGTTTAAGACTATGTTAATGTGTATGGAGTTTGCTGTTGCGTTACCGGTGCACTTGTTATCTGAATTCTCATGTTGATGCACACTACATTTGTTTACTAAATTAGATGGTTTGATGCTTTATTTTGTAGCTAAGAAAGTTTGAAGTAAGTTTAGACTACAAAAAGTTTTTGAAACCAATCTCAAACCAGAAACTTATGTACTTTACATACTGATGATCCTTCAGAATGTCTAAAAATAACCACAAACATGAAAGGCAAACTCCTTATTTCCAATACTTTTCATAAAATTTGCAAAATATTCTAAGTAAAGGATTTAATTAATATAGCTAATTCTTTCCTTGTTAGTCTCAAGATTCCATTTTAGAGGATCTTACAGGACCTAACTATGACGACTAAGTCAGAGCAATAAAAACCAAATCAATTTCCTTGCTCTGCGCACTAAATGTAATCAATATATTTCCTTGTTTTGCCTAACGGCTAAAGCTAATCACGTCGAGCCCACAAATTAAGCTTACAACTGGGTCCAGGCCCGGCATGCAAGCATAGTCGGACCATATATATATATACGCTCTCCCTCCAACAAACCCTAAAGGCATAGTTGGAGTTAGCGCCGCCATCTAAACCACCTTTGCCTAGGCCACAGATCTGTCGAGGGAGAGGGATGGCGAAGGGCAAGATCATTGCGGTAAAAATCTAACCTATCTAGTTCACATGTACTAGATCTATTTGGACAAAAATGTACGGCCAATGATCTTTAAATTTTCTTTTTTGATTCGTAGTGTCCTTGGTGTTTTGACACCAAGGGTCTGTGCGGCCTGGGCGACAAGACCAAGTCCTTTTTCATTCTCACCCTTGTAGAGAATTTTGAAGAAATGACGGTACTGGTTTTATTTTTTGTATTATCATCAGTCTTTCCTGTTCCACCCTTTTGTCATGAATTATAGCATCTGTTAGTTTGTCATGTAGTAAACATGTTCCATTTTTCTTCAGTTAATACCCTGCTATGCTAGAGCGAATTTCCTTAAGAAGTTTGCCATCGACTCTGTCGACCACGAGAATGATTTTATGGTCGAGGTGGTTACGGAAGAAGGGTTCGAATTCAACGTTGATTGTATCAACAAGGATGGCAGAACATATCTTGAAGGCCAATATTAGAGAGAATTTGCTAGAGTCTACAATCTGGATGTTGGAACGGAGCTTGTCTTCTCTACCGACACACAAGGTCCATCTACCCCTGTGACGTCGATCAACCTACCGATCACCCACCCATGTAAGTAACTGCTTATTTGAAGTACTTCCTCCGTTTACAAATATACGATGTTTACGAGTTTGTATAAAATGGATGTATATATGTAGATCCACTAAAATATTTAGGTTCACCCATTTTGCTCGGTTTCTAGTCTACTTTGTAATGTGTAGAATGTCACCGATGGAATTGTCTCTAGTTTTTTCCTTATGAAAAAAGAAGTAGTTGCTTTGTGTTTGGCACGATATTTTTCCTTGTTCCTAAACAATCTTAATGTTGACGTACCTACCATCATTAATCTTAATTTTGATTCAGTAATATTCATTTAATTAAGTATTTGA
The DNA here is from genome assembly GCA_910589775.1 of Avena eriantha. Taxonomy (NCBI): domain Eukaryota; kingdom Viridiplantae; phylum Streptophyta; class Magnoliopsida; order Poales; family Poaceae; genus Avena; species Avena eriantha. The sequence goes on from OU342745.1 coordinate 474,592,197, forward strand.
ACTTGTACAGCATATTACAATCTGACCCAGGATAAGAAAAGCATATTTGACGCTATGCATGCCACTGATGGAACCATAATTAACTGGAGAATGATGGAGTCAGTGGTCAGCAATGTTGACATCATTGACACGCTGGTTGATAAAGATGGAGCTGGGCCTTATCAAGTTGGAAAATGTGAGTCTCTGATCCACACATTAAGCTGGACAAATTACAGGAAGAAAGAGCTGGTAAGTATGAGTGATCTACTTTGTTGTGCCTGTAATTTTCCGATTAACAAATGTTCACATTGTGCATGTGGACCAAGAACAGAAACTCCCGCAACGCCTTGTCCCTGAAGACATGGTTGAATATGGTGATATCACAATTGTGTGTGATAAATACACAAATGTCAAAGGGTCGTACTCAATTTCTCCTGAGGATGGCCGAGTATGTTGCGCTGGGTGGAGGGAAGTGATGTCACAGGAGGAGGATTTTCGGCAAATTGGAGACAAGATGTTTTTCATGCTGTACGTGGGACGTAAGGGGGCTTTCCTATTTGTCTTCTATGTTCCAAATGTGGAACTTTAATAGCCTTGATCATTTTCACTATGATGGTCATGGGTCATTTGTCGACCTAATAATATGAGATGTTAAGACAATATTTTACGATCCTTTCGTTATGTGGCATTAGTATGTCTGAAGACATGGTTAAGTGTAATGGTACTATTACATTTTTTATGAGCTGAAATATATTATGCCTGTCGTTGCTGCCAATTATAGTGAAATCGTGTTAATTGAGTTCATTTCATCGGTATCTATGAATATTTTATGAGCTACAAATTTTATGCGTGCACAACTTACTAGACGGACATGTCTGTTGCATAGGTTGTGTCACGTAAAGAAGTATCTATCTCCAGTAAATATATTTTGCTGCTCGAAGTAAGTATGACAAAAACAAGCAAAAACATCTAGGTACGACCATATATATCATTGTAATTAATAATTTTGTGTATAACATGGTTACTAGGAATTGAATGTAATAGTCTCCATAACTAGTTTCAAACAGTACAACTTGCGTGCTAGTATTTTAGTAACGCATTTTCACAAGGTACTAGTCAATATCACTATCAACATCTGAAATGCTCCTCCCAAATTCATCGACAACCGGTTCCAAGTCTTCTTGTTCTTCGTCGCTCGGGTCCATATCATTGTTTACACCATTTTTCCATGCTAGTTGTCTAACAGTCTGAGAGTCAACAAATATCACATCATCAGAGCGATCAGCCATGTCGTCTTCATGATCATCAACATACTCATCTTCCTCGTCCTCAGTTTGGTGAACAATGGGATCTTCCGAGCCTAGGTCTTCCTGGTATGCACCTGCATTGCCTTCATCATCTTTTTTAGAACATCGTATACATTCCTGTGCTTGAAAGTTCGCACCACCTTCCAAGGATCACCAAATTTTGTGTCTTCCAAGTAAAAACAAGTATCTTCTTGGTGAGCTAATATGAAAGGGGCGTTCTTGTACCACAATACAGACGTATTGATGCTTTTAAAGTATCCATCATCCTTCATCTCCGTGGTTTTCCTACTTCCAAGGTCAAACCAATCACAGCGGAACAAGAACACGGATCTATCGCCGTGCTTGTTTCTCGGGTACTGTAACTCAAGAACCTCCTTCATCACACCGTAGCATTCTTGATCTTGTTCGTTAGAAACGGATCCCCTTGTCATTATGCCTGAGTTTTGAGTCCTCATGTTCTTCTCACGCTCGACGGAACGGAACCTAGCGCCATTTACATTGCACATAGGGTGTACAACTATACGAGCATCTGGACCAAGTGCTAGTGATTTTAAATCTTCTGGAGCATTGTCCAAATTACTGACATGTTTTTTAAACCATGCAGGGAATTCTTTCTCTAGTTCCGCCTCAATGTTGTTCACACCCCTGTTCTGTAGTTGTTGTCGGAAATTCCTAAAAATCAAAAACAAATTAGTAATGGTACTGCTATAACACAAAATATTACTGAAAATTTTGAATGATTAATAAAAAGGTAAATAGACCTACCGAATATAATTTTGTGCCTCATCACAGTTCTGAAGTACATACCAAACCATACTGTCAAATTCTTTGGGAAAATACTTCAACTTGGATAGTCCTAAGCCTCTGGCTCCATCTGAAAAAATATCAAACTCTAGCGGATCAACTCTTTGTTTCTTATCTTGGTTCCTCTCAGGCTTGTTATGTCTGGTTTCTATGACATCGCCCAAAAATTTAGAGCAATGATGCAAGCACTCATCCACGATATATCCCTCAGCAATTGAACCTTCAGGCCTTGATTTGCTACGCACAGTTGATTTCAGGTACCCGAGCCTTCTTTCAACTGGATACATCCAACCATATTGAACAGGCCCACTCTGAAGTGCCTCATCGGGTAGATGAATAGCCAGGTGCACCATTACATCAAAGAATGATGGGGGAAATAGCAGCTCAAGCTTGCAAAGAATTATGACAATTTCAACCTTCATTCGACGCAGCACAGATGCTCTTAGAGTTTTGGCACACAACTCCCTGAAAAAGTTTCCCAGTTCAGCAATGGTCTCATACATCGCCTTTGATGCAATCCCTCTCAGAACAGCTGGCACCACACGCTGCATAAGTATGTGGCAGTCATGCGTCTTCAGACCGTGCACTTTACCCCCGGGATGTCCACACATCTTGCTAAGTTTCCAGAAAAACCATCTGTGAACCTAGTGTTGGCCAAATACTTGCACAATTTTTGTTTGCCTTCCTTTTGAAGCGTCCACGGTGCTTTCTCCTTTGAAAAACCCTTGGCCTCAGGTTTCATCCAGAACTTCTTCATGACATTAAATTTCTCCAAATCCATTCTACCACCAACAGTGTCCTTGTTCTTTCCATCAAGCTCAAGAAGGGTACCAAGGATATTGTCCAATATGTTCTTCTCAATGTGCATCACATCTAGGTTGTGAACAAACTTCAATCTTGACCAGTATGGCAGATCATATAAGCTGATCTTGAGGTGCCAGGTTGGCTCACCAGTCATGCCACGCTTTCTCTTCCTAGTTGATGGATTTTTCCCTGGCCTGTAATCCTGAACTCTCTGCACCCTCTCCTCTCTTTCTGCAAGTGTGAAACTTGTTGGTGCATCCTTAGGTTCAGGTTTTCCATTGAAGGCTCTACTACTCCTCCACTTGTGATCGTGAGGCAGAAATCGATGATGACCAATATAACCAATTTTATTATGCAAAGACTCGTAGCAAGGATCCTTATCGCAGTGCGCACATGCGAAAAACCCTCTTGTGCTACGGGCAGACATCGTGGCATATCCAGGATAGTCATGAATCGACCAAAGAAACGCAGCATGCAACGGAAACTCTCTACCTATGCACGCATCATATGTGCCCACGCCACTCCATAGCTTCATCATATCTTTTATCAATGGCTGCATAAATACATGAAAATCCTTTCCTGGTGAATTTTTTCCAAGGATTAGCAATGACATCATGAAGTTGGATTGATCCACGCACATCCACGGTGGGATGTTGTATGGAATGACAAAAACTGGCCACATACTGTATGAACTACTCATGTTTCCGTATGGGTTGAATCCATCTGTTGCAATACCAAGCCTTATGTTACGGGCATCTGAAGCAAACCATCCAAACTCCTTGTCAAAGTGCTTCCATGCTTCACCATCAGCTAGGTGCCTCAAAATACCCGGTTGTGCAACCCTCTTCTCCTTGTGCCACTTGGTGTTCATCGACGCTTCCTTGGAAACAAAAAATCTCTGTAACCTTGGGATTATAGGAAAGTATCGAAGCACCTTGTGGGGAATCTTTATATTTGCTTCCGGGTCTTTCCACCTTGAAAATCCACACTCGGGACAATGAGTTTTTTTGGCCTGGTCTCCCCAAAACAGAGCACAGTCATACTTGCATACATAAATTGTGTCATAACCAAGCCCAACCTCATAAAGAACACTCTTAGCTTCAGCATAGGACTTGGGAAAATTCACTTTTGGCAAAGCAGCACATAAGACAGCCATAAATTGATCAAAAGCTCTATTTGTGACCCGGTTGTATGATTTCACGTAAAGCATCTTCATAATGAATGACAAACTCGTCTTAGTGGTGCATCCCTCGTGAAGCTCTTTCTTAGCTTCTTCGATGAGTTTCGCATAGAAATTAGTGTCACTTGGGCCTCTGTCACCAGAATCATGCAGCTCATCTAACATCTTGTCAACATGATCATTATGATTCTCATTTCCATCATCATAATCATCATCGTCATCGCTTTGATATAAACTATGATCATAGTTTTCATCTGGACCATCATCTTCTCCATGACAACTCCACTTTGTGTACGAAACGGCCATACCATTGATGTGTAAGTGATACTCAACAGTGTCCTGAGTCTGCTGCGTAATATTAAGGCATTTTTGGCATGGGCACAATATTGATGCAGCTTTGTTGCAGTTTGCGCGCGGAAACTCCATAAACTCGCGGACACCTTGTATGTAAAAAGGGGTGAACTTGCGCCCATGAGTTATCCACTTTCGATCCATCGCTTACAAAAATATATATAATGTGTTCCACTCGAGTCATGATGCCATTCAATTTGTACTAATCGATGTGAAAATTGTTTACCAAAGTCCAAATAAATCACAATGTGTAACATAAACACCAATCCAAATCAATTTCATAACAGATCTCAAAGGAACTCACATGTGCTTCCTATCGCCGTGCGCCAGATCCAGGGAAGCTTATAATAAAGGGCTTCGACGGGCTCGATCTCGGCGGCGACGCGCAGGATGGGCGCGATGCTGCTGAGCGTGGACGGGACGACCTCGTTGTCGAACCTGCAACTCGCGATTTTCGCGAGAGAACCAAATCCAAGTTGGTGAAGATCGTGATTTGAGCCTGCCGCGAAGCCTCGCTAGCTGGGATCGTGATCGATCGTCGTCATCGCGTAGGGGACACCCTTGACGGCGCTCGTTCGCAAGAACAGAGAAGAAAATTGTTTGGAAGATCGCACAAGACCTAAATATAACGATCCGTGTTTGTACATGCCACGTACTGCACATAGAGTTTACAAAACGGTAGGCCAATCAAACAATACAAAAACCGAACGGTAGCCCAGCGGTAACGTAACATTTTACTTTGTACTAGGTCCTCAGTTCGAAACTCATCTTTGCCCTTTTATCTTTTTTAACACAATTGCTAACTCGTTGGTCCCACGAACAATCGGTGACGGCTTAATCTACGACGTTCTAAAATCCGTCGTGCGGATTATCGGTGACGGTTTGCCGTGACGCGAAACGCGACCGTCACGCATTATCAAGCATACGTGACGCCCAAAACTAATCCGTCACCTATGGTTACTTTCGGTGACGGTTCTGAATTTTGTCACCAGGCAATTCGTCACCGATTCTAGGATCTGTTGTAGTGTGGCTATCATCCAGTCCTAGCATATCCTCCTCCATCAGGTCCTCGCATAGGCCAGAGACTTTGGAGACAAAAATACTTTGTGGATTAACTTTCTTGACAAGAATAACCAACTCCCTTTCATATTCTACTTCCTTTAAAGATTTAACCGAAGATAGAACAGCAGAAGGTGAATCCCTCAAAGACACTCCTAATCTACTAGCCCGGTCTACAACCAAATTATCAGAAAGATTTATGATTGAGAGGTTTGGTTTGGGGTTCAAACCTGGTGAATTCCTTTGCTGCGTCAGAAGCATGGCCCTGTCCATCTGGGACGCATAGCATTCGACTGAGCTCAGAGCCGTCCACTGGATCGCACCCCACTAGCCATTGAAAGTACCCCTCCCTCTCATTTTGTTAGGCTTGCACCTCTATCTTGGTTAGCAATTTGACATGGAGGAAGAAGAAGAAGAAGGATGGTACTTTGGAAACACGGCCACCAGGTAATTTTTTTCAAGGCTATCCACCAGGTGATCTTGTTTGGCCATAAGCAGCAACAGGCTGAATTATCTCCCCTTGGCCCATTCAGATTAGTTTTTTTCAGTGGATTTTTAAATACATTTAGATTAGAGGGAGAGAAGGAGAAATTTGAAAGAAAAAAACTGAAACGTCCTTTAAGATTTTGATAACCAAAACTTTAACTAGGTTGAAATTTGTTCAAGAAAGTAAGTAGGGACTTTTATGGCGGAAGGGTTCTTGAGCCTACAAGGAGGGGATCGTGGGAGGAATAGTTCAGAGCATTTTCGGCCATGAACAGGACTTCCAATGCCCCGCCATGAACAAGACCTCAAGTGGGAGGAACAGTGGAAATCATTTTCTTCTTGACTTTTTCCTATTCTTTTGCACTTGTGCTTCAGTACCCTCCCCCCAATTACGTTGGCATCGATGCATGGGACGGTCTGGATCAGGCGGTCGAGAGGCTTGGTTCGGCGGCGGTCGATGGGTTCAGGCCGTCGATCGGTTCCGGCGTCGTTCGAGTCACCGAGTCCGCCGAGTCGTCGAGTCCGTCGATCGAGAGTAGGAACGTTCAGGTCCCTTACGAACATAGGACTAGCCTTTTTCTTCCGAGAGTTTCTGTACAATCGGCACATTAGTGGCCAATATTGGACAAGCTCAATCTGACTTCAGCCCGCCTAGAACCCACCCACAAACCATCCGACAACTAACCCACCAATGCTTCCTTGAGCGTTGGGGGGGGAGGGGGGGCAAGCAAGTGAGATACCATGCAGGCCATAGGGGGAAATGCACGTCACCCTCACACGACCATTTTGAATATGACACCAGCACCCGGATCACCCAAATAATTTGAAGACCATTTTCACAAAAACGGAGTAAAATGCAAAGTTTTTTAGTCGGTTAGGAAAACGCCGCGATCAGAGCATACATACGGGCCTGTTGTCGTTTTCACTACTGCATTATTGGAGGCAGCTCCCTAGTCACGTATCTGTCATAGGTGTATTGTACTGCTCTCCAGCGGGTCAACCCATTTTAGATCGAGGATGTTTCCGAATGGGTCCGTTTGGATCGGACAGAAAATGAGGTTATTTTGGTCTTAATACTTTTGGGTCGGACGGTGCCCTAGCGGCATGGACCAATTTTTTAATTTATATTCAAGCTTTGCATACATAATTTGAAGGGAAATTGCTTGAAGAAAATATATTTAGAGGATGTAGAAAATAGTATGAATACATAGTAGATAAACTAGGCTACCCTAGCATCTTCGTCTCGTTGGCACCACTAGTAGAAAAAGACCTATCCGTGGGGCACCAAATATGGGGTCAGTGGCGCACGCCCGGTGCGCCACAGATGTTACAACACAGGTATATTTTATCCGTGGCGCACGTCGACGTGACAGATAATTCGATGGTCAGTGGCACACCTTGCTTGTGTGCGCCCCAGATAAGTTCAGCGGCGCACCACGGTTAGGTGCCACGGTTAGGGTGCGCCACTGAAGGCAGAAACTGTGCGCCACTGAATATTAGATTGTATTTTTTTCGAAAATACAGTAGAAATACAGCATTTATACAACAATACACCAAAAGTGAGATAATAATGATCCAAATACATCAATATGAATTCAAGTGTTGGATTATTACACAAGTGGTAGTACAAATTCGATCATCATATTACAAATTCGATCATCACATTACTAATAGAGCTATCACCATAAACTATGATTGAATAGAGGATAACAGCGACGACGGTGAGCAACACCCAGATCATTATCAAGATCTTCATCCGGTTCTTCTTCCACATGTCTCTCCTCCACTTGTCTACCGTCAACTCTCTTGTCTTTTACCCTTTGTAGATGTTGCCGTGGAAGTTGTTCACTTATGTCCAGTCCTCCCACTCGTTGTAGACCCCTGGAATCCAACCCATGTACACCACGTACCACTTCTGCATCTCTATAGACAAGGCATGTAGTATATGTTATGCAACGAAGAGAATAACAAACTACAAACATGTTTCCATGATCACAAAGTATAACAAAGATTCATACACCTAAAATAAAATATAGCATGGATGATGATTATATAAGCAAGTCCAAGATCGACCATCAAGGTTTTTACAAGCCTGGGGAAGTTAAGGTTTACGATACACGCGTCAAATGATAGTTCGGAAACATCATGAAGATAGTCAAGTTTATGACACGACACACACACGACCAACACTGATAGCTCGGCACATACACATTATGTAGACCTCGTCCGGAACAGGATCTCCAATGCCCCGCCATGAACAAGACCTCAAGTGGGGGAACAGTGGAGAGCATTTTCCTCTCGAGTTTTTTCTATTCTTTTGCAGTGAGGTACGGTCATTGAGCATTTTTTTAGTTTCCACCGACAACCATCTAGGCCATTGGAGGGTATCAAGGACATGGTAGGACAATGGAATTGGGAAATGCAAGTCACTCTCACACGGCCATTTGGAATATGACACCAGCATCCGGATCACCCAAATAATTTGAAGACCATTTTCACAAAAACGGAGTAAAAGGCTAAGTTTTTTAGTCGGTTAGGAAAACGCTGCGATCAGAACTTACATACGGGTGTGTTGTCGATTTCACTAGTGCATTATTGAAGGCAGTTCCCTAGTCGTATCTGTCATAGGTGTATTGTACTACTCTCCAGCGGGTCAACCCATTTTAGACCGAGGATGTTTCCGGATGGGCCCATTTTGATCGGCCCGTGGGCAGAAAATGAGGTTATTTTGGTATTTATACTTTTGGGTCGGACGGTGCCCTATCATGCATGGACCAATGTTTTTATTTATATTCAAGCTTTGCGCACATAGTTTGAAGGAAAATTGCTTGAAGAAAATACACTTAGATGATCTAGAAAATAGTATGAATACATAGTAGATAAACTAGGCTACCCTGGCGTCTTTGTCTCGTCCGCACCACTAGTAGAAAAAGGCCTATGTGTGGCGCACCAAATAGGGGTCAGTGGCGCACGTCCAGTGTGCCACAGATGTTAAGACACTGGCAATTTTCATCCGTGATAGTTCGATGGTCTGTGGCGCACCTTGCATGCGTGCGTCATGGATAAGGTCTGCGGCGCACTGCGGTTAGGTGCGCCACGGTTAGGATGTGCCACGGAATATTTGATTTTATTTCTTTTTGGTAATAGAGCAGAAATACAACAGTTATACAGTAGTACACCGAAACTGAGATAATAATGATCCAAAGTGCTAAAATACGTCAATATGAATTCAAGGGTTGGATTATTACACAAGTGATAGTACAAATTTGATCATCACATTACAAATAGAGTTATCACCCTAGACTATGATTGAATAGAGGATAACGGCGATGACAGTGAGCAACATCGAGACCATGATCAAGTTCTTCATCCGGTTCTTCTTCCACGTGTGTCTCCTCCACTTGGCTACCGTCAATTCTCTTTTCTTGTACCTTTATAGATATTGCCGCTGAAGTTGTTCACTTGTGCCTGACAGTCCTCCCACTCGCTATAGACCCCTGGAACCCGACCCTTGTACACCACGTATCACTTCGCCATCTCTATAGACAAGGCATAGATAGCCATGGCATATAGTATATGTTATATAACGAGAAGAATGACAATCTGCAAACATGCTTGCATGATCACAAAAATATAGCAAAGATTTATAAACCTAAAATAAAATATAGCATGGATGACGATCATATAAACAAGTCCAACATCGACCGTCAAGGCTTTTATGAGTGTGGGAAAGTAAAGATTTATAACACACGCGTCAAACGATAGCTCGAAAACATCATGAGTATAGTCAAGTTTACGACACGACACACAGACCAACACTGCTAGCTAGGCACGTACAAATCATGTACACCTCACTAGGAGCAGGACCTCCAATGCTCCGCTAGGAACAAGACTTAAAGTGGGCGAACAGTGGAGAGCATTTTCCTCTTGACTTTTTTCTATTCTTTTGCTTTTGTAGTGGGGTACGGTCGTTGAGCATCTTTTTTTTCCACCCACAACCATGTAGGCCATTGGAGGGGATCAAGGACACGGTAGGAGAATGGAATTGGGAAATGCAAGTCATGCTCACACGGTCATTTGGAATATGACACCAGCATTCGGATCACCCAGATAATTTGAAGACCATTTTCACAAGGCAAAGTTTTATAGTCAGTTAGGAAAACGCTGCGCCCAGAACGTGCATACGGGCGTGTTGTCGTGTTCACTAGTGCATTATTGGAGGCATCACCCTAGTGACGTGTCTATCGTAGGAGTACAGTACTACTCTCCAGCGGGTCAACCCATTCTAAATCGAGAAAGTCCGTTTGGATCAGTCTGCCGGCAGAAAATGAGATTATTTTTGTCATGATACTTTTGGGTCGGACAGTGCCATAGCGGCATGGACCAATTTTTTTTATTCAAGCTTTGCTACATAGTTTGAAGGGAAATTGCCTCCGGAGAAGTGCTCCCGGAGCCATCTCCATCGACTCCACCGTCATCTCCATCGCCGTTGCTGACTCCCATGATAAGGAGGGAGTAGTTCTCTCTCGAGGCTAAGGGCTCTAAAGTAGCTATGTGTTCATCTCTCTCTCTCTATGTGTGATCTTATTGAGATCATGAGCTTTGTAATATAGATCTATTCTGCTATTCAAGTGCTTTAATTAATCTCTTCTTATCCCCATGTGTGTGACGTTGATAGTGTGCACACCGTGTGGCACTTTGGCTAAGGTTATATAAATACTTATCATGAGTATAATTTGAGTTGGATGTCTCTATGAGAATGTGGTGTTTGTTGGAACCATCTAGCGCTCAAGGTGACAGTGAGGGGTTATCTATATGGGGAATGCGAACTTTAAGGTGTGCTATTATAGCCCTACATCGTCCAACCATAGAGTAGTTCAGGGTAGCATAATGAAGAGAAGATATTTATATGAGAGTGTCCAGTAGTAAAAGTATGATCCCTAGGCCTTGTTTCTAAGCATTGAAACACAGTTTACAATCAGTCCTGTTACATGTTTGCTTGCTGCCACTATTATTTCAGATTGCAATTACCACTTATAATCATCCATATTACTTATATTTCACTATCTCTTCGCCGAACTAGTACACCTATACACCTGACAAGTGTATTCAGTGTGTTGGGAACACAAGAGACTTCTTGTATCTTGATTGCAGGGTTGCTTGAGAGGGATTCGTTTGACCACTTCCTCCCTGAGTTCGATAAACCTTGGGTGATCCACTTAAAGGAAACTTGCTGCTGTTTTACAAACCTCTGCACTTGAAGGCCCAACACTGTCTACAAGAATAGAAGCGTGCGTAGACATCATGCTACCCCTGTTAAAAGAACAAATATGGGGGGGGGGGGGGATAGACGATCCGAGCCCAGGGATCAATGTTTCGTAGGAATAAGCGCTTCGGGGCATGCATCGGAATACCTCATGGCAAAACTTGTGACCCAACATGGTTTCATATCATCCTATGAAGTAAAAACAAGAACCCAAGATAAAATTCCACTGGATTACCCCTATCCGAAAAATATCTACAGCGTAGATCGACGAAGTCGAGCGACACAACAAGAACCATTTCATCACAAGGCAGTCATGCAAGTGGGACGATGACAGACCACAACAACCTATTCATATGTGTGTTCTCATGATCCTATGATATAGCAACACCTAACACATATGTAACATAAGCCTTGCTAATTAAATGAAGGAAATAATGTAAAAAGGTCTTTTGACGTGTATACTGGCGAATACACACGACAAAGGCCTATCTTTGCCGTGTGCCGGTGGCAACGGATATGGCAAAGAGCCTCCCGTCTTCAGCCGTTAGCTCCTTTCGGCAGGTGCACATTGTGGGGCCACGGGTCCCACCTCGTTGCCGTGATGAAGGCTTTTGTCGTGTGCCCTTGTGCGTTTGTCGTGTGTGTATTCTTTGCTGTGTTCCTTTTCTTGCTCTTTGTCATGTTGTTTTCTTTGCCGTGTTGTTTTTCAGAACTCTGCGGTGTTGCTAATATTTGCCTTGTGGTCTATGGGACACACACGGCAGTGTATTTCTATGCCGTGTTCCGAGCCATTTGGCACACCGCAAACCTCTGTCTACACGGCAATGTGATTTTTTCCCGTAGTCCCTTGAACTAACGGTGCAGGTCAAGCTAATTAATTTTATTCTTACTACTTCCTCCGTCTAGAAGCTATGTGCCTATATATACCCAGCAACGACGTCTCAATATATTATCCAGGGGTAACTAGCTAGGCAGGCAGATTCAGATAGGTATGGAATTGGTGCTACTAGTTCCTCTTGTATTGTGCATCATTGCAGTTGCAGCTGTCTTCCGGCGTCGTGGTTGCGACGGTCAACAGCCGATCATCGAGATCTGTGACGCTGCCATCGCCCGCCGAGCACTCATGGACCACGCCGACGCCCTGTGCAACCGACCGCTGAACTTGTTCCCGGTGGCCCTGGTCAGCGGGCGACGCCGCCGTCACAGCGACAACATCACGTCGGTGCCATACGGCCCGCGCTGGCGGGCGCTCCGGTGCACCCTCAATGCCGCGATCCTCCACCCGTCACGTCTGGGACACATGGACCCGCTGCGCCTCGAGGCCATGGACAGCCTCGTAGCCGACCTCCGCGGCCGCTGCTGCGGCGGTGAGACGACTGAGGTCGTCCTCCGCGACATCCTCAACGCCGCCGTGTTCCCGATGGTGGCTCGCACGTGCTTCGGTGGCGGCGTGGACGAAGGCCACGTACGTGCCATGCGTGACATGCTCCGCGCTTTTGTGCTCGCCGTCGATGGCGCCAAGGATTTTGCCGGGTCCAAGACGGCCAAGCTGCTACACTGGAGGCGGTGGCGCCGGTTTCTCGCCTTCCGAGGCAGGCAGGCTGAGCTTTTCCTCCCGCTCATCAATGCACGGCGGTGTAACGGTAACGCCGACCGTCATCTTATTAGGCCTAGTGGTGGTGGTGGCATGACGCCATATCTGGACCTGCTCTTCGACGTCCGTGTCCCCGACGACGACGACGGCAAGGCCTCGCGCCCTCTCAAGGACGACGAACTGGTGAGCCTGCTGTCGGAGTTCCTCGGCGCCGGGCCAGGGACCATGGTGTCCAGCATGGAGTGGACACTCGCCCACCTCCTGCTCCAGCCGGAGGTCCAGACCAACATCCGCCGCGAGGTCGACGCCGTTGACGGAGCACTGTCCGAGGCACGCGTCCGGCAGATGGGCTACCTGCGCGCCGTCGTGCTGGAGAGCCTCCGTCTCCACCCACCCATTCCGATCCTGCTGCGCGACGTCCCCGATCAGGCGGGTGCCGCGGTCATTGGATGCCCCGCCACCGCGCTGCCACCGGAGGGTGCGCGGGCGCACTTCAACCTCGGCGAGATCGGCAGGGACAAGAATGCATGGACGGACCCCGATGCGTTCCGGCCGGAGCGCTTCCTGGCCGGCGGCGAGGGAGAGGGCGTGGGCCTGGTGCCGGGGCCTAAGGAGATCAAGATGATGCCGTTCGGCGCGGGGCGGAGGGCGTGCCCGGGTGGAGGGCTCGCTACGATGCATGTGAAAAGCTTCGTCGCGGCGCTCGTGAGAGAGTTCGACTGGGCGCCGCCGTTGTCGGGGGGAGGCGTCGACCTCACGGAGATGGATGGGTTCTTCAAGGTGATGAAGACCCCGCTCCGCGCGGCTGTCACATTGCGGCGGCAACGCTGATAGCTAGCTTCGTAACACCTTCCTAGCTACAGTATGTGTTTTGAGACTTGCTCCGTGCTCTCTGTACTATGTTTGTGGGGATTAACTAATGTACCTAATCACATCCTAATTATTCTATAAACTAGGACGGTGGTCCTCGCAAATGCGCGAGGGCATCGGGTCTTTAGTGTGTTATAATTGATTGTAAAAGAGTGAATTCCACTTTTTACTCTCTACTTATGCATTTGTGAGACTAATTACCCTATATAGTGAAAGTTCATCTAAATTATCATGTTCGAAAACTTCAAACACTCATTTTTTGATGCATATCCATTGGGCAAGGTGTAAGGGAACGATTGAGCCTGAAAATTATCGAGATGGCAACAAAGAATAGAACATTTGGTGCTGAGAAGGGTGGATATGATCGCCCTCCGATCTTGACATATTTTGCTGCAGCACATCGTCCTATCATGTCGGCCTTATCCAAGAACATTTGTTGAATACTAAAACGGGGCAAAACCATGCTCAGAATTTTCTTAAATGGGACATTTGGGTACAACTTCTACTAAATGGGGTAATTAATGTCACAAATGCACAAATAGAGGGTAAAAAGTGGAATTCACTCATTGTAAAATAAATTACCTTCTCATTTTGAGTGTTTGCCTCGTAACTAAAATAACTTATTAAATGGTATGATTTATTTCACAGAACTTCAAATATTATAGACAGCATTGACTATTTTGGTTTCTTTCGTCCAATATGCTTGCTCATGCATATCAGCCTATGTGGGCAAGTTTGTATCCCCAACATAAGATATACCATGTTGGAAGTCATAGGCCTTTTATTCTTCCTATCATTTCTAGCCACATTGAACCCTGCATGTGACAAGGATCCATGCATACCTTTGCTCGGGTATGTTTTACTCTGGCATGTTTTTTAATGCTCAGACCAATCATATTTATAAATATTTAAGATAGTAATGCATATTAAAATTTAAGATATTCATTATCCCTCGCTACATCATACTCCCTCCATCCCAAAATATAAGGCGTCTAAGTATTAGTTAAAAGTCAACGCTTTCTAAGTTTGACCTAGATTCTACACAAATATATAAACGTTTACAATACTGAATTAATATCATTTATTTTCTTAATATTTCCATTCATATTTTTCCTAAATTTTTAGTCAAAGTTTGTAAGATTTGATTTTTGACTAATGCTTAGACGTCTTATATTTTGGGATGGAGGGAGTACCTTTTAATATTGATTCGAAATCAAGTTGCCATACTTATTTTATTTTTATGTCACATTTAAGTTTCTATATATCCCATTGTTATTTTACATGGATTTAACTCCAAAGCGTAGCTATTATGGAATTTTTATATAGCTGCATGCGGGATTTAACTCCAATATTATGTCCCAATTTTTCGTATAATTTTTTTCATTTGTAAAATATTAGTGTATTATTTTTGGAGTCATCCTCACAATCATATATATGATTCTATTATCCATTCTCCAAATAAGAATTGTATCAGCCATTTTTTCTAGGCAGCTGGCAAACAATTATTATCTGACTTCATGCATGTTGATATATCATTTTAAGATGTACAACTTGAGACTCACTAATCTTTTCATTGAATTAAATGTTACGATTGAATATATCTATGCCACCACACTAAACCTATTTTTTTATTGGCAAAATCCAAAATCAAATGACACTCTGCCAGTCCACTATATAATTTTCTTTATTTTTAGTTTGTAGTAGTGCTCAAAATCTAAAAAAGCTTATGTCTTACACTCTTACTTGACACTGAACATTAGTATGTCACCACTACCAACTCGATGTGTTAAAACATCCTTGTTTGAATATCATTCATGAAAATATGTGTCTATAGTGACAATATGTGTCTTCTTCACTCATCGGGAAAGTGCTGACCTAATTCGAGGAGGCCCTTTCGTTGAGTGACACGCTTGCTCCAAAAGAAATTATGCTTCGAAATGAAGTGAAAACATAGCCATTAAAATCCAAGTGATGGAGTCTTATTTTCTAATATGCGCCCTAGGTGTATCAAATTTTGAGACAGTTACAATTCTTATTATGGCTTGTGGCTACAATGTCTGTAGGGCTACATTAGATAACGAACTAAACTACTCGCTAAACGATGACTCTGTTTCTGGAATCATCTAAAAAAAGTCGTGTATGTTAGTTCTTTAAATACATTATGTGATATTGATTCTCCAGTAGTTAAAGAAAAATCTATTCAGTAATGACGTATGCGATCGGACAGATTGTGATGGTAAAACCAATCTGACAAATTACGGAACGAAGATTATATTTGCTGAATTGATTTGGGTCTCAAGAGTAGAGCGCCGCCATTTTGAAATTATTGTTTGTGTACTTTTCTCCTTTTCCTTCTCTCGGTCGCTAAGGGGTTGTGGAGGGGAGTTTTGATTTTATTGTTCGTTGGCAGCTCATACATATCTCGGTCTTTTCTGTTGTTCAATTGCCAAAAAATCATTAGATGATCTGTGTCCTTGTCCACGTTTGTGGAGATAGATCCACCTAATTTTATTTTTATTTGTGGACCTGGATACACGGTGCCACTGCTTTGCAAAAATAGTAAAATCCCTGTCCGATCTGGTGCGCACTATCCAAAAAAGGATGTCCCGGCCCGCAACGTCCACTCTACTATTCCCGATGAGTAACGTGCGTATGTCCAGCCTTATTGGTAGTAGGTGGCCCAGCGCACTGGATTTTCCGTCCTCGGGTGCGCACGGACAGCACTACACTGAGCCACTACTTTCTTTTTCCAAAAATCAACCGATCTATTAATATTCATCAACAACAATACAAAGAGTCCTACAAGTAATAAAAACCTCCCGCCGGTGACGCTGTAAACACTGGCACGAGCCGAAGGCACGCCGCCGTCCTCGCTCCTCCGTCACCGGAGCCGGGCAAAGCTTGTCGTAGTAGAGCTTGTTGTAATAGACAGACGGGAAGTCATCGTGCTAAGGTCCCAAAGAACCAGCGCATCAGAGCAGCAACCATCGTCAAAGATGAACAACATAGATCGGAAGAGACTGACCTCAAAATACACCAACAAATACAAAAAACGACCGGATCCCAAGGAATCTGTCAGACACATGACGCCATGCGCCCTCCACTGATGCTAGACTCGCTAGCAGAGCGAGGATAGGGCGGGAGGACCTTATTCTGAACTCAGGACATAGCCGTTGTTTCTGTTAGGGCAATAGATCTTGTATTGCTAGAGGGTCAAAGGCCAGAATATATAGTACAAGTGCAGGTGCAAATATACAGAAAACCCCCTAACATATGGGGAAATACAATACACACATATATACTCTAACACCCCCCCCCCCCCCTCAAACTCATGGTGGATCCACAACACTGAGTTTGGAGAGTAAGAAATCATGCTGAGCGCGAGTTTGTGCCTTTGTAAAGAAATCTGCCAACTGCAAGTCTGAAGGCACATAATGGAGCGCAACAACCTGATCCTGCACCTGAGCACGTGTATAAAACGCATCAACACGAATATGCTTGGTCAGCTCATGCTTGACCGGATCACGTGCAATGCTGATAGCACCTGTACTGTCTGACAAAAGTGGAGTGGGCGTCGTAACAGAGACCCGAAAATCTGCAAGCAACCACCGTAACCAGGTCACCTCAGCAGTCACCGAAGCCATAGCCCGCAACTCAGCCTCAACACTCGAACGGGAAATCGCTACCTGTTTCTTCGTCTTCCAAGCAACAAGCGAACCACCAAGAAACACACAGTAAGCAGAAAGTGAACGACGATCCATAGGATCATTCGCCCACGTAGCATCCGAGTAGCACTGGAGCTGGAGAGAGCTAGAACGAGGGAAGAAAAGGCGACGAGTAATCGTGCCACGAAGATAGCGAAGGACACGGAGGAGATGACCATAGTGGACAGTGGTAGGAGCTGAGACAAACTGGCTCAGAATATGAACAGGATAAGAGATATCAGGACGGGTGACAACAAGGTAAACAAGACTCCCAACAAGATGGCGATAACGAGTGGGGTCGGGAAGAGGATCACCATCCGTAGGACGAAGCTTAACATGAAGCTCCATAGGAGTCTCAACGGTGCGCTCATCCGCAAGAGCAGCCCGAGCAAGAAGATCCTGAATATACTTTTCCTGAGAAATAGAAAACCCATCAGAAGTGGATGAAACCTCAATCCCAAGAAAATAGCGAAGAGGACCAAGATCAGTCATAAGAAACTGATCACGAAGACGAGCCTTGACAAAGGCAATATACTCAAGATCATCACCAGTAATGATCATATCATCAACATAGAGAAGGAGAAGAGTACGTCCACGAGGAGAAGTGTGAACAAAAAGCGCTGGATCATGGGAGCTAGGAGAAAAACCAGCAGCAGTCACCACGGAGGCAAAGCGCTCAAACCAGGCACGAGGGGCCTGTTTCAGGCCATAAAGAGAACGTCGAAGACGACAAACCATCCCATCAGGAACAGAAAACCCAGGAGGAGGTTGCATATAAACCTCCTCACTCAACTTGCCATTAAGAAAAGCATTCTGAACATCAAGCTGGGACACAGACCAGCGTCGGACAGAAGCAACAGCAAGAAGAGTACGCACAGTGGTCATATGTGCCACAGGAGCAAAGGTCTCATCATAGTCACGACCATGTTCCTGCTGAAAACCACGAGCCACAAGACGCGCTTTATAGCGCTCAAGAGATCCATCAGAGCGGGTCTTAATTTTATAGACCCACTTACATGTGATAGGACGAACACCAGAAGGAGGAGAGACAAGATCCCAGGTGCCTGTGCGCTCAAGCGCAGCAATCTCCTCAGCCATGGCAAGCTGCCATTCAGGATGACACGCAGCATCCCGATAAGAAGTCGGCTCGGAAACTACAGAGAGACCATACTGACTAGGGGAGTAACGATCTGGAGCACGACGCTGACGAACAGGTCGTGAGGAAGGAAGCTCATCCGCGGAAGATGACTCATCCGAAGAGGAGGAAGAAGGAGGCGCGGAGGAAGGAGCCGAAGCTGGAGACCGAGGAGAATTAGGGGAACTAGACGGAGGAGAGGATGGCGCCGAAGAAGGAGGCGCAGCAGAAGGAGGAGGCGAAGGAGAAGAGACAGCGAAAGGTGTATCAGGAAAAAGAAGAAAAGAGAGATCATCCGTTGGGTAAGTACCAGAGGTGGGGCGAGGATAGAAAGGACGCGTTTCATCGAACGTGACATCACGAGAGATGCGCATACGACGACCAACGGGGTCCCAACATCGATAGCCCTTATGCTCATCACTGTAGCCAAGAAAAACACACTCAACAGACTGAGCGGTTAGTTTGGTGCGTTCACGAGGAGGGAGAAGGACATAGCAAACGTAGCCAAATAGACGAAGAGCCGAGTAGTCTGGACAGGATCCAGAGAGACGCTCGAGAGGAATGCCACCCTGAAGAGCAGCGGAAGGCTGAATATTAATGAGGTAAGTCGACGTAGCGACAGCCTCAGCCCAGAAATGCGGCGGAAGAGAGGAAGCAATCATCATAGCACGGGTAGTCTCAAGAATATGACGATGCTTACGCTCGGCGACACCATTTTGAGCATGGGCGCCGGGACACGAGAACTGAGCAAGGGTGCCCTGCTCAGCAAGGATACCACGCAGGTGCTGAGAGATATACTCTCCTGCAGAATCAGCACGAAAAACATGAATAGGCATGGAATAGTGGGTACGAACCATAGCCACAAAATGCTGATAAATAGCAAGCACCTCGCTGCGAGAGCGCATAAAAAATAACCAGGTGTACCGTGTAAAATCATCAATAAACAAAATATAGTATCGATGACCCCCTTTTGAAGCAAAGGGAGCCGGACCCCACACACCTGAATGAACTAAATCAAAAGTTCGCTGAGATACAGACACACTAGTAGGATAGGGAAGCTGAATCTGTTTACCTAACCTACAACCCTGACACGAATGAAGCGACCATACATCTCCTGAGACAAGCCCCAAAAGCTCACGACGAACTAAGGATGATAAACGGGAACCACAAAGATGGCCCAGCCGATGATGCCACTGCTGAAAGGAGCCAGTGACAGACGCAGCAACCGTAGGAGAAGTGGCAGAAGAAGTGTCGGCAGAAGGAACGCGAAGCTAGTCTAACTCCCAGAGCCCAGGAGACTCAATGCTCCGAGGGCCAGCTCCAACCAGAGCCTGTGTACGACGGTCCTGAACAGCACAAGAATCAGCATCAAGGATGACCCTACAACCAAAATCAGTAAGCTGACTAGCAGAGAAAAGATTCATCTTAAGACTGGGAACATGAGAAACATCAAGAACAGAGAAGGAAGAAGTAGAGAGGGTGCCTCGACTGGAAACAGGAAGAGAGGTACCATCAGCCGTAATAACACGGACAGGAGAAATAAGAGAGCGAAGAGCAGAAAGAATAGAAGATGCAGAAGTCATATGAAAAGAAGCTCCAGAATCTAGATACCACGGGGATGACGTACCTGACTGTGTAGAAGATGATGGTCGCCCAGTGCCAGAAGAAGGAGTCACAGAACCAGTAGAACCCGACGAGGAGGAGCCTGTAGCAGCGAGCAGACTACGAAGACCACGAATAATGTCCTGATCAGACAGCGCACCAGTAGGAGGTCCAGAAGCACCAATAGAAGGTCCAGAGGCAACAGCAGAAGATCCTAAAGACCCAGATTGTCGACGAGCAAGATACTGCTGATGTAAGCATGGATCCCTCGTCCAGCAACCAGAGATGTCGTGGCCAGGCTTGCCACAGTGAGCACAGGGAGGACGAGAACCACGAGGCTGCTGAGACTGACACTAACCCTGGGCCGGTGGAGTGGAGAGTAGTGGCGGCGCGAGAGACCGCGATGAAGCCGGCGACACAGGAGGACTATGAGCAGCAAGCACAGACGAAACCTCAAGAAGACCAGCACCACGAAGACGAGTCTCCTCAGCATGAAGCTCAGCCAGTACCTCAGAGAGCGGAACACGACCACGGGCAAGCAGCTGGGCACGACGCGGCTCAAACTCCTTGCGGAGCCGTGACAAGAACTCAAAGACGCGCTGAAACTCCAGATCCGCGCGCACAATCAGACAGCAGGGACAGGTGTTACACACCACTGTACGAAGAGAGTCAAGCTGACGCCAAATAGCAGCACTCTGAGTGTAGAAATCATCAATAGTAGAATCACCCTGCTTGAGCTCATGCTCCTGACGAACCACAGACAGGTAAAGAGCATCTCCAGATGGCTGATAGCGCTGACGGAGAAAAGCCCACTGAGCAGCAGCAGTGGGAAGACCCATGAACTCAGAAGCATACTGAGGCAGAACACTGGAAGTGAGAACAGCAGCAGCACGAGCATCCTCATCAATCCACTGAGTGTAGTCGGCCAGATCCAGCCGGTAGGCCGTGGTAGCAGCAGAATGCGCCTGAACCTGGCGCTCATAGTCAGCTCGAGCAGAATCATCAGCACTCTGGGCTGCATCCTTGACCGCCTGAGTAGCATCAGGGGCAAGGGCAACGGGTGTCGGGGCACGAGGCACTGGAGGCACAACGGGGCGCGGTGGACAGGAGACCTCACCGGAAAGCACACCCCAAAGGCGAAGGCCGCGCATATGAACGCGCATAAAGGCAGCAAAATCAGGATAATTCGCGCCATAAAAAATCACCGGGCAGCGAGGAATCGCAACATAACCCGATGAGGAAGACATCCTGTTTTTTTTTCACACCGACCGAGATTGGATCTGAGAGATCTGGCGGCGGCGACTGAGAGCTCGGAGCGGCCGGCGGGGCGGGCCGGAGAGAGGCCGGCGGGGCAGGGGCGGCGGCGGCCAGGGCGGCGGTGGCCGGGGCGACGGAGAAGACGGGCGGTGGCGGCCGAGGCGGCGGTGGCGACCGTCGGCGGTGGCGGCGACCGGCGGCGGCGAGTAGAGAGAGAAAAAAAAAAGGCCTTACGGCTCTGATACCATGTTAGGGCAATAGATCTTGTATTGCTAGAGGGCCAAAGGCCAGAATATATAGTACAAGTGCAGGTGCAAATATACAGAAAACCCCCTAACATATGGGAAAATACAATACACACATATATACTCTAACAGTTTCAACGTCCTGAAGAAGACACTGAAAATAGTCTAAACAAAACATTGAAACCTCCCGTTGGTGAGGGGCTGTGATCCGCCACGCCTCCAAGGCCCTAAGGCCGCCGGAGACGGGGCAGACCGGTGGCGTCGCCAGCGGAGGGAAGGAACCCTAGATGGGTTTGCCGCCGCCTGCTGGATTGATCCTTCTCGTAGGCCACACGACACATGATACACTACTTCCTTCAGCTTATTTCTACGCTCATCTGCCTGCCTCGATGTAGCACACATCAGAAAATTACTTGATGCAATTGTACAGAGAACAAGAACATCTCCATTTGAAGGTATGGGGGATAGAACCCCCCCGACCCGTCCCATCCCCGCGCCTCCCCAAGGGCGACAGGGAAACTCCTCCACCTTCTCTGACCAACCTTCCCTCCCTCCTTCTCTACCCGTCGCTGCCGCCGGCAGGGACCGCCCAGCGCGGCCAGAGTGGCGCAGGTGACGCCAGCTTGCCGTTCCCGCGATGTCGGAGGCGGGATGGGGGCCCCAAACCTAGCGGCAGCGGTGCTCCCAGGGAGGCGGAGGTCCGGCGGCGGCTGGGTGAGGATGGCGTGGCGGCTGGGTGAGGACGGTGTGCCTGCGGCCGCGGCTGGTCGACTACCGCCTTTGGCGGTGGAGGTAGTTCTTTCCTGCTGTATCGCTGGCCCCGATTCTAGCTATCGTTTTCCTGTGTCTTGCAAAACTTACAACGGTAATCTCGGTGAGACGACGATGGCAGCGCGTGACCGTAGTGGCACATGTTCTTGGACGGTGAGCTGGGTGGTGGCGAGGCTTCGACCTCGTGGGGATCCTGTGCTATGGATCGCCCGGGGATTATGGGTAGGGTTTTCGGGAAAAATCCTTATCGGCTCGCCCGACACCGACGCGGTGTCGCCTGTGGGTGACATCTTTTCTTTCAGGAGGGAGTCGTGGCTACCCTATATCTGATGCCCTCTGTGTGCCGGGAAAACCCTAGGACTAGTCTCTGGTCCGGGAAGTAGCGTTCGCTTTCCCTCTTGAGGGTGCTGCTTGGTGCTTGACGAACCAGTGCTAGAAGCGTGGTGGGACTTTCCGGAGGCACAATGGTTGTGAGACACCATCGTTTAGTTGATCTGCCTCTAGCTCCGTTTTGTTTTGTTTTCTTATTTGTTTATTTTGGACGTGTGTTTGCTGCTGCCCTAGCATTTGTGTTTGTTTCGAGACTATCGTGGTTGTATGTGGTTGCTATATTAATATAGCGGGGCGAAATCCCGATTCGAGAGACATCCCCATTTTAACACGAAATATCACAAAACATATTGGTGTGCAGAAGATATAATCGAGGTTTTCTTTTACAGTGCATCAGAAGATGTTTTTTCTTTAGAAAAGATCAGTTCGATCATACCAACAAACACATGTTAGATTCTCAAGTTGTAAGGACCCCGATGCGTTCCGTCCGGAGCAGGGCGGACTCGCCATATTGCACATCAAAAGCTTCGCTGCCGCCGTCGGGGCGAGGCGTCGACCTCCCGAGGTGATGAAGACCCCGCTCCGGGCGGCTGTCACATTGGGGCGGCAACGCGGCTAGCTAGTTTCGTCTCACCTTCCTACCTACAGTATGTTTTTTAGACTTGCTCCGTGCTCTCTATACTATGTTTGTGGGGATTAATTAATGTAGTACTAAATCGAATATCCTAAATATTCTGTGAATGGTGCATAGCTACGGACGCAGACCATTCTAGCCATGCTATATCATGTTTGTGCCGTTCATTTACTGTTTTACGATTCGTGCTGTATGTTTTATCAAATTTCAGTATGTTTCGGAAATATATGTCCAATATATACTTAATGGAACTGATTGTAACGCATGCACGCTAGAACCACGTTTCTCGCAAAGCTACACTTCGTGAGACTTATGTGAGCATGGTTCTAATACAACCAAGTGATTGATCAGTTCGAGAGATTCTTTTGGCCGCACCAAGTTACATAATATCTCAGCATTATCACTCTTCCACTAAAACTAGTGCTTCCACTTGTCCGATTTAATTGACTCGTATTTGTCTCAATTTGGATTATCTAGCATCAAAACATGTCTAGGTAAAACCGAATTTAGACGAACCTAAGTCAAATAACTTGGATCGGTGGCAGTACGACCATTCTGCTTGGTCTTAGTTATATCACGTTTGGAGCGAGTACAATAAGTCTCACTCAGCAGACTATAAGAATTAAAACATTAAATTCTTCCATAGTTGGATGGGAGAAAATAGCTGAGAAAAGAAAAGTGGCACTTGGTTAATAATTAGCTGCAAAGCATACTCCTAGGTAGTGGGTGATTTTGCAAAGTGAGTCATGCATTAATAAAATCCTATATTTTTATAACTATCTATGGTACATGTCGCCTATATAATTAACTATAGATGATATGAACATTGAATAAGCGTAACGGATCCCGGCCTACATGTAGCATTTAATCACGTCCGTCCATCGCAATTTATTAGGCTGATTTTGCGATTTAAAAAAATGCTTTGAAAATTTTCTAAAAAATAAGTGCATGTAGCCAAAAACACGTTCTGCAACGTTTCAATAAAAAATTACTTCTATTTTTTCCGCAGCAAAAAAGAGGAATTTGACAAATTTAGTACATATACAGTTCTCCTCATATCTAAAATTTCTCTTTTTCGCAGCCCAATATTGAAGTATTTTTACACGATTTTTGGTACTCCCATATTTTATATCATTATCTACATTCTAGTATTTTTTAGAATTTTTTATCTTCAAATTCGAAATTTTGAAAGTTTTAAACAAAAAAAAACAATACCAGGCTACATGTAGCCCGGGAACCAAAACGCCATCTTATATATGGTCACGCACCAAAAGCAATATAATCTATCTTTTTAATGTTATTTGGTGAACTGCAAAATTCACTGAATAGATAGAAGGTTGAACCAGTTTATGAGGAAAACCGGAGCAAAAACCATACAATAGATTCCTTTTGGTTAACAATGAAAGGAATATGCCAAGAGACAATAATAAAGTGGTTATTATCTTATTCTATATTTAACATGAATATTTATTTATCATGTTATAATTGTTTAAATTGGAAACGTTAAATACATGTGTGTTTAATAAACAAATAAGAGTTTCTAGTTGTGCCTCTCATTTAAACTACCTTGTTGATCCACAAATAATCGAGATTTCCCGATCATGAACATTCGATGTTGTTAATAACGGGGCATCAATATTAGAGGAATGATATGATGAACATGCACCCAAAGTATAGCAATACGATTAAAATCATTATGTTTACATTGCTATAATATAATATGTTTGCTCATAAATGTTCCTCCAGCTGCAATACCAATCATAGACTTAGACACAGGATTACGAGCATTATAAAATAAATGGAGAATTAACCAATCTTTCATCCCATAACTGGGATAGTTTCTCATGCATTCTTTCAGCATCTCCCATGCAGGGGCTAGTGGCTCACGCTCTTCATGTCTAACACCAGTAATACTAGATCTTAGTTGTCTAGTCTTTGCAGGTGGGAAAATTTTAGTCATAAATAAAGAAGTACACTCCACCCATAATGCAATAATATTTCTAGGCAAAGATATCAACCATTGTTTTGCTCTTCCTCTAAGAGAGAAAGGAAATAAGCGCAATTTAACCGCATCGGGTTCAACATATTGTATGCGCATCATATCACATATTTTCAGTAAAAGTATTCAAGTGCATACCTGCGTCCTCAACAGCAAAGACCTCCAAATTGATTCTGTTGAACCAAACTTAAATAATGGGGCTTAATTTCATAATCATCAGCAACAATTGCTGGGTGGGTAATAGGAGTACACAAATAATCGTTCTTGTGAGTTGCAAACTCCCCAAACTTCTTTTCAGCCATATTTTCTATGTTTTTTCATTTTCTTAAACAAAGATTTATGATAATAAAAACAAGAAATTAGACTAACTAATTTTTTTGGTTTTTCAAATAAATACTGAAAGCAAAGTAACAAAATTAAAAAAAGCAAGAATTAAAACTAACAAGGTTCCTACTAACCTCACCAAGGTAGCTATTGCTTCTCGACAACGGTGCCAGAAAAAAGGTTGATACCTTCGATCCAGATTGCTGATGTAGTATAGCTCTTTTCCCCTAGTAGACCTAGGTTTATCGAATCCTCGGGAAGCAGAAAGCGTAGTGAAGTTACTTTAACGGACCTTCAGGAGTTTTAGAATTCCTTTTGTGTTTTTACCGGACCAAGAGTTTGTTGTCTTTTGTTGTCGTCGATGATGGAGAGAGAGACATAGGGCGTTCGGTTTCACCTGTAACTATGCAAAACATCATATGGGAATAAAAGATAATAATAAAGTATGCATGTAATTGTTAGAGCAAGATTATATGTGGTCAGTTGATGACCCACAAGTATAGGGGGTGTATCGCAGTATTTTCGATAAGTAAGAGTGTCGAACCCAACGAGGAGCAGAAGGTGCTCGCTAGTGGTATGAATCAGAAATTCTCTGCAAATACTTAGCAAATGGATTTTTAGGGGTTTTTGATAATGCAGGTAAATAAAGTACCAGTAAACAAAAGACAATAAGAATAAATGCAGCAAGTGGCCTAATCCTTTGTTTAGCAAAGGATAAGCCGGTTGTATTACTTAAGATGACCAAACGTTCTCGAGGACACATGGGAATATCATCAAGTGCTTTCGCTTCATATAGTTGATTAATCTTCTTTAGCTTGCTAAGTGTTGTGTGGGTGAACCTATGCTAATGTACCGACCTTCCTAGGACTAATACATACTTGTGATTATACCCCTTGCAAGCATCCGCAAGTACAAGAAAGTAATTAAGGTAGAAACCTAACCACAGCTTTAAACTCTAAGACCCTGATGGGGGTTCAGGTTTCTGTCACTCCGGCAACCCCTACGATTAGTAGCCAAATACACAATGCATTTCCCTAGGCTCATATAGGTGAAGTGTCATGTAGTCGACGTTCACATGACACCACTAGAAGAAGTACACCACAACTTAATTAACAAACCATTAAATCTTTCTCAACACAATTCCACTACTAACAACATGACTTCTCCCATGTCCTCAAGAACAAAACGAACTACTCACAAGACATCATATGGATCATGATCAGAGATGGAATAATAATGTATAACAATCTGAACATAAACGATAATTCAATGGTTCCACTTAATAGCATCAACTACAAATAGTAATCAACACCGGGAAAGTTTCCCCTAAGAACTATGCAAGATTCAACCCAATTGTTACAGCGGTATGGAGTGGAGATGATGGTGGTGATGGAGATGATGGTGGTGGTGATGATGATGATCCCGATGAAGTCCAGCTTGATGGTGGTGTTGATGGCGATGATCTCCCCTCTCCGGGAAGAAATTCCCCCGGCGAGGTCGGGTTCACTGGGCGCTTCAGGGTGGTGCTAACACGGGATATTTTCATGCCGTGGAAAATGGGAGACGCCGAAAGTGCCATATTTCCTCTCTGGTGATGGATGACGGGGTCATCTCGGCTAAGGAAGCTATCCAATCTCACATCTATAGTTTCTATCGCGAGCTCCTTAGGTCCTCATCTACCAGATTCTGTGGCCTATCTCCTAACACATGGGGTGTTGACGGGCAGGTTTTGAACGCTGAAAACCAGGCTCTTTCTATTACTTTCACTGCGCAAGAGCTTGACCTGATCCTCTTAGACATGAAATCTGACACGGCCCCTGGTCCGGACGGGTTCCCGGTGCCTTTCTTCAAGGCTTTCTGACGGAATCTTAGACACGGGGTCTTGTGCATCTTAAATGAGTTTGTCCTTGGCCGAATAGACATCTCTAGGCTAAATTCTTCCATAATAAGTGAGGGGTGCGTCAAGGGGACCCCCTCTCGCCCCTTCTTTTCAACTTCATCGGCGAGGCTCTCTCGGCCATCCTCTCTGCGGCTAACCGGGCAGGACACATCCGAGGCGTGGTGCCTCACCTGATTCCAGGGGGAATCACCCACCTGCAATATGCGGACGATACTCTCATCATGATCCAACCGGGCGATAGGGAAATCACCAACCTTAAGTTTCTGCTTATGTGCTTTGAAGACATGTTGGGCCTAAAAATCAACTACCACAAGAGTGAGGTCGTGGTTATGGGACAACCTATCGACGAGCAGCTGCACATCGCAAACTGCCTCAACTGCAAGCTGGGGGCTTTCCCCTTCACATATCTTGGTCTGCTTATCTCTGATCGAAAGCTGGCGGTGGAGCAATGGCTGTTCCTGGTGAGGAAACTAGGGGCCAGAATCGAACCCTGGCTTAGCCGGTTCCTCTCGTCGGGTGGGAGGCTCATTCTCACCAACTCCTGCCTGGATAGTCTTGATGGGTTCGTAGCATGGAAAACAAAAAAATTCTATCGCAAGAACGAACAAAACCCAGATCTAATCTAGATAAAAGCCAATATCTAATCTATTAGACATGTGCAATGAGATAGATCTGTACTAACCCTTGTAGATCAAAAGCCTTGTGCGAGATTGGATCTCGTGGTTGATGTAGACGATCACTTGCTGATCTCAAGATCGAGTAGACGATCCTTCCGGCGCCGCGTTCCGGTAGTGCTTCCGCAGTCGGTCACACGTGCGGAGTCGATGCAGACCTTCCTCTCCCCGTTCCAGCGAGCAGCGGATGTAGTAGATCTCTCCACGGAATCCCAGCAGCACGACGGCGTGGTGGTGGTGGTGGAGTCGAGAATTCTGTAGGGCTTCGCCTAAGCCTGAGCAGAGCGAAGGGGGAGGAGAGAGGCGGCTAGGGCAAGGAGTGGAGGGGCAAGGGGGTGGCGCCTCCACCCCTCTATATATAGAGGGAGGGGTGCGGCCTAGGGTTCCCACCCCTAGGCCCACCAGGGCCAGCG
Organism: Avena eriantha; assembly: GCA_910589775.1. Lineage (NCBI taxonomy): Eukaryota > Viridiplantae > Streptophyta > Magnoliopsida > Poales > Poaceae > Avena > Avena eriantha. Next base: position 474,620,885 of record OU342745.1, read on the forward strand.
CACAAGGGAGAGGGTGGAGGGAGTTTCCTTCCCCCCAAGTCTTCCCTTTCCTTTCTTGGTTTTCAAGTAAAGTACATGGAACCTTCTAGAACTTTCCGAAACATCCCGAAACCTTCTAGAATCCCCATATAAACACTCTAGAACATTTCTGAACCTAGAAAAATATCTCCATTATATGAATCTTATTCTCCAGACAATTCCAGATCTCCTCGGGATGTCCCAGATCCAATCCGAGACTCCGAACAATATTCGGTCTCCAACGCATATTCCATATCTACCTAAACATCATCGAACCTTAAGTGTGTCACCCTACGGTTCGTGAATATGCAGACATGATGGAGACACCTCTCCGATCAATAACCATCAGCGGGATCTGGAGATCCATAACGGCTCCCACATACTTAATGATGACTTCGTGATCGATAGATCCATTAACATACGAAACCAATTCCCTTTGTCACGCGGTACTATACTTATCCGAGGTTTGATCGTCGGTATCTCCATACCTAGTTCTACCTCGTTACTGATAAGTACTCTTTACTCATTCCATGATATGTCATCCCTTGTGACCTAGTCACATACTTGCAAGCTAACTAGATGACATTCCACCGAGAGGGCCCAGAGCATATCTATCCGTCATATGGATGGACAAATCCCAATCTTGGTCCATGCGCTTCAACACATACTTTCAGAATACCTAATGACACCTTTATAACCACCCAGTTACGAAGCGGTGTTCGATGTCATGAAAGTACCCATCCGGTGATGGTGATTAACATAACCTCATGGTCGAAGGATTAGGTTACTATGCATTTGAAAGCTTGTAGCAATACAGACTTAATGACTTGATCTTATGCGTGTGTGTCCATCACATCATTCTCCTAATGATATAACCTTGTTATTAATGACATCCAATGTCCATGATCAGGAAACCATGATCATCTATTAATCAACAAGCTAGTTCAACAAGAGGCTTACTAGGGACTCTTTTACGTTTACGAAACACACATGTATTAGTGTTTCCTTATAATACAATTATAGCATGGGATGTAAACATTCATCATAAACACAAAGATATAATAATAACCACTTTATTAGTGCCTCTTGGGCATATCTCCAACAGTCTCCCACTTGCACTAGAGTCAATAATCTAGATTACATGGTAATATACCTCACACCCATGGCGTTCTGGTGTTGGTCATGCTTTGCCCTAGGGAGAGGTTTAGTCAACGGATCTGCCACATTCAGATCAGTGTGTACTTTGCAAATCTTTATGTCACCATCTTGGACATACTCGCGAATAGCATGGAAATGTAGCTTGATGTGCTTCAGCTTGCTATGTGACCTTGGCTCCTGTGCATTAGCTATGGCACCTGTGTTGTCACAGTAGATGGCCATCGGGTCCAACGCACTAGGAACCACGCCAAGTTCAGTAATGAACTCCTTCATCCACATGGCTTCTTGTGCAAACTCCGAAGCAGCTATGTATTCCGATTCAGTTGAAGATTTCGCCACAACGCTTTGCTTGGCACTCCTCCAGCTCACTGCAGCACCATTCAAAATAAATACGTATCCAGACTGTGACTTCGAGTCATCTGGATCGTGTTGGAGATATGCCCAAGAGGCAATAATAAAGTGGTTATTATTATATCTTTATGTTTATGATAAATGTTTACATCCCATGCTATAATTGTATTATTCGGAAACACTAATACATGTGTGTTTTGTAAACATAAAAGAGTCCCTAGTAATCCTCTTGTTGAACTAGCTTGTTGATTAATTGATGATCATGGTTTCCTGATCATGGACATTGGATGTGATTAATAACAAGGTTATATCATTAGGAGAATGATGTAATGGACACACACCCATAGTAAGCGTAGCATAAAGATCAAGTCATTAAGTTCGTATTGCTATAAGCTTTCAAATGCATAGTAACCTAATCCTTCGACCATGAGGTTATGTTAATCACCATCACCGGATGGATACTTTGATGACATCAAACACCACTTCATAACTGGGTGGTCATAAAGGTGTCATTGGGTATTCTGAAAGTATGTGTTGAAGCGCATGAACCAAGATTGGGATTTGTCCATCCATATGACGGATAGATATGCTCTGGGCCCTCTCAGTGGAATGTCATCTAGTTAGCTTGCAAGCATTTGACTAGGTCACAAGGGATGACATATCACGGAACGAGTAAAGAGTACTTATCAGTAACGAGGTAGAACTAGGTATGGAGATACCGACGATCAAACCTCGGATAAGTATAGTATCGCGTGACAAAGGGGATTGGTTTCGTATGTTAATGGTTCTATCGATCAGGAAGTCATCGTTGAGTATGTAGGAGCCGTTATGGATCTCTAGATCCCGCTGATGGTTATTGATAGGAGATGTGCCTCTGTCATGTCTGCATATTCACGAACCGTAGGGTGACACACTTAAGGTTCGAAGTTGTTTTAAGTAGATATGGAATGTGTGTTGGAGACCGAATGTTGTTCGGAGTCTCGGAATGGATCCGGGACATCACGAGGAGATCCGGAATGGTCCGGAGAATAAGATTCATATATAGGGGATCATTTTCTGAGTTAGGAAATGTTCCGGAGTATTTGTATGAGGGTTCTAGAAGGTTTTGGAATGTTCTGGAAGGTTCTAGAGGATTTCTTGGAGTTTTCTTGAAAACCAAGAAAGGGTCAAATGAAACCTAGCGGGGCAGGACACGGATTCGTGGGGGAGGAGGACTCCTCCCCCCTTCCCACCGCCGCGCCTCCCCCCTTAAATAGAAGGGCAGGGGCGCCCCCTCCTAGCCCTCTCCTACAACTCCAATCTCTGCCGCCTCTCTCCTCCACCTTTCTTCTGCATAGGCATAGGCGAAGCCCTGCAGAATTCTCTACTCCACCACCACCACCACACCGTCGTGTTGCTGCGATTCCGTGGAGAAGATCTACTACCTCCGCTGCTCACTGGAACGGGGAGAGGAAGGTCTGCTTCGACTCCGCACGTGTGACCGACTGCGGAAGCGCTGCCGAAACGCGGCGCCGGAAGGATCGTCCACTTGACCGACTGCGGAAGCGCTGCCGGAACGCGACGCCGGAAGGATCGTCCACACGATCTTGAGATCGACAAGTGATCGACTACATCAACCACGAGATCTAATCTCGTTAACGCTTTCGGATCTACAAGGGTTAGTTCCTATCTATCTCGTTGCTCATGTCTAATAGATTAGATCTTGGCTTTTATCTAGATTAGATCTGGGTTTTGTTCGTTCTTGCGGTAGAAATTTTTTGTTTTCCATGCTACGAACCCATCAGTGGTATCAGAGCCGTGTCTATGCGTAGATCTGTTGCACGAGTAGAACACAATGGTTTTGTGGGCGTTGGTGCTCGTGCCGTCTTTTGCTTTGTGTACTTTGCATCTTGCAGCATGGTGGGATGAAGCGGCTCGGGCTTACCTTACATGTCATCGCACATGAGACTTGCTCCACGCTTGACGTGTAACTTGCTTTGCACAAGTGGCTTTGCGGGTGTCTGTCTGTTCCACCATAGTACAGATCCAATTTACACTTTGCACTTGATAGCACTTGTATCAACGTTGTGGTTCAGTTTCGTAGGTAAGATCCGTTATTGTTCGAAAGCCCCAAGCCACGTAAAACATGCAAAGAAGATTAGAGGCGTCTAACTCGTTTTTGCAGGGGTTTTGTGATGTGATATGGCCATTATGTGATTGTGATTATATTTGATGTATGCAATGATCCTTATTGTAATATGGCAACCGGCAGGAGCCTAATGGTTGTCTTTAAATTTTGTTTAAGACCTGCGTGTCTATTCATCATGTAATACCTTTATTCCAAGTAGTTGTAATAGTTGCTGTTGGTGATGGACAACCATGAAGTGGCGCCACGGACCTTGACGCCACGCTGGTGATGATGGAGTTCATGTCCATGCTTTGAAGATGGAGATCAAAGGCACAAGAAGAAAGGCCATATCATATCACATATTATGAATTGCCTGTGATGTTAATCCTTTATGCATCTTGTATTGCTTAGATCGCGATGGTAGCATTATAAGATGATCCCTCTCACTAAATATCAAGTAATAAAGTGTTCGTCCTTAGTTGGCACCGTTGCTAAGACTCGTCGTTTCGAAGCATCTCGTGATGATCGGGTGTGATAGACTCTACGTGTGCATACAACGGGTGCAAGCCAGATTTGCACATGTGGAAACTAAGGTTAACCTTGACGAGCCTAGCATGTACAGACATGGTCTCGGAACACGGAATACCGAAAGGTAAAGCATGAGTCATATGGATGATATGATGAACATGTTGATTGTTCGCCTTTAAAGCTACATCATCTCACATGATGATCGGACTTGGTGTAGTGGATTTGGTTCGTGTAATCACTAAAACAACTCGAGGGATGTTGTTTTGAGTGGGAGTTCATTTGTAATTTGGATTAGTCGAACTCAATTTATCATAAACACAATCAAAGTGAATTTGCATAGTTTGTTGTAGTCATTGGCATCCGTTCACCACCTTACGCTTAGTTATAGTTGAGACAGTGGAACTATAGAAATTCTGGATATTTGCTTTACGAACTGGTATCGTATTGTTTTGAGTGTCAATCTAAAGTTTAAAAGTCCTGTTGCAAACTTTCAGCAAACTCCGTTTACTATGTGAAGCTTAATAAATAGTATTAAATCAAGAGTAACAATTCCAGTGTTAGTATCTAATGTATCATGTTTGCCTCCATGATTCTTGATACTCAAAAGATTGTTTTTAATATCAAGTTTATCTAAGAGCTGAAAGCAATGTTTCAGAAACCATCATATGTGAAAGGTATTGCGATATCTAAAACAATGTGTTGGTTACAACATGATAGAGTATACGTCCTCATATTTGATGAGAATTTGTGAAGGTTGGAGACGCTAGTCGTCCTAATCCTCCAAAAGGTTTTGAAAAACAAACATTATACTCGCAATTCACCTTTATAAGCTATAGCAGCTTGATCATGAAAGTTTTCATGATAAGGATGAATAGAAGATGTAAGTAAAATGTTTACTACACTAAAAAGATTACTAAAGAATGGAATTTTGAAAGAATGCCAAACATTTTATGAAGGTGATCCACTTCAAAGTGCAAGTCCAAAGGTATTGGTATTTGACTATACACAGTTTGTACTATGTGTCATGTGAATGACACCACTATTGATGTTGATAGATTCTTTTAAAAGAAAAGGAATTGTTGAAAGAGAATCTATAAAATATTTGGCAGAAAAGAAAAGGTTAGAGATGTCCAACTTAGGCATATAGAAGATATACATGTTATGGTTGTATTCCTTGCTTGTTAAACAATGTGGTTCTTAGGTATTGGATACCGAATTGGTTGGTATGAAGTGTCATACAGGACAACACAATTCATGAACTGCAATGGCCTAAGTAACTAGCAAGAGAATATGTGATGATGTTTATCGAAAACAAACAAAGGGTTGTTGTGTTGCTCGTTAACATCAAAGCTTGCCTTCAAGATTTGTTTCAATAATTGTTATTTTGATCAAGTATTATGACGACAAAAGGTTGTTTGAATAATTACCGTATTCCATAATAGATGGATGATATACAAGTCTGGTTGAAGAAATAACGACCATAAAACTAATGCTAAAATCTCGCAAGACAAATGATTGAAAGATCACTTATGAAGTGACATCGCTGTTTAAATTATATTTGAAAGAAAACATGAAGAAACTCCATGTTGATGGAATTTTGGAGTCTTTTGATTTTGATCAATTGACGCATGTGAGACTTTCCTCGAGATAATTGAAACTCCGTCCATAGGCCAGAGAGGAACGGATGACTAGCTTATTGGAAATTGAGCATGCTGATGTGCATAGTCCATTATGTGTAGCCATATGCGATGGATCTTTCAACTTCATATGCTTTCTCCGAAGATTTGAGTGAGTATATGTATATACTTACTCAATAAGGAAGAAGTATGAAACATTTGAAAAATGTTCAAAGACTTTCAAGATGAAGTGGAAAATCATTGTAACAAGAAAATAAATGATTTTATGATTGGATCATAAAGAAAGATGTTTGAGTTACAAGTTTAGCAAAACACCTAAGATTTGAGGAATCGTTCCATGGATTTGCATTTCCCAAAACACCATAGGCGTATGGAGTGTTCAAGATATGTAATGAAACCTTGTTTGACATGGTAAGATCAAAGGTGTCATTTATAAAACTGCCATTATATATTAAAGATTAAAGCTTTAGTGACTACCGCTTTTACACTGAAAAGAGCTCCATCGTGATCCGTTGAAATGACACCATATAAGTCATGGTTTGGGATAAAACCCGAATTGTCTTTTCTTAAATTTTGCTATGTTATGCATAAGTAAAATGTTTACAACCAAAGTCGGATAAGCACGTCTTTGTAGGTTATCCCAAAGAATTTGTTGGGAATTTCTCCATAACACCGAGGACAAAAGAGTTTGTTACTTGGAACGTCAAGTTTCTTGAGAAGGAATTTTTTCGTGCAAAGTTAAGTGGGAGGACAATAGAACTTTGATAAGGTTGTTGAACCTTAGCTATATGTGCTAAGTAGCGCAGCGTCGTAAAGTGTCCCGGTGACGGCCACAATGCTCATGGCTCTCGTGATTACAAAAGGTGTGATCTCGGAGATTAGAGTTCCTATAGAACCATGTGGGTCGGTAAGGATCAAATAGTAAGATTTGATAAGCAAGTCGTTATTGTTTTGACAATGATGAACCGACTACATGCAAAGAAGCGATGGTGGGCCCTGAGTCCATAAAATGACTAGAAGTCATGGAATCCGTGATAGCATCCATACACGAGAAATCAAGTTTCTGAACTTAGAAGACCCTCCGGAAAGGCGTGAAGCCTATCGGTCGCGTTTGGATCTATAAAGAATTAGACATGGATGTTTCAAATCTATGAAATAGTCGACATGTCGGAAAGAGTTTACGACAATGTTCAAGGAATTGACTATGATAAGATTTGATCTTTCATAGCGATATTTAGTCTGGACGGATTAATGTAGCAACCACTACATATATTTTGGTATATGGTAGTTGAACAAACAAAACAAGTTCTTCTAATAGAATGGTTACCTAGGACGTGTAAATGACACGATCCAAAGGGTTTTGTTAATTCAAAGGATGCTAAAAGAGTATGCAAAACTTCAATGGTTGAAGTAAGCATAGCGGAGTTGGAATCTTCACCATGATGAAACTGTTAAAAGAGTTTAAATTCATCGGAGATGATGAAGATGCTTGCATTTGCAAGAAATTAAGTGGGAGCGCTGAGACATATTTCTAATACATTATGTAGAGGACATATTGTTGATTGGAAATGATGTATCTTGTATTGACATAGGTTATGAATTTCATTTTGATGAAAGACTTAGGTATAACCCAAGAATTAGGCATCAATATCTATATGGATAGATTGAGGCGCTAATATGGTTTTGCCAAATGTACATAGATAAGACGTTGAATGAGTTCAATATGGAAACAACAAGAAAGGTTCTTGACGCACGGAAAGGACTGAATCAAGATTCGAGTGTGTTGACACGAGATTCAAGTGTTTTGACACTTGGTGAAATCACAAGAATATTTTGATCAATCATTCTTTGAGATGTACACATCCAGATATGTCCTATGCTCTGAATGTTATGAGCATATACCAGAATGATTCATAAGATGATCATTGGACAATAGTAAAGATATTCTTATGAGCTTTGGAAGAACTAAGAATATACCATGTATAAGTGCCAAATAGTTAAAGGTAGTTCATTGTAAAGCGTTACATTGATACTAATTTTGTCACAAGATACAAATTAAATTTATCTCAATTTAAACTATGGGTGGCACAATTTAATGGAAAGGAAGTTCCATAACGGATTTGGTTGAGTACCAAAGTTAAAACATTGTAACAGATACTACAACAAAAGGCTAAGTATATGACTACTATTGTAGCAGTAAATGAGGGCATTTTCGTCAAGTAGTTTGTTATCAAACTAGGTGTGGTTCCTAGCGGGCTAATACTATGAAGATATATTGTGTGACAATAATATCAACATATTTTGAGCCGGAGGAACTAAAGGTCTCACCAAAGGACCAAACTTATACAATGCCATCTCATTGGAGAATGAGTAATGCGTAGAGACGCAAGGACATGCAAATACACACGGACCTGGAAATGTTTACCACTAGCAATAGTGTCTGTACAACACCAGAAAGCCATAGGTGTTGAATGCACAAGTTTTTAACTAGATTATTGACTCTAGTGCAAGTGGGAGACTGTTGGAGATATGCCCAAGAGGCAATAATAAAGTGGTTATTATTATATCTTTATGTTTATGATGAATGTTTACATCCCATGCTATAATTGTATTATTAGGAAACACTAATACATGTGTGTTTTGTAAAATGTTTACATCTCTACCGCCTCTCTCCTCCACCTTTCTTCTGCACAAGCATAGGCGAAGCCCTGCAGAATTCTCTACTCCACCACCACCACCACACCGTCGTATTGCTGGGATTCCGTGGAGAAGATCTACTACCTCCGCTGCTCGCTGGAATGGGGAGAGGAAGGTCTGCTTCGACTCCGCACGTGTGACCGACTGCGGAAGCGCTGCCGAAACGCGGCGCCGGAAGGATCGTCCACTTGACCGATTGCGGAAGCGCTGCCGAAACGCGACGCCGGAAGGATCGTACACATGATCTTGAGATCGGCAAGTGATCGACTACATCAACCACGAGATCTAATCTCGTTAACGCTTTCGGATCTGCAAGGGTTAGTTCCTATCTATCTCGTTGCTCATGTCTAATAGATTAGATCTTGGCTTTTATCTAGATTAGATCTGGGTTTTGTTCGTTCTTGCGGTAGAATTTTTTTGTTTTCCATGCTACGAACCCATCAGATCGGTGTTCCAACTAGCATCAGTGTAACTGTTTACAACAAGCTGTTCATCACCTCCATAAGAAAGAACCATATCCTTAGTCCTATTTAGGTACTTTAGGATATTCTTGACCGCTGTCCAGTGCTCCATTCCAGGAACACTTTGATATCTGCTAGTCAAACTAATAACATGTGCTATATCGGGTCTTGTACATAGCATGGCATACATGATAGAACCTATGGCCGAGGCATAGGGAATATTATTCATCTTCTCTCTATCTTCTGCCGTAGCGGTGTTGGGTCCGTAGCATAGAAAACAAAAAAATTCCTACGATGAGAACTATACGCCAAGATCTATCTACTAGATACAGAGCAACGGGTGGACATACATCCATGGAGAACTTACCCTCGAAGACAACGAGTTTTGTTAACGAGTAGGAACTCGTGGTTGATGTAGTCGTACGCTTGCCGATCTCAAGGTCGTGTGGAAGTCCGAGCGCCGCAAATCAGCTGCGCATCCGTCCTCGCACACACGTTCAAGCCACCGGACAACCTCCACCTCCTCGCTCCAGCGAATCAGCGGAAGCAGCAACTCCTTCCAGACACAAGGCCACCGGGAACATGTATCTCGCTAATACGAGACCATGGGAAATATCTAGAGGGGGAGAGAGATCCTTCACGAGGAGGTGTGAGGATGAAGGAGGAGAGGGGTGGCCTTTTATAGGAGGAGGGGGGGGTGCCCCCTCTCTCCATGGCCGGCGCATGGGGGGGGTGACCCCTCACCTCCCCCATTCATGTGGTGGTAACCCCTCCACATTAAAATGCCCCTTCACATTCTCTTTTAAAGTCTCCACTTTAAATGCACCCGAAACAATTCCGGTTTCTCTCGAAACAATTCATGTTTCTATCGAAACATTTCCTGCGCTTTGCAAACCTTTTGTCTGGAACATATGTGCTCCTAAATGGTGTCCGGAAACCCTTAAGTGTGTCACCCTACGGTTCGCGAATAATGCAGACATGATTGAAACTCCTCTCAGATCAATAATCAGAAGCGGGACCTAGAGATCCATACTGACTCCTGCACATTCAACGATGACTTATGTGATCGTGAGAACCTTTAACGTCAGCAATTTAATCCCTTTGTCTCATGATATAATACATGTCCGAGATTCGATCATCGGTATCCAAATACCTAGTTTGATCTCGTTACCGACATGCACTCTTTTCTCGTTCCCGTGATATAACATTCTAGTGATCACATCACTTGCTTGCAAGCTATCTTAATGTGATATCACCGAGAGGGCCCAGAGTATATCTATCCGTCATCTGGATTGACAAATTCCACTCTTGATCCATGAGCCTCAACATAACACCTTCGTAGTACTGAACCCATCTTTATAGTCACCCTGTTATGGTGTGACGTTTGATGTTATCAAGATACTCTTCCGGTGTTAGCAATTAACATGATCTCATGGTCTAGGGACTAAGACTACTTTGTATGATGTTATAGCAATATAAACATAATGACTTGATCGTAATGCTACACTTCGGATGAATGTTCATCACATCATTTCACAAATGTTGTGACCTTGTTATTAACAACATCCAATGTCCATGATCAGGAAACTTTGATCATCTTGTTAATCAACAAGCTAGTCTATAAGAGAGGCATAACTAGGAACCCTTTTTGTTTATTAAACACACATGTATTGACGTTTCCTATCAATACAATTATAGCATGCAAAATAAACATCTATCATATACAAGAAATATATAATAACAACTTTATTATTGCCTCTCAGGGCATATTTCCTTCAGTCTCCCACTTGCACTAGAGACAATAATCTAGTTTACATAGTGATAAATCTAACACCCATTGAGTTCTGGTGTTGATCATGTTTTGCCCTAGGGAGTACTTTAGTCAACGGATTTGCTACATTTAGGTCCGTGTGCACTTTACAAATCTTTATATCTCCATCCTTGACATGCTCGTGGATGGAGTGAAACCGGCGCTTAATATGTTTGGAATTCTTGTGAGACCTTGGTTCCTTTGCGTTGGCTATGGCTCCATTGTTGTCACAATAGATCACCATCGGGTCCAACACACTGGGAACCACACCCAGTTCTGTAATGAACTCTTTCATCCAAACTGCCTCCTGCGCCGCTTCTGAAGCAGCAACATATTCCGCATCCGTTGTTGATCCAGCCACCACAGGTTGTTTGGAACTCCTCCAACTAACTACTGCTCCGTTCAAGAGAAATATGTATCCGGATTGAGACTTAGTGTCATCCGGATCGGTGTCAAAGCTAGCATCGACATAACACTTAGCGACTAGCTCTTCTTCACCTCCGTATATAAGAAACATATCCTTAGTTCTTCTCAAGTACTTGAGGATGTTCTTTACCGCTATCCAGTGTTCCGAACCTGGATCAGATTGGTACCTACTAGTCAAACTAATAGCATGTGCCACATCCGGTCTTGTACATAGCATGGCATACATAATAGAGCCTATGGCCGAGGCATAGGGGATCTTATCCATCATCTCTCTTTCTTCCGCCGTAGCTGGACTTTGAGTCTTACTCAATGTCTTGCCTTGCAACATAGGTAAGAACCCCTTCTTACTTTCGTCCATATTAAACTTCTTTAATATCTTATCAAGGTATGTACTCTGCGATAGCCCAATTAGGCGTCTTGATCTATCTCTATAGATTTTAATGCCTAATATATATGAAGCTTCACCAAGGTCTTTCATCGAAAATTTGCTGTTTAGATAACTTTTAACACTGTTTAAAAGATCTATATCATTTCCAATCAATAATATGTCATCCACATATAATATCAGAAATGCCACATTGCTCCCACTCACTTTCTTGTAAATACAAGCCTCTCCATAAGTTTGGACAAATCCAAACTCTTTGATCACCTCATCAAAGCAGAGATTCCAACTCCGGGATGCTTGCTTCAGTCCATATATGGATCGCTGAAGTTTGCACATCTTATCAGCATCCTTAGGATCGACAAAACCCTTTGGTTGTATCATATACAACTCTTCTTCAATATTACCATTGAGGAACGCAGTTTTGACATCCATCTGCCATATTTCATAATCGAAATATGCAGCAATTGCTAACATAATCCTAACCGACTTAAGCATCGCTACGGGAGAGAATGTCTCATCGTAGTCAACTCCTTGAATTTGTCGAAACCCCTTTGCGACAAGTCGAGCCTTATAGATGGTTACATTACCATCAGCATCAGTTTTTCTTTTGAAAATCCATTTATTCTCAACGGCCTTTCGATCGTGAGGTAAGTCCACCAAGGTCCAAACCTGGTTTTCGTACATGGATTCCATCTCGGATTTCATGGCTTCTAGCCATTTGTTGGAATCAGGGCTCATCATCGCTTCTTCATACGTCGCAGGGTCATCTATTTCATCAATCATGAAATTCATAACAGGATTGCCATACAGTTCAGGAGCTGCACGTGTCCTGGTTGACCTGCGAGGTTCGGTAGTGTCCTCTTTCAGAGTTTCATGATCAATATCATTAGCTCTCTCTTCATTAGGTGAAGTCAACTCCGAAACAACTTCCGGTGCTGCGCTACTCGCCATTTCATGAAGAGAAGGTTCAATAACCTCTTCGAGTTCTACCTTCCGACTACTCACACCTTTCGCGAGAAACTCCTTCTCAAGAAAGGATCCATTCTTGGCAACAAAGACCTTGCCCTCGGATCTGTGATAGAAGGTATACCCAATCGTTTTCTTAGGGTATCCTATGAAGACGCATTTTTCCGCTTTGGGTTCGAGTTTATCCGGTTGAAGTTTCTTCACATAAACATCACATCCCCAAACTTTAAGAAATGACAGCTTAGGTTTGTTTCCAAACCATAATTCATACGGTGTCTTTTCAACGGATTTAGATGGTGCCCTATTTAAAGTGAATGTAGCAGTTTCCAGTGCATAACCCCAAAATGACAGTGGCAAGACAGTCAGAGACACCATAGATCGAACCATATCCAATAAAGTACGATTACCATGTTCTGACACACCATTACGTTGTGGTGTTCCGGCAGGCATGAGTTGTGAAACTATTCCACACTCTTTCATATGTGTGCTAAACTCGTAACTTAGATACTCTCCTCCACGGTCAGACCGTAGAAATTTGATCTTTCTATTACGATGATTTTCCACTTCATTCTGAAATTCCTTGAACTTTTCAAAAGTTTCAGACTTGTGTTTCATCAAATAGATATACCTGTATCTACTCAAATCATCCGTGAAAGTAACAAACTAACGATATCCACCTCGCGCCGACACACTCATTGGTCCACACACATCAGTATGTATGATTTCCAATAAATATTTCGCCTGTTCCATTGAACCGGAAAACGACGTTCTAGTCATCTTGCCCTTAAGGCATGGCTCACATGTATCAAATGATTCAAAATCAAGTGATTCCAAAAGTCCATCACAATGGAGTTTCTTCATGCGTTTAACGCCAATATGACCTAGACGGCAGTGCCACATATATGTGGATATATCATTATCAAGTTTAATCCTTTTAGCATCAACATTATGAATATGCGTAATACTACTATCGAGATCCAATAGAAATAAACCATTCAACACAGGTGCATGACCATAAAAGATATTATTCATATAAATCAAACAACCATTGTTTTCAGACTTAAACGAATAACCACTTTGCATCAAACATGATCCGGATACAATATTCATGCTTAGTGCAGGCACCAAATAACAATTATTCAGGTTTATAACTAATCCCGACGGCATATGGAGAGGCAGCGTTCCGACGGCGATGACATCAACTCTTGATCCATTGCCGACCCGCATCGTGACCTCATCCCTTGCTAGTTGTCGCTTGTTCCGCAGCCCCTGAACCGAGTTACATATATTAGCAACCGATCCCGTATCAAATACCCAGGTGCTACTGCGAGTACTAGTCAAGTACACATCAATAACATGTATATCACATATACCTTTGTTTGCCTTGCCGGCCTTCTTGTCCGCCAAATACTTGGGGCAGTTGCGCTTCCAATGGCCAGTCCCCTTGCAATAGTAGCACTCGGTGTCAGACTTAGGGCCAGCTCGGGGTTTCTTTTCAGGCGCGACAACAGATTTGACGCCCTTCTTTCCCTTCTGCTTGCCTTTCTTGTCCTTCTTGAAACCGGTGGTCTTATTGATCATCAACACTTGATGTTCTTTCCTAATCTCCACTTCTGTAGTCTTAAGCATTGATAGAAGCTCGGGAAGAGACTTCTTCATGCCCTGCATATTATAGTTCATCACGAAGCTCTTGTAGCTAGGTGGCAGAGATTGGAGAACACGATGTATGCCTAAGTCAATGGGAATCGTTATTCCCAAGGACACAAGCTTATCGGCATACCCAGACATTTTGCTACCATTCGCAACAAGCTTCTCTTTCTCCATGAACACATTGAAATTAAAAGCAGGTGGTGCCATCTACAACAGAATTTGTAAAATATATTTAGACTAAGTTTATGATAGATTGAGTTCAACTAATCCAAATTACTAATGAACTCCCACTCAAAAATGACATCCCTCGTGTCCTTTTGGTGATTACATGAACCAAATCCACTACACCAAGTCCGATCATCACGTGAGTCGGTGTAGCTTCAAAGGCGAGTATCTATATAGGCATCATATCAACTATATGACTCATGCTTAACCTTTCGGTCCGTGTTCCGAGGCCATGTCTGTACATGCTAGGCTCGTCAAGTAAGAACCTTAGTATTCGCGTGTGTAAAACTGTCTTACACCCGTTGTATGAAAGCGTAGAGTCGAGAACACCCGATCATCACGTGATGCCTCAAAACACGATCCACAAAACGGTGCATACTTAAGGAAGAACACATTTTATCTTGATATCTAAATGAGGGATCATCTTATAATGCTACCAAAAGCGCCAAACTAGCAATATAAGATGCTAACATCTAATGTGTGAAGTGAGGTGATATGGTCCATGCATTTGATCTCTATCATTTGCATCGTGGTATGATCTCTATCATTCCTTTGTGTGTAAGGCCAAGGTCTATGGAACTTACACGTTAAGTGAGTTGTAAGAGTATCTATCATACATCTACTTACAACAATACCATATCAAGACACTAGCCCAGCAACGATCTAAACAAGACGCCTCTAATTTATCAATTGCAAGTTTTACGTGGCTTAGGGCTTTCAGAGATAGAACCAGTCTTACCTACGAACATGAACCACAACGAGGATAACCAAGTTATTAGCAACTCGTTGTAAATCAGATATTGACTATAGTAGGAGAGACAGACACCCGCCAGCCACTTATGCAAAACTAGTTGCATGTCAGTCGTGGAACCGGTCTCATGTACGATGACATGTAAGGTTGGTCCGGGCCGCTTCATCCCACTATGCCACCAATATCCAAAGTACATAGAAGATGCAATAACATGATCATCATCGCCCACATATAAACATATGTGTACTACCCGTCCAAAGCACCTACGCATAGATCAGGCTCTGATACCACTATTGGGTCCACAGCATAGAAAACAAAAATTTTCCTACGATGAGAACTATACGCCAAGATCTATCTACTAGATACAGAGCAATGGGTGGACATACATCCATGGAGAACTTACCCTCAAAGACAACGAGTTTTGTTAACGAGTAGGAACTCGTGGTTGATGTAGTCGTACGCTTGCCGATCTCAAGATCGTGTGGAAGTCCGAGCGCCGCAAATCAGCAGCGCATCCGTCCTCGCACACACGTTCAAGCCACCGGACAACCTCCACCTCCTCGCTCCAGTGAATCAGCGGAAGCAACAACTCCTTCCAGACGCAAGGCCACCGGGAACATGTATCTCGCTAATCCGAGACCATGGGGAAATATCTAGAGGGGGAGAGAGATCCTTCACGAGGAGGTGTGAGGATGAAGGAGGAGAGGGGTGGCCTTTTATAGGAGGAGGGGGGGTGCCCCCTCTCTCCATGGTCGGCGCATGGGGGGATGACCCCTCACCTCCCCCATTCATATGGTGGTAACTCCTCCACATTAAAATGCCCCTTCACATTCTCTTTTAAAGTCTCCACTTTAAATGCATTAAATTTCTCCAAATTTAATGCTCTATCATTTAATAAAACTCTTTTATTTATTTTATTCAGAATTTTGTTAATTACTTTAATGAACAAACATTCACATAAAACCCCTTGCAACATTTCAATATTACATGCAGAACCACTTTCTGTAATTTCACCCGAAACAATTCCGGTTTCTATCGAAACAATTCCTGTTTCTATCAAAACATTTCCTGCGCTTTGCAAACCTTTTGTCTGGAACATATGTGCTCCTAAATGGTGTCCGGCAACCCTTAAGTGTGTCACCCTACGGTTCGCGAATAATGCAGACATGATTGAGACTGCTCTCAGATCAATAATCAGAAGCGGGACCTGGAGATCCATACTGACTCCTACACATTCAACGATGACTTCTGTGATCGTGAGAACCTTTAACGTCAGCAATTTAATCCCTTTGTCTCATGATATGTCCGAGATTCGATCATCGGTATCCAAATACCTAGTTTGATCTCGTTACTGACATGCACTCTTTTCTCGTTCCCGTGATATAACATTCTAGTGATCACATCACTTGCTTGCAAGCTATCTTAATGTGATATCACCGAGAGGGCCCAGAGTATATCTATCCGTCATCTGGATTGACAAATTCCACTCTTGATCCATGAGCCTCAACATAACACCTTTGTAGTACTGAACCCATCTTTATAGTCACCCTGTTACGGTGTGACGTTTGATGTTATCAAGATACTCTTCCGGTGTTAGCAATTAACATGATCTCATGGTATAGGGACTAAGACTACTTTGTATGATGTTATAGCAATATAAACATAATGACTTGATCGTAATGCTATACTTCGGATGAATGATCATCACATCATTTCACAAATGCTGTGACCTTGTTATTAACAACATCCAATGTCCATGATCAGGAAACTTTGATCATCTTGTTAATCAACAAGCTAGTCTATAAGAGAGGCATAACTAGGAACCCCTTTTGTTTATTAAACACACATGTATTGACGTTTCCTATCAATACAATTATAGCATGCAAAATAAACATCTATCATATACAAGAAATATATAATAACAACTTTATTATTGCCTCTCAGGGCATATTTCCTTCAAGCTGGACTTTGAGTCTTACTCAAGGTCTTACCTGACAACATGGGCACGAACCCTTTCTTGCTCTATTCCATTCTAAACTTCTTTAGAACTTTGTCCAAGTATGTACTTTGTGAAAGCGCTATTAGGCGTCTTGATCTATCTCTATAAATCTTGATGCCTAGAATATATGCCACTTCGCCAAGATCCTTCATTGAAAAACTATTATTCAAATAGGCTTCGCCACTATTAAGAAGTTCTATATCATTCCCAATCAACAATATGTCATCTACATATAGTACTAGGAATGCTACAGAGCTCCCACTCACTTTCTTGTAAATACAAGTTTCTCCATAAGTTTGTATAAATCCAAAGTTTTTGATTACTTTATAAAAATGTTGATTCCAACTCCGGGATGCTTGCTTCAGTCCATAAATGGAGCGCTGAAGTTTGCATACCTTGTCAGCATCTTTAGGATCGACAAAACCCTTGGGTTGTACCATATACAACTCTTCCTCAATGTCTCCATTAAGGAACGCCGTTTTGACATCCATCTGCCAAATCTCATAATCGAAATATGCAACAATTGCTAACAAAATCCTCATAGACTTTAGCTTTGCTACTGGTGAGAATGTCTCATCGTAGTCAACTCCTTGAATTTTTCGGAACCCTTTCGCGACAAGTCGAGCTTTATAGACGGTAACATTACCATCAGCATTTGTTTTTCTCTTGAAAATCCATTTGTTCTCGAGAGCCTTACGGCCATCTGGTAAGTCCACCAAAGTCCACACTTGGTTTTTGTACATGGATCCCATTTCGGATTTCATGGCTTCTAGCCATTTGTCAGAATCTGGGCTTACCATAGCTTCTTCATATGTCGCAGGGTCATCAATGTTGTCCACCAACATGACGTTCAAGGCAGGGTCATACCAATCAGGAGTGGTACGAACCCTTGTTGACCTGCGAGGTTCAGCAGCAACTTCGTTCGAAGTTTCATGATCACCATCATTAGCTTCCTCTCCAATTGGTGTAGGCGGCACAAAAACATCTTCCGGTGCTGCGCTACTCTCAACTCCGAGAGAAGGTTCAATAACCTCGTTGAGTTCTACTTTCCTTCCAGTCACTTCCTTCGAGAGAAACTCCTTCTCAAGAAAGGATCCATTCTTGGCAACGAAAACTTTGCCTTCAGATCTATGATAGAAGGTATACCAATTGTTTCTTTAGGGTATCCTATGAAGACGCATTTCTCCGCTTTGGGTTCAAGCTTATCAGGTTGTAACTTCTTTACATACGCTTCGCAACCCCAAACTTTAAGGAACGACAACTTAGGTTTCTTTCCAAACCACAATTCGTACGGTGTCGTTTCAACGGATTTAGATGGTGCCCTATTTAAAGTGAATGCGGCTGTGTCTAATGCATAGCCCCAAAACGATAGCGGTAAATCTGTAAGAGACATCATAGACCGAACCATATCTAAGAGAGTTCGATTACGACGTTCGGACACACCATTACGCTGTGGTGCTCCCGGCGGTGTCAATTGCGAGAGTATTCTACATTTCTTTAAAGGCATGCCAAACTCATAACTTAGATATTCACCTCCGCGGTCAGAACGCAGAAACTTAATCTTCTTGTTACGATGATTTTCCACTTCACTTTGAAATTCCTTAAATTTCTCGAAAGTTTCGGACTTATGTTTCATAAAGTAGACATACCCATATCTACTTAAGTCATCCGTGAAAGTGAGAACATAACGATATCCACCACGCGATGCTGCACTCATTGGATCGCACACATCGGTATGTATTATTTCCAATAAGTCTGTAGCTCGCTCCATTATTCTAGAAAATGGAGTTTTAGTCATTTTTCCCATTAGACATGCTTTGCATCTTTCAAGTGATTCAAAATCAAGTGATTCAAGAAGTAAATCAAAATGGAGTTTCTTCATACGCTTCACTCCAATGTGACCAAGACGACAGTGCCACATGTATGTAGAATTATCATTCAATTTTGTTCGTTTAGCATCTATGTTGTGAACATGTGTATCACTACTACCGAGATTCAGTAAGAATAAACCATTCATCTCAGGTGCATTACCATAAAAGATATTACTCATATAAATCGAACAACCTTTATTCTCGAACTTAAAAGAGTAACCGTCTCGCAATAAACAAGACCCAAATATAATGTTCATGCTTAACGCAGGCACTGTCATGGTGGTGTCACGGCAGATGCCATGGATAGGCTAAAGGTGGGGACTAATACACGCTAGGGGAATCCAGGGAGGGATAGTGAAGTGATTCTCCACACAGAAGTTTGTATTGATTTCCTTCCAAGGTTACAAGTGCTCCTAGCGCTGTATTGGCGAGAGGAGGAATAAGGAGCTCTCTTACTCTCACCCACAGATCACACCTGAAACCCTAGCCCAAACAGAATAGTAGAAAGACCAACCCCTTCTACAGAAGCCCTAGCCCCCTTTTATAGAGGAGGCTCGGTTTCTGCCTAGGGCATACGTGGAGGCATATTCCTAAGGATATGCCTCCTCCCAAAGTGGCAAGCCGACCGGGGTGCTTTTTCCCCCGCGTCACACATGCTTTAGCTACGTGAGCCTCTGCGGCGCCCGCGTCAGCCGACATGGGCGTTGTCACCCCTGTTAACCATAACCCGGTGGTCCCGCTCTTATCTGCTTTGCTCATGCAGTGCGTATCGGACCTTCTTTTTGACCAGCAAGATTCCTTCCTTCTCCTAGAAGCCAAACATGACCCGGATCATAGCTGACCCGGGCACCCCTGTTCCTGCATACAAGTAAACATTTACTTCCGACTTACTGCTTAAGTCGGTTGAGACTTAGTTAGGTGAACGCCCCCTGGTTCGGGTTACCCCGTGATTCGGCCTGCCTTGAGGTGACCCGGCCAGCATCTGCTTTGGCCTTGCCGAACCTCGGCTAACTCGGCCTTTATACCCCGGCGTGACCCTACCCGGGGGTATCCCCCCAACATTAGTCCTCGAAGCTGGTGCGGTCTTAGCTGCCTTGGCCGCTAAGGCTACATCAGGTTCAATTCTGTGCTCCGGTCGTTTTTGCCGAGTTACCTCTTTACCTCGGATTATATGGATTTACGTTCCCTTCGCACATTCCAAGTTTTCACTTGCAGGCCGGGTCACCACTTTAACCCGGACCTCGTGGTTTTACTTTCCCTCTGCACATTCCAAGTTTTCACTTGCCGGCCGGGTTACCACAGTTCCATCCGGGTCTTGTTTCCTTCTCTCGTACGCCAACCCATGTGAAGGGTAATCATCGTGTTGTCTTATTTTAAGGGCCTGCATAGTAACCACCGCAGTAATTGTCAGTTATCACTGTGCGCGGGTCACGTCACACCTGCCTCCTCGTTTCTCGCATCACAGTGTCACGTCACAGGATTCTCTCTGCCCTGTGGCCCTCCGTGTGGCTCCCCACTGATTGGTCCGGACGGGTTATAAACGGCCACTGCGCATGGCCGGTCCACAGGACGCGATCGCACTCACCCCTGGTGGGAGTGGTTAAATAGCGGAGGGGTGCGTCCCTTAGGATTTTCCCCCCTCCGCACCCCTCTGTCCGTTGCTATTCTTCTTCGTCTTCCTCACGACCGCGCCGCCGCCAGCACTGCCAAATAGCAGTGCCACTGCCGCGCTTCTCCGTCGCACCACCGCGTCGCCACCACTGTGACGCAAATTTCTCGCCACGGGTCCTCGTCAATCTCGGCCACTATCCCCCACCGCCTCTAGCACTAGAGAGGGCCTCGAGGACCAGATGACGGAAGAAGAACTCATCGTTGCTAAACAAGAGATGGAGGAGGACGTCGCGGCGGCAGACCGCGGTGCGTGGGCCGGCTTCTGGGTCTGCCAGGATGACCTGGAATGGCTCTACCGGACCAGACGCATCCCTGCCGGCGTCGCCGCTCGCCTCGCCTCCGCCGAACTAGCTCCCTCACCCAATCCGGGGGAGTTTGTCATGTTCTTGTCTCACTTTCAACGAGGCTTCGGGCTACCGGTGAGCGGTTTCTTCTGGGATTGGCTCAGTACCTACCAGCTCCAGCGCACCATCTTCCAGCCAATGCCATTACTTCTCTCTGCCTTTGCTTCTACGATCAAAGGCTACGCCGTACTGTGGCCCACGAAGGAGCCGTGGATCCGGTTTTTTCGGCCTTCGTCGCAATGTCATCCCCGACATCCACACTGATCCGGAGGACAAGCGGCTCACTCAGTTTGTTGCGGCCTCCATCTCTCCCCGGAGGTTTTCTGTTTTCCCCTGGGTCACTGGGTTAGAGTCTTGCAAAGGGTGGGCCCAGACGTTCTTTTACGTCCGGAACACTCGCACCGAAGATTTGAGCCGGTTGCTCCCCTATACTCCGGGTCCACCTAACCCGGATCTGTGGGATGCCGTTCCCAGGAAGCCCACGGCCTTGGCCAACCAAGTGAACAAAAGGTTCGCGGAGCTGAAGGAGCTCGGGCTACGCAACAAGGATGCCATGATCACTTTTGTGTGTAACCGAATCTCACCCCTCCAGAAGCGCACCCACAAGGTGTGCCACATGAGCTTCGGCTGTGATCCTAACCGGACCTCATCCTTCGAGCTGAGCAACACGGAGATTTATCGCCGGGTTAAGGCTCTCTTCACCACTCACAAGGACTTCTCCTCTGAGTGGACTTGGGGGATTGAGCATTTCTGCCGTGACCGGCTTCCTCCCATGGTAAGTTTCATGTTGCAAACTTACCCCGGACTAATTACATGCTAGTTATTGTTGCATTTTTGACTCTTTTGTTCGTTCCTTTCCTCAGCAATTCCTTCAGCAGACCCTCGAGGACGGCACCGATCCGACCCTTAAGTGGGCACCGGACCGGGAGACTCCAGATGAGGAAGAGCCGGACCAGGAGATGTTTCTCCCCATGACCGACGCCACGAAACGACCCACGGGTAAATCCTCTTCTATTAGAGATTGGCCCGATGATGAAGATGACTCGGATGTCGAGGTGATTGAACCTTTTGAGGCTGTCCCCCTTTCTTTTGCTTTTCCGCCATCAGCTCATCCCGGTGGTCACATCCACGAGGATCCTCCCCTCGCTACGGGCGAACCTGTTCCGGTGGCTCCGAAGAAGAAGTGTGGGGCTACTTCAAGTTCGTCCTCCGGACCTTCTCAGCCTGCTAAAAGGCGAAAGAAGTCCGGGGACAAGACTGCCTCCAATCCAGCAGGCAAGGCCCCAGCACGCAGAGCTCGGAAACCCAAGGAGGCCCAAACCTCGGATGCGTAAGTTATTTTTCCTTCTATAACTTGCTCTTCTTTACACCGTTGTAATTTTCTTTCTGACCTTGTTCTCTTTCGCAGGGCTCCGGTGGAAGTCCCTCAAAGTGGATCTAGTATTTCTTCACCTCTCTGACCTAGCCCTTCTCCCCGCCACGACGACGAGTCTCGTCCGCTGAGCCCTATTCTAGAGGGTTCTGCGGCTGCTCCGGGTTCTGCTCCACCTCGTCAAGAGGAGGGTAACCTCGGAGCGGGGGAGACTGGCTCAGTCGAGGAGGCGGCATCCACCACTTCGGCATTGCCGCAACCAGCAACCTCTGAGACTACCTCAACACCAGTTCCAGCTACCAAATCAGCGCCAACACCAACTGCAGCACCAGCCCCAACTCCGGTACCAGCACCAACTCCGGCTGCAAAAACATCGGCAGCAGCACGAAGCCCAGCACCAAGAGCATCAGCGCCTAGCTCCTCTGCCTCGTCCGAGTCTTCTCAACCTTGGCGAGGAACCACTCCGGCCGCTCCTAAGGGGAAATCCACTACGACAGCTTCCTCTTCCCAGCAAACCAAGGACAAGAAAGCTCCGGACACTGCCAAGCCACCATCTGTCAAAGCCAGGCAGCGTACCCTCGTGTCGATGCTTCCCAAGAAAACACCAGCAGCGAAGGACGCGCCTGCCGAGCCAACTGACGCATAGCAAATAGTTCTGCACACCAGTCCAGCCCTTGCCTTGATCGAAAGGAAAGAAGCGCATGCGAAGGGCTTGGTGGTGCCCCATATTCCCAGCGGTGAACGATATCCTCCGAGCCTAATTGAGTTTGTCATGAATTGGAATAAGGCGGAGGTAGTCCAAGACACTGATCTTCCGGAGAAGTTTGGCCCTACCGAGTTTTCCGCTCAGATGAACACCGCCGCAAAGGCAATCAACCTCGCTGGGCGAATGATGGAGGTATGTCGCTTTCCCTTTACAAGTTGTAGATAATAACCATTAGTCCCCGAGCCTCCGGGGGAGTAACTTGTTACTCGGTCGGATGCTCTTTTAGAAAACCTACGTTGCTCCATGAGAACTTCGAATATGCACACACCTAGAGCCGGGTTAAGTTCCACTTGGCCCGGATTTTAGTACACTTCGAATATGCACACACCTAGAGCCGGGTTAAGTTCCAATTGGCCCGGATTTTAGTACACTTCGAAGATGCACACACCTAGAGCCGGGTTAAGTTCCACTTGGCCCGGATTTTAGTACACTTCGAATATGCACACACCTAGAGCCAGGTTAAGTTCCACTTGGCCCAGATTTTAGTACACTTCGAATATGCACACACCTAGAGCCGGGTTAAGTTCCACTTGGCCCGGATCTTAGTACACTTCGAATATGCACACACCTAGAGCCGGGTTAAGTTCCACTTGGTCCGATTTCTTGTACACTTCGATTACGCACCACGCTAACTTATACCTTTGAACTCCTTTCAGGTGACCACCAACTGCCGGATTGCGGAATTCCAATCCTTGCTGGATACCCACAAAAATCTACGCGCAAAACAGGCTGCACTCATCGCAGAATATGAGAAAAGGGGTAAATTTCTTCCTTATCACTTCCTCATTTTCCTTCCACCTCCTTTGCCGAACTAATCTGATTGTTCGGTTTCCGCAGCTGGGGTGGAGGCTGAAAACAAGATAATGCGGAAGAACATGGAGCAGATCAAGGGTACGTCCTTTTTGTCTGTCTTCACTGTGCTTTCTATCTCCTTTCCTCCTTGGCTCGGCAAACATTCATACCTCGGCACCGCCGGGCCAACACACTATTTCAGCATCGCTTGAAGATAGTGTGCCCGTGCCTGATATGATGTTGCATTTTCTCGAACAAGCAGGGCAGCATCAAGCCGAGCTGAAGAAAAAGGATGATGAGCTCGCCCTCCTCCGGACCAAAGACGATGAGATTGCCAGGCTCAAGGCTGAGATGGCAAAGATGAAGGCGCAGCACCAAGCCGAGCTAAAAAAGGCTAGCCAGGACAACACCGAAGAGCGTGAGCGCCTCAACCTCCAAATTGCTAAGGACCGTGAACTTCTTCACGAGGCCGAGGTCAAACTTGAGTCGGCGAACGCTGAGCTTGAGCAGCTTCGAAAGAGGCATAATGATTGTACCAAGGAACTGACCAGGATTCACAGCCACATCTCACGTAATTTCTTTTCCCTTATCCGCCTTATTTCCCCGGGTTACTTCATATGTCTCGTTTTCTTAGCTTCGTCCTTTGCCTTGTTTCTCAGGCCACTTTCCAGAGGGTACTGCTATTGCAAGTGCTGTTGTTGCCAATTTCCGCCGAGAAAGGGGTACTCCCGTCGCTCCTGACGGTGAGAGCATTCCCTTTGACATGGAGGACCTATTGGTCAGCCTGTCGTCTCGCGTGGAAATCATTAAGAACTACGGCAAAGATCTCCTTGATGTTTCAGTCCGGGTCTTCAACACGTTCTGGCACGCTGATGACGCTCCGGAGAGAGTTACACACCTCGCTGAAAAGCTTTCAGAAATCGAAACCCAGCTCGACCTCTAGAGAGAGTCCGCTGGACGTGCTGCGGCTGATACCATCCTTCACCACATTCTGACATGGTATGAGAAGATAGATCTCAGCCTCCTCACACGCCTGCACACAGGATCCAAATGGACAGACGACCCAGAGTGGGTAGCTCGGCGGCATGCTTGCGCCCACAGCCTCATCGAATATGCCCCCATTCTCGAATGGACTGAGGGTCCGAGCTTCCTGGAAGTCGCTGGCGAAGAAGAAGTTGAGAACGTTGAAGATGATTCGGGTGAGGACGAAGAGGACACTGCCTCGGATATCGAAGAGGGCGACGATGATGCCGAACTTCCTCCCGCTGCTCCTGAAGTAAAAACACTTGAAAATTTATGAGACCCCCGGTATGCCGGGTGGAATTGTATTCCAAACACATGTGATATTTTGCTACTAAGTGCTTATGCCGGATTAACTTGGGCGTAGTCCCCGAGTTCCTTTTTCTTGTTCGTTCAATCTTTTGGCTCGGATCATGTCTACCTTGATTCGGTTTTACAACTTACGAATCCGATCTTCAAAATTGTTTTAACAATACTGGGAAACTTTTAGACTTAGCTCAAAAATAAAACTGCATAACAACTTGAAAAATAAATACAGGGTTAGTCCGAAAAACAAACGTCGGCTCGAATAAATTCTTTTCCTTAGTCGTTTTTCATGTGCTACGCAATTCCAAACTTGCTCTCTTGCTTGCCATGAAGCCAATTCTTGTTGGACAGCAGCAAGTCGAAGAGTTGGGTTTTTGGTGCTCACACACTACTAATCCGAGTTAAGTAGAATAACCTATTCCAGCTGACGCACAAAAAACAACAAATATTATTAAGGCAGTCCCCGAGTTACTGCTCGAGGTGCCAACATTTCATTGATAAGCTCATTGCCGACATACATACCGACATATGAGAAGACTCGGATACATTCACTTCTTAGCTAAGTGTAGAAGGGACGAAGTAGTGCTACATTCCATGGTCGCTTAGATTCCTCTTCGGACCTGTCCGCCTTGTTCTTTTCCTGTGGCTTTGCATCTATAAGATAGTAAGAATCGTTGTGCAATGCTTTGCTCATGATGAATGGCCCTTCCCACAACAGGCACCAAATAACAATTATTCAAATTTAAAACTAATCCCGATGGTAGATGTAGACGGAGCGTGCCGACGGCGATCACATCAACCTTGGAGCCATTTCCAACGCGCATCGTCACCTCGTCTCTCGCCAGTCTTCGCTTATTCTGCAGCTCATGTTTCGAGTTACAAATATGAGCAACCGAACCAGTATCAAATACCCATGCACTACTACGATTACTAGTAAGATACACATCAATAACATGTATATCGAATATACCTTTCTTCTTGATGTTGCCGTTCTCAGATCCGCCAGGTACTTGGGGCAGTTACGCTTCCAGTGAAAAGCACCCAGGTAGTAGAAGCATTCAGTTTCAGGCTTAGCACCAGCCTTGGGCTTCTTAGCAGGTGCGGCAGCTTTCTTGCCGTCCTTCTTGAAGTTGCCCTTGTTCTTAGGCTTGCCCTGTTTCTTGAAATTGGTGGTCTTATTGACCATCAACACTTGGTGCTCCTTCTTGATCTCCACTTCAGCAGTTTTCAATATGGACGACAGTTCAGTCAACGTCTTGATCATGCAGTGTATATTGTAGTTCATCACAAAGTTCTTATAACTCGGTGGCAGTGATGGAGGACACGGTGAATCCCTAACTCATTAGGAATCGTTATCCCCAACTCTTGGAGCTTGTTTGTGTGACTAGACATGGTGAGCACGTGATCGCTAACGGAGCTACCCTCTTCCATCTTACAGTTAAAGAACTTTTCGGAGGCCTCATAGCTCTCCACGACCGCGTGAGTCTCAAAAATCAGCCTGAGCTCCTTAATGATCTCAAATGGGTCGTGGTGCTCAAAGCGCTTCTGAAGCTCCGTTTCTAAACCGTACAGGATGGCAAACTGAACTGTGGAGTAGTGATTTTTCTGAGTGGCGTAAACATTCTTTACGTCATCGGTGGCATCTTCTGCAGGTGGGTCACCTAGCGGTGCTTCGAGTGCATAGGTCAACTGACCAGCCCTGAGGACAATCTTTAGTCCACGGAACCAGTCCGTGAAGTTGCTTCCATTGTTCTTAAGCTTTTCTTTCTCTAGGAACGCATTGAAATTGATGGAGAGGTTCGCCATAATCTACAACAAATTTGCAAGTAGTTTAGACTAAGTTTATGATGAATTGAGTTCAATCTAAATTCTTTAAATTAACTAGGTGAACTCCCACTCAAAACAACATCTCTCACGTTGTCTTAGTGATTACACGAACCAAATCCACTACACCAAGTCCGATCTTCACGAGAGAAGATGTAGTTTCATCGGCGAACAATCTTCATGTTCATCATATCATTTATATGACTCATGCTCTACCTTTCGGTATTCCGTGTTCCAAGACCATGTCTGTACATGCTAGGCTCGTCAAGATTAACCTTAGTTTCTGCATGTGCAAATCTAGCTTGCACCCGTTGTATGCACACGTAGAATCTATCACATCCGATCATCACGAGATGCTTCGAAACGACGAGTCTTAGCAATGGTGCCAACTAAGGACGAACACTTTATTACTTGATATTTAGTGAGAGGGATCATCTTATAATGCTACCGTCGCGATCTAAGCAATACAAGATGCATAAAGGATTAACATCACAGGCAATTCATAATTAGTGTATATGATATGGCCCTTTCTTCTTGTGCCTTTGATCTCCATCTCCAAAGCACGGACATGATCTCCATCATCACCAGTATTGCGTCAAGGTCAGTGGCGCCACTTCATGGTTGTCCATCATCACTAGCAACTATTACAACTACTTGGAATAAAGCTATTACAAGATGAATAGACACGCAGGTCTTAACAGAATTAAAGACAACCATTAGGCTCATGCCGGTTGCCATATTACAACAAGGATCATTGCATACATCAAATATAATCACAATCTCACGATGGCCATATCACATCACAAAACCCCTGCAAAAACAAGTTAGACACCTCTAATTTTCTTTGCATGTTTTACGTGGTTTGGGGCTTTCGAATAAGAACGGATCTTACCTACGAAACTGAACCACAACGTTGATACAAGTGCTATCAAGTACAAAGTGTAAATTGGATCTATACTATGGTGAGAGAGACAGACACCCGCAAAGCCACTTGTGCAAAGCAAGTTACACGTCAAGCATGGAGGAAGTCTCATGTGCGATGACATGTAAGGTTAGCCTGAGCCGCTTCATCCCACCATACCACAAGATGCAAAGTACACAAAGAAAAAGACGCTACAAGCACCAACGCCCACAAAACCATTGTGTTCTACTCGTGCAATAGATCTACGCATAGACACGACTCTGATACCACTGATAGGTTCGTAGCATGGAAAACAAAAAATTTCTATCGCAAGAACCAACAAAACCCAGATCTAATCTAGATAAAAGCCAAGATCTAATCTATTAGACATGTGCAACGAGATAGATCTGTACTAGCCCTTGTAGATCCGAAAGCCTTGTGCGAGATTGGATCTCGTGGTTGATGTAGACGATCACTTGCCGATCTCAAGATCAAGTAGACGATCCTTTCGGCGCCGCGTTCCGGCAGCGCTTCTGCAGTCAGTCACACGTGCGGAGTCGATGCAGATCTTCCTCTCCCTGTTCCAGCGAGCAACGGAGGTAGTAGATCTCTCCACGGAATCCCAGCAGCACGACGGCGTGGTGGTGGTGGTGGAGTAGAGAATTCTGCAGGGCTTCGCCTAAGCCTGAGCAGAGCGAAGGAGGAGGAGAGAGGCGGCTAGGGAAAGGAGTGGAGGGGAAAGGGGGGGGTGGCGCCTCCACCCCTCTATATATAGAGGGAGGGGTGCGGCCTAGGGTTCCCACCTCTAGGCCCACCTCCTAGGGCCGGCGCACAAGGGAGAGGGGGGAGGGAGTTTCCTTCCTCCCCAAGTCTTCCCCTTTCCTTTCTTGGTTTTCAAGTAAAGTCCACGAAACCTTCTAGAACTTTCCGGAACATCCCGAAACCTTCTAGAATCCTCATATAAACACTCTGGAACATTTCCGAACCTAGAAAATGATCTCCATTATATGAATCTTATTCTCCGGACAATTCCGGATCTCCTCGTGATGTCCCAGATCCAATCCGACTCCGAACAATATTCGGTCTCCAACGCATATTCCATATCTACCTAAACATCATCGAACCTTAAGTGTGTCACCCTACGGTTCGTGAATATGCAGACATGATGGAGACACCTCTCCGATCAATAACCATCAGCGGGATCTGGAGATCCATAACGGCTCCCACATACTTAACGATGACTTCGTGATCGATAGAACCATTAACATACGAAACCAATTCCCTTTGTCACGCGATACTATACTTATCCGAGGTTTGATCATCGGTATCTCCATACCTAATTCTACCTCGTTACTGATAAGTACTCTTTACTCGTTCCATGATATGTCATCCCTTGTGACCTAGTCACATGCTTGCAAGCTAATTAGATGACATTCCACCGAGAGGGCCCAGAGCATATCTATCCGTCATATGGATGGACAAATCCCAATCTTGGTCCATGCGCTTCAACACATACTTTCAGAATACCTAATGACACCTTTATAACCACCCAGTTACGAAGCGGTGTTTGATGTCATCAAAGTACCCATCCGGTGATGGTGATTAACATAACCTCATGGTCGAAGGATTAGGTTACTATGCATTTGAAAGCTTGTAGCAATACGAACTTAATGACTTGATCTTATGCTACACTTACTACGGGTGTGTGTCCATCACATCATTCTCCTAATGATATAACCTTGTTATTAATGACATCCAATGTCCATGATCATGAAACCATGATCATCTATTAATCAACAAGCTAGTTCAACAAGAGGCTTACTAGGGACTCTTTTACTTTTACAAAACACACATATATTAGTGTTTCCTTATAATACAATTATAGCATGGGATGTAAACATTCATCATAAACACAAAGATATAATAATAACCACTTTTATTATTGCCTCTTGGGCATATCTCCAACAAGTCTACCCATGTTTGCGATGGGCTTGTTCCTCCTTCACGATGGCATCCACGAAAAATTTGACTCGATTAGATCTAGATTCTTTTGGGAGGGGACGAGCCCCAAACGTAAGTACCACTTGGTCAACTAGACAGCTGTTTGCGGTCCCAAGGAGCAGGGAGGCCTAGGACTGATCAGTACCAAGAAAATGAATGTGGATCTACTATTGAAGTGGATCTAGAAGCTCTACCAAGGGGATGAATCAATCTGGGCCTCTATTATCAGGGCCAGATATGGCGACGCCAGTGATATCTTTGCGGGTTTCGGGAGAGGCGGCTCACAGTTGTGGAAATGTCTCCACAAGGTCAAACACCACTTTAAGGCAGGGGCCAAGCACCAGGTGGTTGACGGAGCTCGCACGTTGTTCTGGCTTGACTGGTGGGTCGGGGGAAGCCCCATTTGCGAGCGCTTCCCTGGGTTGTTTGCTATATGCGACAACCCTTCTGTTTTGGTGGCTGAAGTTTGCCTGCCCACAGAAATCAACCTTTGCTTCCGTCGGGCCCTTGACCAAGGGAGTGTCGTAGCCTAGCTTGAGTTGGTTGAGGAACTTGAGGCGATTACCCTCTGTCCCGGTAAGGACAGGATTCGCTGGCACCCTGAACAGTCCGGGGAATACTCGGTGAAATCAATGTATTCTATCTTGTCTCAGGGTGTGTCGGTGGCTCACTTTAGCGACATCTGGGCTACAAAACTTCCCCTCAAAATCAAGATCTTCTCCTGGCAGCTTGCTCTCGGCCGCTTGCCCTCGAACCTTCTGTTTGCGTCGCGGCAGGGGCCTTCCAGTGGTGCATGTGCGCTCTGTGGGGTTGGGGAAGACACTACCCACATCTTCTTCGTGTGCTCTTTGGCGAAATTTTCCTAGAGAGCGCTCTGCCAGATTCTTGGGTGTAACTGGCAGCCCTCTAACTTTGCGCACTTCTATTCCATCCTCTCGGGCTTTTCTGGCCAGCCGCGCCTCTTACTTTGGATCTTCTTTGTGGTGCTAGCTTAGGCACTTTGGCTAACACGCAATAAGCTGGCGATTAAATCTGTGGTGCCTTGCCACCCAGCTGACTTACTTTATAAAATGGTGATTTTCTTACAGCTGTGGAAGGTATCCGGCAAAGCTAAGGACAAGGAGGGGCTCACTTGGATGGCGAACGAACTAAGGCTTCTCTATCTCAAGCTGGCGCCAGGAAGCAATCAAGCTTAGTCTCCGATGGACGTCGTTCCGGCCCTCTGGGTGGGTGGACCGCGTGGCGTCTGGCTACCTCTTGTTTCGTTTTCTTTGGCTAAGTTGTAGGCCTCAACAAGTTGTATGTCGTGGATCCTTCTGTGTGACTATGGTGGTTTTATTAATTTAAAGCCGGGCAGTGGATGTCTATTATCTATTAAAAAAACAACAACCAGAACAATCAAATTAAGTTGTATATGTATGGCTGGGCAACTTACCTTATCTGGGTATGGTGTGGATTCATCTACATCGAAGAGGCCATGAACTCCATCGAATACGACTGCGCTGGAACTAGTGTATATTAGAGTTTTAACCTTTAAAGTGTGACAAGCATGGATGACATTCTTTGTCCCTGTACGTGCGCAAGGTAAAAAATATCCAAGAAAAATTAATATGTGAGTAAATTGGCGGACCTCTCAAACAAGGTGAGATTAAGATAATTTTATGATACTAACCCTCGACGTTGACCATGTAATGAAGGTTGAAGTCATCAATGTTATGATCCACCGAAGCAGTGTGGAAAACAGTATCTGCCCCTTCGAAAGCTGCAGTGCATGCATAGGAGAAACCAGTTCAAGAAACATGTCAAATAAATAGAGATTTAACAGTGCTAAGGATTTTTGGGTGTAGTATCAAACAGAGGCAAGCCAGAGTTAGACCAAAGGATCAAAACAGTAATTAATTTCTTTTAGGTATATGTTGGCATGATCACGACAACCCCGACCCTCTCGGTGCCAACCACTCGTCATTCCGGTTGGTTGCTAGCTGCCATCTCATCGCAGCTCCAACAGCCATGGACCAATTCTGGCAGCCTTCACCTCTCGCGATCCCTGCCGGGTTGGCCTCCAGCTTTTGTCCCATCGGCTCCTCTAGAGACCATGTGGACGGCGCTCCCGGACGCCTTCTGATCCCTGCGTCGTAGCCGAACATGTCCGGCGATAATTCTTTGGGAAGTGCTACGCGTCGGGCGTCCCCGGTATCAAAACTTCCGATCCTCCGGGTCCTCTTGCTGACACGTGTCCCGTCTAATTTCCGCTTTTGCTATATTGCGTCCCGCTTTTGTTACATAATGCCCGCTTTTGCTACATGTAGTAAAAAATAGTTTGGCCTAAAAAATAGAAAAACTGACTAGATCTCGCCGAAGATTTCACCGGAGACCTACAAAAAAGTCGTGCTAGTGTAGCATATCCGACCTCACCGGAGACTCGCCGGAGGTTTTCACCGGTATACCTCATCTGAGACCGTGTAGCAAAAACGCTACGCTATTGTAGCAAAAACGCAAAACCTTGGTAGTAAAAAAGAGCTAATAACACCTATAGTCCCACAACTTGTCTAGCACGAGTGCAAATTAGTCCCATAAATTGCAACATGTGAATATATGGTACACAAACTTGTATTCTAGGAGCAAATTGGTCCACGGTCAATCTGGAGCAGACATGTGGTGCCGTTATTTATGCAAAAGGAGACATGAATATTTTTCTCCACCACACGTGACCTTGGTACTGCCTGACAAGCAGGTCCCACGTGTCAGTGCGAAAGAGATAATTAAAAGTTTACGCACAAAGGGTGATGCGACGATTCAAACGCAGGAAAAGCCTCTACTGCTCACATTCACTTACCAACACAGCACGAAAGACTTCGAGGAAAATAGAAGGATAAAACCTTATTATACCGTCCGTGGGAGTCTGGTGTCTGGGCTTGGCGGGGAAGATCTCTTCTCGATTGTGTCCTCCATCCTTCAGATAAAAAAGTTTGATATTAATCTGCTAGATACTACTCTCTCTGTTTTAAATATCTGATGTTTTAGCTTTTTTTTTGAACGGGATGGGCCAGAAGGCCTCGAAAGCTTCCATTAAAATAAACGGAGATACACAATTACAGCCAGACCCCTAATAAAATGGAAGAACATGGATAAGACTAGTCCTATTACATAGAAAACCCCAGAACAAAAGATCAAAACACAATCAGGTCCTTGGTCTCCATCACCGCAACAGAGAGACCTGCAAGCACAGGGGTCGACGTCACCGCCGGGAAACATGCCACTTGGGGCGGCGCCGGCCATGGATCCTTTGTCGAGGTCAAAGAAGATCCTTCGGAACTAGAGGAATGAGCTTGGGCTACGCTTGCTTCCGAGCCTGGAGCGACTTCTTGCGCCATGGATAGCGGCGACCGATAGTCGTCGTTGAGAAACTCCAGTGAACGTAGCTCCCGGGGCGGAGCTCGCCATTACACCCATGAGAGCAGGTAGCACCAGCCCTCTTGCCGGCGAGATGACACTCATGTGGAACCGCAAGCCTCCGACCCCAACCAAAGCATGTCTCGCCCTAGCAGCCGCGACAGGGCCGCCACCCTCTCCCTCGCTGCCACGGCTGGCCAAGAGGAGGAATACCCACACCACATTGCTAGGAGGAAGACAGGGATAACACATGCGCTTATTGTACCAGCAGCAGTCGAAACCTGCCGAAGAGGAACTCCCCCGTGGAGCTCCAAAATACAACAATTCCTTCCACTCCAGCGGCACGCCCAGATCACCGCCGGGGTAGCTGCAGAGTATCCTCCTCCACACGCCCCTGAGCTTCTCCCCATCACCACCGAGGCCGGCCAGGAGAAGCAGAGGAACCCACAGAAGAAGGATACATAGGCCTTTATAGAAGAAGGTTGACATCGATCTGCCAATACCGCCCCTCCTCCACCTCGGAGGCAAGACAGAACGCATCAAGACAACATGCTCGGCGCGTAGCCAAGACGCCGGAGCAACAGACCTTCGGGGCGAGGAGATCGGCATTCCGCCTTACGCCACCGAGGGCAACTTGCCGGACACATCAGACGCAAAAATACTACCTAGACTACTACTACACAGGAGGGACCGGCAGCCAAAACCATCTCCACTCCGGCCAGCGCGAGCACCGGCGGAGGGAGCGGCCGGATCTGAGAGGCGCCGACGGATGACTTTCAAGAGGGGAGAGGAGAGTAGAGCGGTGGTTACACAACCCTAAGAGCTACTACCGCAGGACCGTCGTTTTAGCTTTTGTGAAAGGGATGTATTAGATGTCACATCTGTTTCACAAAAGCTAAAAATCTTATATTTTTAATGAAGGGAATAAAATAATAGATCGAGATATTTTTGTGTATATGTGCTAGAGATGATCAATCCTTCAGATACCGACTTTTACATGGCTTTGGTACAACGTACCTCGTAGAGAACTAGGATTACACAATGGTTACGGTTTGTCAAAACCTTGAGATAATCTAAACATCAGCGACATCGTCCATTGCTGCTAGCCTGGGCCGCTGCTCAGTGCAGTCTGTGTCGTCTAATGCAATGTGTTACTGTCTCTGATAGTTTGATCACCTCTTCGATCCATCGTACCTAGCAAAAGCCTACCATGGTAGCCACCTCTCTTTGCTCAGTCTACCATATTCTCGTCGTCGCTGTTGAAGCCGGTGGTGGGCTGCTGCAGGTTAAGGGTGGGATATGTGACGAGCGAGATGGCGGCAACGTTACGGGTATCAACCTCATCTGATGGTGTGATATGTGACTAGAGCGAGTGGGCTGACTCGGCCCGTTAGGCGACTCGAATCCGAAACTACCGCGTATTGTATCTTGTAAAACCTAGCTGGGGTGCTTTATAAACCTCTGCAGGAAACCCTAGTAGCACAGAACACATCTTAAGCCATAGCGAGAGCTCTCTCTCTACTTCCACCCACTCGTTGCCTCTGGCGACTCCTTTTAATCTCATCATCGATACAATCTCAACAAAAGTAGGTGTTTACCTCCATGGTAGCATCTGTGGGATCCATGCACCGATAGTTCCCTACTTTGATGTGTGGCGGCCCTATGGAGATGCTCACGGCTTCATGCCTCCGAGTGCTCATCATGTCCACGACGACCATGCAGCTATTTGCCTCAGCTCAGTTACAGGTAGTAGAAATTAAAGATTGATTCCGATCGCTACATGCAGTTCAGTTTTCACTAAACGTCTTGTTTTACGGGCTCAGGCGGGCCTCGCACTTGCAACCCTACTCAGGGGCATCTCCGCCGATCTCGGTAACCTCACCCGGCTCACTGACGTCGACTTCTCCAAGAACAAGCTCGCGTGCCATTTTGAACTTGCTCTTTGCTCTTCCCAAGCTCCACGTGCTAGAGGCGGCGGGGCTGGGCAAATTCACGTAGCACTAGACGCACACCTTCTACTAATAAGAGACCGTCCCAGAGTAAAACAATAATTAATAATGGTGTAGAGATTAGCTTATGCGGAGTTGGAAAAGTAGGTCGTTAGTTCGAGCACTAACCTGGCACCTAAACTTTTTAATTATTTCTTTTACACTGACACATGGCTGGCAGCATCAAGGTCACGTTGTGGAGGAGAACAAAATACATGGGTCTTCATGCAAAAATAAGGGCGCCACATGTCAGCTCCAGAATCATCGTGGACCAATTTGCTCTCAGAATACAAGTTTGTGTACTGCGGGTTTACGATTTTCAACTTGTGGTACTAATTTGCATGTGATGGACAAGTTATGGGACTACTAGTGTTATTAGCTCTAAAAAAAGTGCTAATGTAGCAAAAAGAACAACCTCGCCGGAAAATGTCACTGGAGACTCGTCGGGAAAAACCTCGCCGGAGACCTTTGTAGCAAAAACATTATGCTACTGTAGCAAAACCATACAATAATTGTAGCAAAATATTTTTTCTAATGTAGCAAAAGGGACAGCACCGAAGACATCGCCGGAGACTCTCGCCGGAGAACTCGTAGAAAAACCATAGAGGTTGGTTGTAGCAAAAAAATTATGAGAAAGTAGCAAACAAGATATGAATACATAGCAAAAATAATGTGCTAAGATAGCAAAACGCTAGTAGCAAAAGACAAACACAAAGTAGCGACACCGACAAACTCGAGTAGCAAGCGCTCTAGACTGTGCTAGCAACATCGAACGCCGCATGTAGCAAGGCCGTCCGTCATCGGTAGCATCTCCGGCACAACACTTAGATCGGCAATCTCGTGTCGGTAGCGAGGCTTTGCGACAGGGGAGAAGGTCGGAGGCGGAGCAAGCTGGCGACTCTGACGACGTCTTCTCCGGCGGAGGACAGAAGATGAGGAGCTCGTGCTGATGTGGAGCCGAGCTTGAGCTCGTGCATACACGGAGGACGGCGATGGCCTGTTGGACGAGTACACCATCGTCCTCGATGCCGATGGGGAGCCGTTGGGGAAGCACAAGTTGCAGACGGCGTGACCTGCTAGTGGCTCGGCCCGCAGGCGGCGGCGCGTGGTGTAGGGGCGGCGGCAGGTTCCACGACGCGTGGCGGCGGATGCCGGGCTCCGGCGGCGGCGCATGGCGTAGGGGCGGGGGAGAAGGCCATGGGAAACAACGTGGGTGGGCCCTCGCTTGCCTGCGCGAGCGACGACCTTCACTCCCCCGGGGGAGGCGAATCATTTTCCTAATTCTTTTCGATGTTCATGTTCTGAAGCCGAACAAGTGGCCGGAGAAGATGCCGGAGACTGTTCCGAGACGGCACCACGGCGACGTGGGTGCCTGT
This sequence comes from Avena eriantha, assembly GCA_910589775.1. Taxonomy (NCBI): domain Eukaryota; kingdom Viridiplantae; phylum Streptophyta; class Magnoliopsida; order Poales; family Poaceae; genus Avena; species Avena eriantha. Next base: position 474,657,679 of record OU342745.1, read on the forward strand.
ACATAGTGCTATGTATGAATTAACTAATTAGTTTATTAATTATTTGTTAGAGATCGTCGTACCCTTAATTACGAAGCAGACTCGTTGTTGTGTTTGAGTTTGGGGACGATGGTGTGCTGAAGCAATGTATAATTCTCCTTTTTTATGTGATATTAATCGGTAGTTACTCTATGGGTTAATTTTACCCATGCATGGGGAAATCGTGATTAGCAGCAGCTAAGTAGAGATGAAATCGTGTCCTTGCTCCTGCTAGCCACAGCTCAGAATCGGTTCCCTTGCGAACTATTGATCGTGTTCCAGAATCGATTACCTTGCGTGAGTTGGGCTAGTACGCACACGTCTGCGGAGAAGTAGACGGCACGGCCGTCGCGGAGTGCGGCGCCAAGGAGCCCATCATTCTATGTTGGTTCCAGGGCGGCGTCGGCGCCGAGGTCCGTGATCCGCACGCGCCAACCTCCGGAGCGGAGCAGCGCCACCACAAGGTGCCTCGCCACGAACCCACGCCCGCCGGTCACCGCGCACCACCGTGCATCCGGTTCTAGGCTGTCCACCGACTGGTCCATTGCACTAGCTAGTTTAACAAGGAGTTACTAGTACAGGCAACTGTTAGCGCTGCCTCCTGCACATCATATATATATACGAGTATATATATAGGCTATCCACCGACAGGTCCATTTTTTAGATAACCGATCGATTCATGCCATCAATATCTGATTAGAACGTTTAGTTACGCGAGTAGTTGAGCAGTTCATTCAAAGGTAGTTGCACACGTCTATGAGATGTGGACAGTTATTCACCATAAGCATTCCGTCAATTTGGATAACTACAAGGAATCTCGCTATATATGACCCTCTATTTTCGTCACAGAATCGTCATAGTAGTCCGTTTATGACGATTTCGAGATCGTCGAAAGCTGAGCGTCGCAAATAAACTATAGCGACGATTTTGCAAAATCGACATAACCGTCTGTGACGATATTGGATCGTCATAGACGTTACGATGATCTTATATCATCACGGCTAAACTGGCCATGCCACGTTGGATCCTGCGTGGCCAATCCGACGTGACGAAGAGTCAGCCCGCTCCACGTCAGTCATTTAAATGGGCCAAGCCCAGATTTCAGCATGTGTTTTTTTCTTGCTAGTACTCATCTGCTACATGGGCCAATCGAAAAATTTCAGCCTTTTTATATTATGGGCCATAGCCTATTTACAGTCCATTTAAATTTATATTCATCCTTATTTCAGGACCTGGTCCCACTTCTCAAATAGGCCCCACCTGTTAAGTAAATCTCACAAATTGGCTCCATTCGTTAATAGATAACCAAAAAGGCATATTCGTTTTTGTCATTGGTTTTATTCACCAGTTTGAGATTACATACATAATCAATATTCGAGACAGATAATAATCTTACAACCGATGAAATTATTTAAAACTGGCTATTACAATCTTTACAGTCTATTATAGATATATGCCCAACTATTACAAGAAGCGACTACTATTTACTGGCTACTCTTCACGGCTCACTTTACAAGAAGAGACAGATAACAATCTCACTCACTTCAGATTTCTTGGCTTTTGAGCTCCCGTAAACAAGGAACAACCACATTAGACATACCTAAAATACAACAAATCAACCTGGCAACCAATTTGTAAATAAAAAGTTTCTACAGTATATATAAAAATAAACATTGCAAAGAATCAAGAAAGTTTCTTTACAACAATACCATGAGCTGATAACGCACATGCAACATGACTCTTTAGATAAACATGAATGTAGTATAGAAGTTAAGCCCTAAACATAACTGTCTTTGCATAACATGGGATCATTGACTCTTACTTATTTATTTAGTGATCGAATTTAACTATTCCAGCAACTCTCTGATTGGGACATGGATATACACCTTCTGACAATAACACAACAACTAGAAATAGAATAATGAACATATGTTGAAGCAGCTAGGATTTGATCCTGAAGCTTGAGGGCTTACACAATGGGAAGCTGTAGGTCAAGAATATCTGGTCACTGTCATCGTTGACACATGCCATTGCACAAACTCGTCGTGTAGAAGTCCACCATGCGCTCCCGCCAACATTCATAATGCTTCGGTACACATGTATCATGCAACCAAAAGGGATACTATGAGATAACAATTGAATGAACAAACTATAGACCATATACAAGGATCAATGTTAGCGGAATTAAGATATATTAGTACAGGGCAATGACAGTACCAATCCAGTGCAAGATAGTAGAGCAAAAAATTAATCGGGTTGTTCGAAATACAGTAGCGAAAAAGGGATATGCCGCATAAAACAACTTGAGGTATAAATCATATATATAACTTCAGTTAACATGGTGCGCTTAAGTTAACACATCAGTAGTAAAACCACAGATAGTATGTGTGCTTAAGTTAACACGTCAGCATCTTTTTCAATTTAAGTAACCCAAGTTTACACGTGTGGATTACTACCAAGATTGCACTGGATAAATATCTTATCCACTCTTGAGGTAACCACAAGTAGAACCAAGCATCATAACATACAGTAGCCACATACAAAGTAGAACTAAGCATCTAAGGCACATACATTCCACTGAGATTTTCCTAGACATTAATGAAGATGCAATCACCAGTAGATACTAGTCCAAACACACAAAGGGAACCACAATAAAATTTGGTAGAATAGAATAAGGATTTTTACATGATCTAGATAGGAGTAAGCATACAAACCACATGCTCGATTAGTGTGTATCATCGGTGCCGCTATAGTACTTAATTCTATTTAGTATACCATTTACCCAATAGTGTAAGGCTCAATCAACCAAAAGTACATAACATGATCAAAGGTCCTATAGCTACGAGACAACCATCTGCACAGAAACACTCAGTACAAGTGACCACAAGTGTCCACTAGAATACCGTCTCCACATGAACAGATGTATATCATCAAGGAAACATAAACTTGTCAAGATACACCATTGGACAGAATATGATACCATGTCAATCATCAAATCTGCTACTTATCGTCTATTAACCAAGATTGTGTCAAAACTACACAGGAATAAAGAGTACAAGAACAAAACCCTAAACCTAAAGACAAGTTTTTTTGACAGAGACCTAAAGACAAGTTGGAACAACGCATTTAACTACAGAACTGTTTATTAGAACTTAAGTCAGTTTGAGACCACCTCCATACAATGTGATACCGTAAATCGAGCACCAACCCTGCATACATTGAGCCCAAACCATACCACATCAACAGATTTCAGTTGTTCTAGTGTAAAGCTTTGCCCCATGAACAATTCAAAGAGAGCAGGACGCTATCGTACCTGGATCTGGCAGCTGCCTTGTCAGCCACCACACACAGGGCTTGTTGTCGGGGTGAAGTGCATCTGGCACGGCCTTGTCGAGGAGAAGCGGATCCGGTGGCTGTGTGACCGGGACGAGGGGATCTGGCGATGCTCTTGTCATGAACGATGCGTTGATGGTCGTCCCTATGGTGGAAAGACATGAGTCAGAGGGAGATAGGGGTATGGGGATTCGGAGAGAAGGGGATGGGGAAGAACTTAACATGTGCGGGCGGCCGAATATGGCGGTATGGAGGGCTCGGGATAGCCAGATCCGTGGGATGCGAGCTGATGGAGAAGCCCGACACCAAGCTCCTTTTGCGAGTCGGCCACCTTCTCTGCCAGCGGCATTGACGCATGAATGTCGTCGCCATCACCATGGACCTCCTGCCCCTCTGTGAATCGCCAAGATACCGAACTAGGGTTTTTGTTGTAGGTGCAGGTTTATGATTCCACGAGGTGGAACAGAGAGAGGGGAGGAGGCAGGGTCCAGAGAGATGGTCGATGGGGCACGGAGTTGCCGGAGTTGGCCGGGATCTATGCAGCGGCGGAGGTGGAAGAAAGCGAGGAGGGAGGAGACGCTGTGACTTGTAAGGGTTTCGTCGTCGACCCAATGCAGTGCGGGATGAGATGATGGAGTGGGTCCATGCGTGGATTAGGTAGGTGCGGGCTCGCCATGTCATCGATCCACATCAACACCCCAGATTGCAATATTTTCCGTCCATTCTCGTATGATCCAACAGTTGTCCTCGCATCTCTCAATTTCCATTCTCCAAGTGTCAAAATCGCGGTGCTTTGTGAAGCAACCACCAAAGGGCTAACTGAAAATGGTACCAACCCATTTTTCAAAAATACTAGACCACCTTACATGGCCAATTTCCCAACCGGGGTAGCTCAAACCTTTCTGCCCACCCCTGTCGAAAAAGACAAATTCCTGCCGAATCGGCAAGAAGTGGGTCCGGTTTGAACTACAGGTACATGATCTGAAGCTCATGATTTTTTGAAAAAATCATTTTTATACTCTCAATATGATGTTTATTTAGAGATCCAATGTAAGTTTAGCGAGGCTCATCCCCTATCTTCTTGCCCGCCGTTTTGACAAAAGTTTGAAACAGGAGAACATTGAAATGGGCATAAGAAATTCAAAAATATACCGAACAATATAAATCCTTCGCCTGGTGTCATATTATGTGACATGGTTGCAAGTAGAAATACCAAACTTGGTACATTGATTGCATCTCGAAAAAACCTTCAGATAAATGAGCTATCATGGTCGAGATTTCATGACTTTCATCCCAAACAACCAATGTTATGGCCATGATCGTGACATAGTTTGTGATAATGTGCCCATATTGTGCACGCGTGTGCATCATGGGATGGCGAACAATGTTGCAGGAGAAAGTTTTCCTTTCGTCGCACGGAAAACCCATTTTGTATTTTTCGAGTGCCAAAATCGGGGAGTTTTGTGAAGAAACACCAAATTCTCAATTCAAAATGCCACCACCCCATTTTTCAAAAATACTAGACCACCTTACATGGACAATTTACCGACCGGGGTATCTCAAACCTTTCCATCCACCCCTGCCGAAAAAGACAAATTTCTGCCGAATCGGTAGAAAGTGAGTCTCGTTTGAACTACAGGTACATGATCTGATGCTCATGATTTTTAGAAAAAATTATTTTAATACTCGCAATATGAAGTGTTTTAGAGATCCAATGCAAGTTTAGCGAGGCTCATCCCCTATCTTCTTGCCCGCCTTTTTGACCAACGTTTGAAACAGGAAAATATTGAAACGGCATAAGAAATTCAAAAATAGTCCGAAGAATGTAAATCGCGTGGTACCATATTATGTGACATGTTTGCAAGGAAAAATACCAAACTTGGTATATTGATTGCATCTCGGAAAAACCTTCACATAAATGAGCTATCATGTTCGAGGTTTCATGACTTTCAGCCTAAACGACCAATGTTATGGCCACAAGCATGACATAGTTTGTGATAATGTGCCCATATTGTGCAGGCATGAGCATCATGGGATGGTGAACAATGTTGCAGGAGAAAGTCTTTCTTTTCGTCGCATGGAAAACCCATTTTCTATTTTTCGAGTGCCAAAATCGGGGAGTTTTATGAAGCAACACCAAATTGTTAATTTAAAATGCCACCACCCCATTTTAAAAAAATACTAGACCACCTTACATGGACAATTTCCCGACCGGGGTATCACATACCTTTCCGTCCACCGCTGTCGAAAAAGACAAATTCCTACCGAATCGGTAGGAAGTGGGTCCGGTTTGAACTATAGGTACATGATCTGATGCTCCCGATTTTTTGGAAAAATCATTTTTATACTCGCAATATGATGTTTTTTATATATCCAATGCAATTTTAAGGAGGCTCATCCCCTATCTTCTTGCTCGCCGTTTTGATCAAAGTTTGAAACATGAAAACTTTGAAACGGGCATAAGAAATTCAAAAATAGTACGAACTGTGTAAATCCTTCACGTGGCGTCATATTATGTGACATGGTTGCAAGGAAAAATACCAAACTTGGTATATTGATTGCATCTCGGAAAAACCTTCACATAAATGAGCTATCATGTTCGAGGTTTCATGGCTTTCAGCCCAAAGGACCAATGTTATGGCCATAATCGTGACATAGTTTGTGATAATGTGCCCATATTGTGCACGCGTGTGCATCATGGGATGGAGAAAAATGTTGCAGGAGAAAGTTTTCCTTTTCGTTGCATGGAAAACCCATTTTCTATTTTTTGAGTGCCAAAATCGAGGAGTTTTGTGAAGCAACACCAAATTGTTAATTCAAAATGTCACCACCCCATTTTTCAGAAATACTAGACCACCTTACATGGACAATTTCCCGACCATGGTATCTCAAACCTTTTCGTCCACCCCTGCCGAAAAATACAAATTACTGCTGAATCGGTAGGTCCGGTTTGAACTATAGGTACATGATCTGATGCTCATGATTTTTTGAAAACATCATTTTTAAACTCGCAATATGATGTTTCTTTAGGGATCCAATGCAAGTTTAGCGAGGCTCATCCCCTATCTTCTTGCCCGCCATTTCTTTATTTGCGAGGCTCGAAACCTTTCTTCCGTAAGATCTCTACGGATCATGGCCTACTCCATCTCCGACCTCGACTTTGGAGCACCGCGCTTCCACAACCTCGAGCGGCTCCAGACCGAAGAGCTCTATGGTTGGTGCGTCAGGAGTCACCTAGCCGCTGAGCCTGCTGCAACAGTGTCCGTGTTTGCGCGTCCTCGTGCTCATGTTCAGCTGGAATAAGTACCTCCGAGATATCAATGCAGACCCAGCGGATGAGATGGCTACCATTGCTGTTTTCTCGCCGTGCAGATCCATGGACGCCGGCCACGGGGATGACGATGAATCTGATTGCTGCGATAGTTTGCAAGACAGTGATGGACAGCTTTGATGTGGCCTTAGTTGCAGGCTAGGGTGCTTGAAGAGGGTGGTGGTGGTGGAGTTTGAAGCACCGGAGCTCACCTGCTTCCAGGTTCGCTTGGTCAAGTTTCTAGCAAAAAGTGCCTTGGTTCTGGAGGAGTTCATTGTCAACAGCGGGAAGGGGTACGACTCAAGCTGCATCAACCAAAAGTTTGTGAGATGGCAGAACTACGGAGACCGCCACGGTCAGTCCCTCCGGCGACACCTCGTCCAATCTGGCCACCGCCATTGTCCGAGTTCCAAGCACTGGAGGCCTCGTCTTTCTCTCCTCATGGATAAATTTATGACGATGACGTGCGCAAGGAGCATATATACCCTACGGACAATCTGCATAGTTCCGAGGAGGATGATGATGATGATATAACTCCTAGGCATTATATTCATAGTGGTAGAAAGAAGAAAAAGGGTGGCTGCCCTGAGTGTTTCAATGTGAAATCTAAGGGGTCAATCATGTCTGGAGTGACGAGAGCACAAGCCATCTGTCATCGTCCTTGATACGTCCAAAACGTATCTACTTTCCCGAACACTTTTGCTATTGTTTCTCCTCTAAACTTGTGTGATTTGGATGCAACTAATGCGGACTAACGCTGTTTTCAGCAGAGTTGCCTTGGTGTCTACTTTTTGTGCAGAAAACCAACTATCAGGAAAAATCCTGGAAAATATGCCAAAAATCCTATTTCACCCGAAGACTCCAGGAGCTAGAATACGAGACGGAGAAGAGCCCTGGGGTGGCCACACCACCTGGTGGCGCGGGCCAGGCCAGGCCGCGCCAGGGGTGGTGTGGGCCCCCCAGGTACCCCCTCGGCCTCTCTCTTTGCCTATAAGGAGCCTTCTGACCTAAAAACTTCGGGGGGTTCGACGATTTTCCAGAAGGAGTTCCGCTCTGCCGCCACCACCAGATTCCATGAAACAGCACCAGAAACTCCGTTCTAGCACCCTGCCGGGACGGGGAATTGGAGGAGATCATCGCCATCATCATCGCCATTGTTTCTCCATCGACCATCCATGTTTCCCCCATCTATGAGTGAGTCATCCCCCGTTGTAGGCTATGGGGATGGTAGGGATTAGATGAGATCGTTCATGTAATGGCATCAGATTGTTAGGGCATGGTGCATAGTATCTTTTATTAGTGCTTTATGACTTTGTTGCGACTTGTTGTGCTTAATGCTTGTCACTAGGGCCCGAGTGCCATGATTTCAGATCTGAACTTATTATTGATTCATTATGATAGTATTGTTTCTGGTCTTATCTACAAGTTGTGTGCACACGTTATTATCCGGAACCTATGGCCCCGAAGTGACAGAAACCAGGATAACCGGAAGGGAATGGCTTTGATGTGAGGATCACATGTGTTCACGGAGTGTTAATGCTTTGCTCTGGTGCTCTATTAAAAGGAGCACCTTAATTGCCAGTAGTTCTCTAGAGGCCCCGCTGCAAACGGGCTGGTAGGACAAAAGATGTTGTGCAAGTTCTCATTGCGAGCACGTATGACTATATATGGAACACATGCCTAGGATTGTCTAGTACTTGGATGCTTTATCTTATTTATCTGCAATTGCCCTATGTTCTGATTGCTATGTGAATTGCCTTGTCCATGCAACGCTCGTCCATCCATCCCTATGCCTACCGCACTCGAATCCCACTGTTTACTGCTTTTGTTACTACTGTCTTTGCTTTACTACTGCTGTTACTTTGCTATTCCTACTACAAAACTGTTGCTACTAATAAACTGCTGTGAGCAAGATTGTTTCCAGGTGCAGCTGAATTGACAACTCAGTTGTTAAGGCTTATAAATATTCTTTGGCTCCCCTTCTGTCGAATCAATAAATTGGGTTTCACTTCCCTCGAAAATACTGCGATACACCCCCTATACTTGTGGGTCATCAAGACTATTTTCTGGCGCCGTTGCCGGGGAGCATAGCTTTATTTATCAAGTTCACTTGGATTCTCTATTGTTCACTGCTATCCATCCATCATGGGTAAGTCTCGTGATGGCAAGGTTCCTATTTTACCATCCACTACAAGAAGAGGTACGGTTCTGAACACCTCTGCTGCTCTTGATTCACCGTCTGTTTTGAGTAAGTTCCTTACACTACCACATACACATGCTACACACACACTGCTACTACTGCTGAATCTAAAACTTCTGATGCTTATGATGCTGCTTCTACTATGCTCGATAAGAGTGGTTCATTAGGTCCTTTCCTAGATGCTACGATTGCTAGAACTATATCTGGAAATACCGAACCTCCTAATGAAGACACTACCACACCTGTTAGCTCACCTGAGTCTAGTGTGAGTTATGATATTGAAGATGGGTATGGTGAGATGACCGATGAGTTTATTAAAGAATGTAAGAACACCCATGATAGGAGCGCTGCTAGGAGTCTCCTTGAGAGGCGTACTATTAGACCCAAATTATATCCTGCTGCTAAGTTTGCTGCTTCTCCCATAAACATTATAGATGAAGATTATGATTTCTCTCTCGATCTATCTTACATAGCTATTGTCGAGAAAGAACCTGTTTGTGGGACTAAGAATGAAAGTGCGGTAGCACATATGAATGAACTTTCTACCATGAGTGGCTTGTTTTCTGATGAAATTAAGATGCGTACTTACTTTGTTGCTAAGATTTTTCCCTTTTCACTGAAAGGAGAATCTAAAACTTGGTTTAGTAATTTACCTCCTGGATCTATTGATAGCCCTAAGTGCTTGATTAGTACTTTCCTGCAGAAATATTTTCCACCCAGTGCTAGACATGCTATTTTGCAGGAACTTTTTGATTTTAAACAGGGAGAAAAAGAGGTATTGCCAGAATCTTGGGCGAGGTTTTGTGCTTTGATTCATGCACAGGCTGGAAGTCCATTACCTAAGAATGAGCTTCTTGATATATTTTATAATGGACTAACTGAAGAATCTAGGACATACCTAGATAGTTATGCTGATTGTGTTTTCGGGAATAGGACTCCAAAGGAAGCTGAGGAATTAATGGCTAAAATAAGCAAGAATTATGAAGATTTGACTCCTCCTACACAAGCTATACCTGAAGTAATTGTACCTGAACCATCTATTCCTGTGCCTATTCCAACATCAAAGAAGAGGGGAGTTATTGAATTAAATGATGAAGTGATGAAGGAAGCTAAGAAAAGTCTTAAGGAGAAGGGAATTAAAGCTGCAGATGTCAAGAATTTACCTCCTATAGAAGAATTATGTAAGCCTATTCCCTACTCACCCAGTATTGAGGTACACTCTCTCCAACACTTTGATGAAGGTGATATCCCTTACTCGAAACCTCCTGATCAATGCTTAGAAGAATTTGATATCTTTATTGTTAAGCAAGATAACTTTAATAAAAGGGTGCAAAATCATCTAATGGAAAACACTAGAGCGATTGTTGAGTTGAAAGATATTGTAGAAAATACCTCTAATGATGTTAAAATGATTGTTAAACACTTTCAAGTGGTTCAAACTCAAATAGATCAACTCGTTAAAGTGCAAAACGACTTGCTAGTTAATGCTGCTAAAGAAAAACATGCTTATGAAATTAGAACTAGAAGTGGAGCTGCTACCCAGGATCCTCTATATCCTGAGGGGCATCCCAAAAGAATTGAGCAGGATTCTCAACAAGCTGAAAATAGTGGTTCTACTCGTAAGAAAAGGAAAAAGAAACATAAAACTGTTGTAGAACCCTCTGAACCTGCTATAGATCCTAATAGTATAGCTATCTCTGATGCTAAAACTGAAAGTGTTAATGAAGAAAATGAAGTTCCTAATGAAGAAAAAGTTGAAGAAGAACCTAAAAACCACACTAAGAATACTAAATACACCAAAGAATATTTTATTGCTAAGAAAGATGGTAGTGAAAGAGAATCTTGGGTCCAAAAACCTATGCCTTTCCCTGATAAGAAACACAAGTCAAAGGAAGATGAACACTATAATAAGTTTTGTGAGTGGATGAAGCCTTTATTCTTGCAAATTCCTTTGACGGATGCTATTAAATTGCCTCCTTACTCAAAGTATATGAAGGACATAGTCTCGAATAAAAGGAAGATCCCTAATGAAGAAATTTCTACTTTGCTTGCTAATTATTCCTTCAATGGTAAGGTTCCTAAGAAACTTGGAGACCCAGGGATTCCAACTATCCCTTGCTCTATTAAGAACAATTATGTTAGAACTGCTTTGTGTGATTTGGGAGCTAGAGTTAGTGTTATGCCTTTCTCTCTCTATAAGAGGCTTCAACTTGAAAAATTAATACCAACTGATATATCTTTGCAAATGGCTGATAAATCTACCACTATTCCTGTGGGTATATGTGTGGATGTACATGTTCAAGTGGCTCATAATTGCTTGATATTAACTGATTTTGTTGTGCTTGAAATGCCTGAAGATGATAATATGTCTATTATTCTTGGGAGACCTTTTCTTAATACTGCAGGAGCTGTTATTAATTGTAATCAAGGAAATGTGACTTTCAATGTTAATGACAAGGAACATATTGTCTATTTCCCCAAGAAGATTGAAAGGACTTATGGCTTGAATTCAATTGAACATGTTGAAGGCATTCAAGTTGGAGAAATATATTGTCCCATACCAAGAATTTTTTTGAAACTATTATGATTGGGACCATTGCTATCAAGGTTGAGGTAACATAATCATTAGTGGAGTACAAAGTTTTGTCTCATATGCAATTGTTTTGGTAGCAAGACTGATGGGTTCGTAGCATGGAAAACAAAAATTTCTACCGCAAGAACGAACAAAACCTAGATCTAATCTAGATAAAAGCCAAGATCTAATCTATTAGACATGAGCAACGAGATAGATGGGAACTAACCCTCGTAGATCCGACAGCGTTAACGAGATTAGATCTCGTGGTTGATGTAGTCGATCACTTGCTGATCTCAAGATCGTGTGGACGATCCTTCCGGCGTCGCGTTCCAGCAGCGCTTCCGCCGTCGGTCAAGTAGATGATCCTCCCGGCGTCGCGTTCCAGCAGCGCTTCCGCCCTTGGTCAAGTAGACGATCCTTCCGGCGCCACGTTTCGGCAGCGCTTCCGCAGTCGGTCACACGTGCGGAGTCGAAGCAGACCTTCCTCTCCCCGTTCCAGCGAGCAGCGGAGGTAGTAGATCTTCACCACGGAATCCCAGCAGCACGACGGCGTGGTAGTGGTGGTGGAGTAGAGAATTCTGTAGGGCTTCGCCTATGCCTGTGCAGAAGATGGTGGAGGAGAGAGGCGGCAGAGATTGGGTGTTATGGGAGCCAGGGAGGAGGGGGCGCCCCTGCCCCTCTATTTAAAGAGGGAAGGCGCCTAGGGAGGGGGAGTCCTTGTAGGACTCCCCTCCCCTTGTATGGCCGGCGGATTGGAGGTGGGGGGAGGAGTCCTCCTCCCCCACGAATCCGTATCTTGACCCACCAGGACTCCTTGATCCCTATCTTGATTTTCAAGCAAACTCCAAAATATCTTCCAGAACCTTCCGGAACATTCCGAAACCTTCTAGAACCCTCATACAAACACTCCGGAACATTTCCTAACTCATAAAATGATCTCCTATATATGAATCTTATTCTCCGGACCATTTCGGATCTCCTCGTGATGTCCCGAATCCAATCCGAGACTCCGAACAACATTCGGTCTCCAACGCATATTCCATATCTACTTAAAAACAACTTCGAACCTTAAGTGTGTCACCCTACGGTTCGTGAATATGCAGACATGACAGAGACACATCTCCTATAAATAACCATCAGCGGGACCTGGAGATCCATAATGGCTCCCACATACTCAACGATGACTTTGCGATCGATTGAACCACTTACATACGAAACTAATTCCCTTTGTCTCGCGATACTATACTTATCTGAGGTTTGATCGTCGGTATCTCCATACTTAGTTCTACCTCGTTACTGATAAGTACTATTTACTCGTTCCGTGATATGTCATCCCTTGTGACCTAGTCACACGCTTGCAAGCTAACTAGATGACATTCCACCGAGAGGGCCCAGAGCATATCTATCCGTCATATGGATGGACAAATCCCAATCTTGGTTCATGCGCTTCAACACATACTTTCAGAATACCCAATGACACTTTTATAACCACCCAGTTACGAAGCGGCGTTTGATGTCATCAAAGTATCCATCCGGTGATGGTGATTAACATAACCTCATGGTCAAAGGAATAGGTTACTATGTATTTGAAAGCTTACAGCAATACGAACTTAATGACTTGATCTTATGCTACGCTTACTATGGGTGTGTGTCCATCACATCATTCTCCTAATGATATAACCTTGTTATTAATCACATCCAATGTCCATGATCAGGAAACCATGATCATCAATTAATCAACAAGCTAGTTCAACAAGAGGCTTACTAGGGACTCTCTTATGTTTACAAAACACACATGTATTAGTGTTTCCTAATAATACAATTATAGCATGGGATGTAAACATTCATCATAAACACAAAGATATAATAATAATCACTTTTATTATTGCCTCTTGGGCATATCTCCAATAGTCTCCCACTTGCACTAGAGTCAATAATCTAGATTACATGGTAATATACCGAACACCCATGGCGTTCCTGTGTTGGTCATGCTTTGCCCTAGGGAGAGGTTTAGTCAACGGATCTGCCACATTCAGATCAGTGTGTACTTTGCAAATCTTTGTGTCACCATCTCGGACATACTCGTGAATAGCGTGGAAACGTAGCTTGATGTGCTTCAGCTTGCTATGTGACCTTGGCTCCTGCGCATTAGCTATGGCACCTGTGTTGTCATAGTAGATGGCCATCGGGTCCAACGCACTGGGAACCACGCCGAGTTCAGTAATGAATTCCTTCATCCAAACGGCTTCTTGTGCAGCCTCCGAAGAAGCTATGTATTCCGGTTCAGTTGATGATTTCGCCACAACGCTTTGCTTCGCACTCCTCCAGCTCACTGCAGCACCATTCAAAATAAATACGTAACCCGACTGTGACTTCGAGTCATCCGGATCGGTGTTCCAACTAGCATCGGTGTAACCGTTTACAACAAGCTATTCATCACCTCCATAAGAAAGAACCATATCCTTAGTCCTATTTAGGTACTTTAGGATATTCTTGACCGCTGTCCAGTGTTCCACTCCAGGATCACTTTGATATCTGCTAGTCAAACTAACAGCATGTGCTATATCCGGTCTAGTACACAACATGGCATACATGATAGAACCTATGGCTGAGGCATAGGGAATATTATTCATTTTCTCTCTATCTTCTGCCGTAGCTGGACTTTGAGTTTTACTCAAGGTCTTACCTGACAACATGGGCACGAACCCTTTCTTGCTATCTTCCATTCTAAACTTATTTAGAACTTTGTCCAAGTATGTACTTTGTGAAAGCCGTATTAGGCGTCTTGATCTATCTCTATAAATCTTGATGCCTAGAATGTATGCCGCTTCGCCAAGATCCTTTATTGAAAAACTATTATTCAAATAGGTTTTGACGCTATTAAGAAGTTCTATATCATTCCCAATCAACAATATGTCATCTACATATAGTACTAGGAATGCTACAGAGCTCCCACTCACTTTCTTGTAAATACAAGCTTCTCCATAAGTTTGTATAAATCCAAAGTTTTTGATTACTTTATCAAAACGTTGATTCCAACTCCGGGATGCTTGCTTCAGTCCATAAATAGAGCGCTGAATCTTGCATACCTTGTCAGCATCTTTAGGATCGACAAAACCCTTGGGTTGTACCATATACAACTCTTCCTCAATGTCACCATTAAGGAACGCCGTTTTGTCATCCATCTGCCAAATCTCATAATCGAAATATGCAGCAATTGCTAACAAATTCCTCACAGACTTTAGCTTCGCTACTGGTGAGAAAGTCTCATCATAGTCAACTCCTTGAATTTATCGGAACCCTTTCGCGACAAGTCGAGCTTTATAGACGGTAACATTACCATCAACATCTGTTTTTCTCTTGAAAATCCATTTGTTCTCGACAGCCTTACGGCCATCCGGTAAGTCCACCAAAGTCCACACTTGGTTTTCGTACATGGATCCCATTTCGGATTTCATGGCTTCTAGCCATTTGTCGGAATCTGGGCTCACCATAGCTTCTTCATATGTCGCAGGGTCATCAGCGTTGTCCACCAACATGATGTTCAAGGCAGAGTCATACCAATCAGGAGTGGTACGAACCCTCGTTGACCTGCGAGGTTCAGTAGTAACTTCGTTCGATGTTTCATGATCATTATCATTAGCTTCCTCTTCAATTGGTGCAGGCGGCACCAAAACATCTTCCGGTGTTGCGCTACTCTCAAATCCGAGAGAAGGTTCAATAGCCTCATCGAGTTCTTCTTTCCTTCCAGTCACCTCTTTCGAGAGAAACTCCTTCTCAAGAAAGGATCCATTCTTTGCAACGAAAACTTTGCCTTCGGATCTATGATAGAAGGTATACCCAATTGTTTCTTTAGGGTATCCTATGAAGACGCATTTCTCCGCTTTGGGTTCTAGCTTATCAGGTTGTAACTTCTTTACATATGCTTCGCAACCCCAAACTTTAAGGAACGACAACTTAGGTTTCTTACCAAACCACAATTCGTACGGTGTCGTTTCAACGGATTTAGATGGTGCCCTATTTAAAGTGAATGCGGTTGTCTCTAATGCATAGCCCCAAAATGATAACGGTAAATATGTAAGAGACATCATAGACCGAACCATATCTAAGAGAGTTCGATTACGACGTTCGGACACACCATTACGCTGTGGTGTTCCCGGCGGTGTCAACTGTGAAAGTATTCCTCATTTCTTCAAATGCATGCCAAACTCATAACTCAGATATTCACCTCCGCGATCAGAACGCAGAAACTTAATCTTCTTGTTACGATGATTTTCCACTTCACTTTGAAATTCCTTAAACTTCTCGAAAGTTTCGGACTTATGTTTCATAAAGTAGACATACCCATATCTACTCAAGTCATCCGTGAAAGTGAGAACATAACGATATCCACCACGTGATGCTACACTCATTGGACCGCACACATCGGTATGTATTATTTCCAATAAGTCTGTAGCTCGCTCCATTGTACTAGAGAATGGAGTCTTAGTCATTTTTCCCATTAGACATGCTTCGCATCTTTCAAGTGATTCAAGAAGTCCATCTGAATGGAGTTTCTTCATGCGCTTCACTCCAATGTGACCAAGACGACAATGCCACATGTATGTAGAATTATCATTCAATTTAATTCGTTTAGCATCTATGTTGTGAACATGTGTATCACTACTATCGAGATTCAGTCAGAATAAACCATTCATCTCAGGTGCATTACCATAAAAGATATTACTCATATAAATCGAACAACCTTTATTCTCAGACTTAAAAGAGTAACCGTCTCGCAATAAACAGGATCTAGATATAATCTTCATGCTTAACGCAGGCACCAAATAACAATTATTTAAAAGTAAAACTAATCCCGAAGGTAGATGTAGAGGGAGCGTGCCGACGGCGATCACATCAACCTTGGAGCCATTTCCAACGCGCATCGTCACCTCGTCTCTTGCCAGTCTTCGTTTATTCCGCAGCTCCTGTTTTGAGTTACAAATATGAGCAACCGAACCAGTATCAAATACCCAGGCACTACTACGATTACTAGTAAGATACACATCTATAACACATATATCAAATATAACTTTCTTCTTGATGTTGCCGTTCTTCAGATCCGCCAGGTACTTGGGGCAGTTACGCTTCCAGTGACCAGCACCCTTGCAGTAGAAGCACTCAGTTTCAGGTTTAGGACCAGCCTTGGGCTTCTTAGCAGGTGCGGCAGCTTTCTTGCCGTCCTTCTTGAAGTTGCCCTTGTTCTTAGGCTTGCCCCGTTTCTTGAAATTGGTGGTATTATTGACCATCAACACTTGTTGCTCCTTCTTGAGGTCCACTTCAGCAGTTTTCAGCATGGACGACAGTTCAGGCACCGTCTTGTTCATGCAGTGCATGTTGTAGTTCATCACAAAGTTCTTGTAACTTGGTGGCAGTGATTGAAGGAGACGGTGAATCCCCAATTCATTAGGAATCGATATTCCCAACTCTTGGAGCTTCTTTGCGTACCCAGACATGGTGAGCACGTGCTCGCTAACGGAGCTTCCTTCTTCCATCTTACAGTTAAAGAACTTTTCGGAGGCCTCATAGCTCTCCATGGCCGCGCGAGTCTTAAAAATTAGCCTGAGCTCCTTAATGATCTCGAACGGGTTGTGGTGCTCAAAACGCTGTTGGAGCTCCGCTTCTAAACCGTACAGGATGGCACACTGAACTGTGGAGTAATGATTCTTCCGAGTGGCGAAAACATTCTTTTCGTCATCGGTGGCATTATCTGCAGGTGGGTCACCTAGCGGTGCATCGAGCACATAGGTCAACTGACCAGCCCTGAGGACGATCTTCAGTCCATGGAACCAGTCCGTGAAATTGCTTCCATTGTTCTTAAGTTTTTCTTTCTCTAGGAACGCATTGAAATTGATGGAGGGGGTCGCCATAATCTACAACAATTTGCAAGTAGTTTAGACTAAGTTTATGACAAATTGAGTTCAAATTTAATTATTAAACTAACTAGGTGAACTCCCACTTAAAACAACATCCCTCACATTGTCTTAGTGATTACACGAACCAAGTCCACTACACCAAGTCCGATCTTCACGAGAGAAGATGTAGTTTCATCGGCGAACAATCTTCATGTTCATCATATCAATTATATGACTCATGCTCTACCTTTCGGTATTCCGTGTTCCGAGACCATGTCTGTACATGCTAGGCTCGTCAAGACAACCTTAGTTTCCGCATGTGCAAATCTGGCTTGCACCCGTTGTATGCACACGTAGAATCTATCACATCCGATCATCACGAGATGCTTCGAAACAACGAGTCTTAGCAACAGTGCCAACTAAGGCTGAACACTTTATTACTTGAAATTTAGTGAGAGGGATCATCTTATAATGCTACCGTCGCGATCTAAGCAATACAAGATGCATAAAGGATTAACATCACAGGCAATTCATAATTAATGTGATATGATATGGCCCTTTCTTCTTGCGCCTTTGATCTCCATCTCCAAAGCACGAACATGATCTCCATCATCACCAGCATTGCGTCAAGGTCAGTGGTGCCGCTTCATGGTTGTCCATCATCACCAGCAACTATTACAACTACTTGGAATAAAGCTATTACAAGATGAAAAGACACGCAGGTCTTAACAGAATTAAAGACAACCATTAGGCTCCTGCCGGTTGCCATATTACAACAAGGATCATTGCATACATCAAATACAATCACAATCACATGTTGGCCATATCACATCACAAAACCCCTGCAAAAACAAGTTAGACGCCTCTAATTTTCTTTGCATGTTTTACGTGGTTTGGGGCTTTCGCATAAGACCGATCTTACCTACGAACAAGAACCACAACGTTGATACAAGTGTTGTCAGGATGCTCATTGTAAATTGAATCTTAACTATGGTGGGAGAGACAGACACCCGCAAAGCCACTTGTGCAAGGCAAGTTGCACGTCAAGCGTGGAGCAAGTCTCATGTGCGATGACATGTAATGTTAGCCCGAGCCGCTTCATCCCACCATGCCGCAAGATGCAAAGTACATGCTAAGACACCGACAACAAAAGCATCAACGCCCACAAAACCATTGTGTTCTACTCGTGCAACAGATCTACGCATAGATACGGCTCTGATACCACTGATGGGTTCGTAGCATGGAAAACAAAAAATTTCTACCGCAAGAACGAACAAAACCTAGATCTAATCTAGATAAAAGCCAAGATCTAATCTATTAGACATGAGCAACGAGATAGATGGGAACTAACCCTCGTAGATCCGAAAGCGTTAACGAGATTAGATCTCGTGGTTGATGTAGTCGATCACTTGCCGATCTCAAGATCGTGTGGACGATCCTTCCAGCGTCGCGTTCCAGCAGCACTTCCGCCGTCGGTCAAGTAGATGATCCTCCCGGCGTCGCGTTCCAGCAGCGCTTCCGCCCTTGGTCAAGTAGACGATCCTTCCGGCGCCACGTTTCGGCAGCGCTTCCGCAGTCGGTCACACGTGCAGAGTCGAAGCAGACCTTCCTCTCCCCGTTCCAGCGAGCAGCGGAGGTAGTAGATCTTCACCACGGAATCCCAGCAGCACGACGGCGTGGTGGTGGTGGTGGAGTAGAGAATTCAGCAGGGCTTCGCCTATGCCTGTGCAGAAGATGGTGTAGGAGAGAGGCGGCAGAGATTGGGTTTTATGGGAGCCAGGGAGGAGGGGGCGCCCCTGCCCCTCTATTTAAAGAGGGGAGGCGCCTAGGGAGGGGGAGTCCTTGTAGGACTCCCCTCCCCTTGTATGGCCGGCGGATTGGAGGTGGGGGGAGGAGTCCTCCTCCCCCACGAATCTGTATCTTGACCCACCAGGACTCCTTGATCCCTATCTTGATTTTCAAGCAAACTCCAAGATATTTTCCAGAACCTTCTGGAACATTCCAAAACCTTCTAGAACCCTCATACAAACACTCCGGAACATTTCCTAACTCATAAAATGATCTCCTATATATGAATCTTATTCTCCGGACCATTTCGGATCTCCTCGTGATGTCCCGAATCCAATCCGAGACTCCGAACAACATTCGGTCTCCAGCGCATATTCCATATCTACTTAAAAACAACTTCAAACCTTAAGTGTGTCACCCTACGGTTCGTGAATATGCAGACATGACAGAGACACATCTCCTATCAATAACCATCAGCGGGACCTGGAGATCCATAATGGCTCCCACATACTCAACGATGACTTTGCGATCGATTGAACCACTTACATACGAAACTAATTCCCTTTGTCTCGCGATACTATACTTATCCGAGGTTTGATCGTCGGTATCTCCATACTTAGTTCTACCTCATTACTGATAAGTACTCTTTACTCGTTCCGTGATATGTCATCCCTTGTGACCTAGTCACACGCTTGCAAGCTAACTAGATGACATTCCACCGAGAGGGCCCAGAGCATATCTATCCATCATATGGATGGACAAATCCCAATCTTGGTTCATGCGCTTCAACACATACTTTCAGAATACCCAATGACACTTTTATAACCACCCAGTTACAAAGCGGCGTTTGATGTCATCAAAGTATCCATCCGGTGATGGTGATTAACATAACCTCATGGTCAAAGGAATAGGTTACTATGTATTTGAAAGCTTACAGCAATACGAACTTAATGACTTGATCTTATGCTACGCTTACTATGGGTGTGTGTCCATCACATCATTCTCCTAATGATATAACCTTGTTATTAATCACATCCAATGTCCATGATCAGGAAACCATGATCATCAATTAATCAACAAGCTAGTTCAACAAGAGGCTTACTAGGGACTCTCTTATGTTTACAAAAAACACATGTATTAGTGTTTGCTAATAATACAATTATAGCATGGGATGTAAACATTCATCATAAACACAAAGATATAATAATAATCACTTTTATTATTGCCTCTTGGGCATATCTCCAACAAAGACTTGATCAACCTTGCTAACAAAAGGATTCCATTGAACAAAACAATGTTTTCATTATGATTATCTCTGTTTATTTCTATCCTTTGCATCTTAGTTTTTGTTTTCGTTTAGTTTTCTTTGTGTTTTTAGTTGCTTGCATGCTAGAACTTCTGTAGTTCTAGCCTTCTTTTTTCCTCGCATCATGTTTCCAAAAGAAAAAAAAATCTGTCTGTCAGAAAAATCATTCTTCTATTTCTGAAAAATGCCCAAAAATAAAGTGTCTCGAAAAATTTCAGAAAATTCATATTAAATTTTTACGTGAAAAAAGGGGCAGAGGAGTACCTGGTAGGTACCGGGGGGGGGGCAACCAAGAAGGCACACCACATGGTGGCGCGGCCAGCCTTGGGTGCCGCCATGCCCTGGTGTGGGCCACCCCTGGCCCCCCACTACCTCTCTCACCTGCCACTTTCTTCTCTCTCCCGAGTAAGCTCCAGTTCATAGCTCAAAATCGCGTTCTTGCTGTGCTTGCTCTCGATTTTTTCGATCTCCTAGCTCAGCCCATCTTTCTTGCTGAAATTTGGAGCATTTGTTCCCTGGTATGTGACTCCTCCCCTTGTCCAAGTAGATTTGTGTTTAGTGGTTTATATGTTGAGTAATTTGCTGCTGTAGGTGACTGGTTATGAGAGCTTGTAAGCTTGTTTGATGCTTATAGATATAGTTTTGATGCATGTTCAGGCCTCTTGCAAGTCCCTATGAGTAGAATCCTTCATTATATTTATTTTGCAATCACTTGTTTAATAGGTGTTTAAATTTCAGAATACCAAGTGATACATTACAAATGTATCTATAATTTTTGATATTCCATGCTTGGTTTTATCCACTTTCTTGTGTTTTGTTCCAACTTTGGAGTACTTTTCATATGATTTCTTGGACTAACCTATTAACAAGAGTCACAGTGCAAGCTGCCTGTTTTCTGCTATTTTTGGTTCCAGGAAAGTCAGAAAATGAATATTCTCGGAATTGGACGGGACAAAAGTCAAAGTGCCTATTTTTCTGGAAGTAATCAAGTGCCAGAATACGAGACGGAGAAGGGCCAGGGGCCGGCCACACCACCTGGCTGTGCGGCCAGGCCTGGCCGCGCTAAGGGGTGGTGTGGTGGCTCCCGGCACCCCCTCTGCCTCTCCTTCCGCCTATAAGTTGCCCTCGGGACGAAAACCCTCAGTACCCGATCAAAAATCCACGAAAGAGTCTGTAGCCGCCGTCATCTCCATCCCTAGATCGAGAGGGATCTGAAGCTCTTCCCGGCACCCTGCCGGAGAGGGGAATTCACCCTAGAGGCCTTCTTCATCACCATGCAAGCCTCCGGTGTGATGCGTGAGTAGTTCATCCTTGGACTACGGATTCATGTAGTAGCTAGATGACTGGTTTCTCCTCCTTTGTGCTTTCATGTTTAGATATTGTGAGCTCCGTTCATGATCAAGATCATCTATTTGTAATTCATACATGTTGTGTTTGCGAGGATCCGATGGATATTGAGATGCTATTTCAGATTGATTATTGATTCTATCATGTCTTTGTTATTTGAGATCTTTTATGCTTTCTGTTGTTAGTAGCTATCTTGGCCAAGTAGATTCTAGCAACTCCAATAGTTAGTATTTATGCTCGATAGTGGGTTCATGCCTCTGGTAATCTGGGGAAGCGACAACAATCTCTAAGGTACTAGATGTGCTGTTGCTACTAGGGAGAAAACAATAATCCTTTGTTCATAGAGCAATCGTATTGTTTACTTTACACGCAGTTCGCAAAGCAATAATCTGTTGCTTGCAACTTAATACTGGAGGGGGTTCGGATGATAACCTGAAGGTGGATTATTAGTCATAGATGCAGTTGGATGGCGGTCTATGTATTATGTTGTAATGCCCAATCAAGTCTCAGAGAAGTCAAGATGATTAGTATATGCATGTATTGCTTTCTCGGTGTTTGTCAATTGCCCCACTGTAATTTGTTCACCCAACATGTTATCTATCTTAAGGAGAGCCACCTCTAGTGAACTATGGATCCCAGTCCATTACTTTACATACAATCTACAACTGTTTACTGCTTTGTGTTTACTTTCCGCAAACTTTTACTTCTTTCCATTCGATATGTTTAATCCTTTGTTTTCTGCAAAACACGGTGAGATTGACAACCTCATCGCAAATTGGGGACAAAGTTCTATGGTTGTGTTGTGCAGGTCTCCACGTTGCTACTAGCACCGGTAGTACGCCCTGCCAAAGCTCAGCTAGTAACACCTTTGGGGTGTTTCCTTGCTCCTACTGGTTCGATTAAACCTTGGTTTCATAACTGAGGGAAACTTGTTGCTGTGATCATCATACCTTCCTCTTGGGGTTCCCAACGAGCTCTACATCAACACCGCCATCAAGCATTTTTCTAGGCATCGTGCATTGAGCCATCAAGCATTTTTGTGGCGCCATTGCCAGGGAGTCAAGGACATCTTCACAAGGGGAGTCCCTCATAACCAATCTCTTCACTTTGTTGTTTTTGTTTTGCTTAGTTTCTTTTTGCTTTGTTTGCTTGTTTTGTTCTTCAATAAACACAAAAAAAATTAGTTTTACTTGTTTGCTTTCTTATTTGAAAACCCAAAAAAATGACTACTCTTGAAAATACTAAGTTGTGTGACTTCACTAGCACCAACAACAATGATTTTATGAGCACACCTATTGCTCCACCTGTGGCTGAAAATACTTTCTTTGAGATAAAACCTGCTTTACTCAATCTTGTTATGAGAGAGCAATTTTCTGGTATTGGTAATGAAGATGTTGCTTCCCATCTAAATAACTTTGTTGAACTTTGTGAGATGCAAAAGCATAGGGATATAGATGGTGATATTATCAAGCTAAAATTGTTTCCTTTCTCTTTGAGAGGAAAAGCTAAAGAATGGTTGAATTCCTTAACTAGGAATAGTATTGATTCTTGGACTAAGTGCAAAGATGCTTTTATTGGAAAATACTATCCTCCTGCTAAGATTATATCCATGAGAAGTGAAATAATGAAGTTTAAACAACTTGATAATGAGCATGTTGCTCAAGCTTGGGAAAGAATGAAATCTTTGGTAAAGAATTGTCCCACTCATGGACTGACTGCTTGGATGATCATCCAAACTTTTTATGCAGGATTGAACTATTCTTCAAGGAACCTATTGGATTCAGCTGCTGGAGGTACCTTTATGACCATCACTTTGTGTGCTGCAACAAAACTTTTGGACAATATGATGGTTAATTATTCTGAATGGCATACTGAGACAGTTCCACAAGGTAAGAAGGTAAATTATGTTGAGGAAACCTCCTCCTTGAGTGATAAAATTGATATTATTATGTCTATGCTTGTTAATGGGAAAGCCAATATTGATCCAAATAATGTTCCTTTAGCCTCTTTGGTTGCTCAATAAGAGCAAGTTGATGTGAACTTCATAAGAAATAACAATTTTGGCAACAATGCTTATGGTAATAATGCTTATAGGAACAATTTTGGTAACAACAATTATAAGCCATATCCTCCCAACAATGGTAATGCTTATGGAAATTCTTACAACAATAATAAGAGTGCCCCCTTTGAACTTGAAGTTATGCTTAAAGAGTTTATTAGTAAACAAACTGCTTTCAAAAAAACTATTGAGGAAAAACTCTCTAATGCTGAAAGAAATATAGCATCTTTGGCTAAAGCTCAATCTACTTTGAATAAAATAGCTGCTAAACTTGAAACTAATGATAATCCCTTTGCAGCTACTAATGCCATACAAGTAAGAACTGATGAAAATGTTAGACTATTAGCTGAATTACATGCTAAGTGGGAAAGAGAAGATGAAATTGCTAGAAACATTAGTGTTTCTACTATTACCACCACTCGTGTTGAGGCTAGTAATAGTTCTATTACTTTAGATAATAAAGTTTATTTTGATCTTGATGGTTGCAATATCTCTGAAGTTATTAAGTTCCTACAAAAACTTGCCAAAAGTCCTAATGCTAGTGCTATGAACATGGCTTTTACAAAACACATTACTGATGCTCTCATAAAGATTAAAGAAGAAAAGATGAAACATAAAGCTTCTATTCCTATAAAGCAAGAAGATGGTTGGGAACCCATCATTAATATGAAAGTGAATGACTTTGATTTCAAAGCTTTGTGTGATATTGATAGTAGTGTTTCTATTATGCCTAGAAGGATTTATGATATGCTTGATTTGCCTCCTCTTGAAGATTGTTATTTGAATGTCCCACTTGATGCTAATGCTAAAAAGAAACTCATGGGGAGTCTTAATGATGTTCTTATTATGGTTAATGATTCCTATGTCCCTGTTGATTTCTATGTTTTGGATGTTGAATACAATGCTTCTTGTCCTATTACTTTGGGAAGACCTTTTCTTAGAACTGTTGGTGCCATCATTGATATGAAAGAAGGCACCATTAAATATCAACTCCCACTCGAGAAAGGTTTCTTTTGCTTCTCCTATGAAAACAAAATTTGGTCTTAATGCTTCTTCATTTGAGAATACTTGATTCTTTCTTTGCTTCTTATGCCTAACTTAAAGGCGTTAAAGAAAAGTACTTGTTGGGAGATAACCCAAGAGTTTTAGTTGACTCTTGGAAGTTATTACCTCTGTAATAACCTCTCCTTATCTTTTTATGTGCTTTTTGTGCCAAGAGTAACCTCTAATGAGAGTGAAGTAATGATTGGGAAAGTTGCTGTCCCAAAACAGATTTCTGTGCTTCACCATGAAAATTCCTGAGAGAGATCTGTACGTCGGATTGAGCTGTAATTTTTTGTGCTTCTGCCCTAGGTTGTTATCTAACTTTCGTTAGTTCAACACTTTTTGATTTGAGCAACATAAGGTCTTCGAAAAAATTCTTCTTTACCTGCTGGTTTGTTTTGACAGATTTCTACCATTTTCTGTATTTGCTTCTTGTTAGTTCCTTCTTCAGTTCCTTTGGGGAATTGAGCTTTTTGAGGGAAGTGCTACAATAGCTAGTGTTCTAATGGAAGTTTATTTGGTGTTATAACTGAACCTTGAGACTTATTTATCTTAAGTGCACTAATGTTCCTAATGAGATTGTGTGAAGTTTTGTATGAAGGAAAAGTTTCAGGTGTATGGAAGGAATGAGTAATGAGATGAAGGATGGACTAAAACTCAAGCTTGGGGATGCCACACGTGTCACCCCAAGAAATATCCAAGAAGTACAAGCGTAAAAGCTTGGGGATGCCCAAGGCATCCCCTTCTTCATCAATAAAAATCCCAGGTTTCTTCCAAGCGCTTCATTTTTATTGTTTCATGCACAGTTGTGTTGTTCTTGGAGCGTCTTTTTTTTTGGTTTTTAGTTTGCTTAGTTTGCTTAGTTTTCTGAATAAATTGGTTGGACCCCCACTGATGACCCACTAGTATTGCAGTATTTTCGCAGTATTTTCGATAAGTTAGAGTGTCGAACCCAATGAGGAGCAGAAGGTGCTGGCTAGTGGTACGGATCAGGAATTCTCTGCAATTACTTAGCAAACGGATTTTTAGGGGTTTTCGATAAAGCAAGTAAACAAAGTGTGAGTAAATAAAAGACAGTAAGAATGAATGCAGCAAGTGGCCCAATCCTTTATGCAGCAAAGGACAAGCCGGTTGTATTTCTATAGATGACCAAACGTTCTCGAGGACACATGGGAAGACTGTCAAGTGCTTTCGCTTCATATAGCTGATTAATCTTCTCTAGCTTGCTAAGTGTTGTGTGGGTGAACCTGTGCTAATGTACCGCCCCATCCAAGACTAATACATACTTGTGATTAAACCCCTTGCAAACATCCGTAAGTACAAGAAAGTAATTAAGGTAGAAACCTAACCACACCTTTAAACTCTAAGACCCTTACGTCCCTTGTGCAATGGTTTCCTAACGGGGGTTCAGGTTTCTGTCACTCCGGCAACCCCTACGATTAGTAGCCAAATACACAATGCATTCACTAGGCCCATATAGGTGAAGTGTCATGTAGTCGACGTTCACATGACACCACTAGAAGAAGTACACCACAACTTAAATAACAATCTATTGAATCTTTCTCAACGCAACTCCACTACTAACAACAAGACTTCTCCCATGTCCTCAAGAACAAAACGAACTACTCACAAGACATCATATGGATCATGATCAGAGATGGAATAATGATGTATAACAATCTGAACATAAACAATAATTCAATGGTTCACTCAATAGCATCAACTACAAAGAGTAATCAAAAGCGGGAAAGTTTCCCCTATGAACTAACGCAAGATTCAACGCAATTGTTACAACAATATGGAGATGGTGATGAGGTTGTTAATGGTGATGGTGGTGATGATGATGATGATCCCGATGAAGTCTAGCTTGATGGTGGTGTTGATGGCGACGATCTCCCCTCTCCGGGAAGGAATTCCCCCAGCAGAAATCTGTCTTCCGGAGAGATCTTTCTCTCTCGGTGTTTTCGGCCCCGCAGAGGCGGCGGAATCTTTCTATGGTCGCTCCTCGAGTCTTAGGGTTTCGGGAGGTTGATATACGCCAGAGGGGAGAGGCTGGAGTGGGCCAGGGCGGCCACACCACTCCCTGGCGTGGCCTAGGCTTGCCCGCACCATGGGGTGGTGTGGGCCCCCTCTGGCCCACCTCCACTCCATCTTCTGGCATCCTGAGTCTTCTAGAAAAATAGAATTTTCTGTATATTTTCCTGGATTTTCTGATCTTCGTGAATTTTTCCTCTAAACAACACCTTTTCCATCATAATCCTGACTACAGCGGTCCATGCTCCAAAAGTCATCAACCATGCAAAAATAGATGAAATAACATAAGTATCACCTCTCAATACGAAATATATCAATGAATAATAGTGAATTAAGACATATAATAGTGATGCAAAATGGACGTATCACCCTCTTTCATACTTTGGTTTGCAAATAGTTTGGTTTGGTTTGGAAAAGAGTAGAAAAGTTCATACTTATGTGGTAAAAAGAGCTTGTTTTTGAACTGTGGCCTATGCTTTGTCATGCCATGCTTGATATTGTTTTGCTTTATGCTTAGTATTCTTTGTTGTAGCATGACTTGTTATAAACAATTGAGATTGCTTAATGTGCCTTGGATGAATCATGCGTTGTTTTAGCATATTAAAGCATAGTATAGTGGTATTCTCCTTTGATGCTTTATTTGGGTTGACTTGGCACATGCTCACACCATGTTATGACTATCTCAAGTCACCATAGCCTTTATGATCCTTTAGTTTTCAACTTGTAGTATCACTTTATGCTTTGATCAATGATGTTTTGTCACTCTGCATGATTATGGCCATTATTGCTCTCTTAGTTTGTCGCTCCCAGTCTTTTGCTAGCCTCCACAACAAAGTATGAGTTCTACTCATGCATCCAACTCCCTAAACCAAGTTATTCCAAAGAGTCCACCATACCTACCTACTAGCTTATGCTATTCCAAGTATATTCATGCTTTTGTTTATCTTCCAAATTAACCTTGTTATGAGAAAACTAGTGATTAAAGCTCTCACGAACTTGATGGCACACTTTACTTTTTTGCATCTAATAAACTTGAACCATTGGGTCCTTCTTTGTTGGGTATATGCTTGCGCTTTATAAGTTGAAATTAGCAGAACCATGTATCATGGGGAAAGCTTTCAACATTGCACTTGTACTTTGTACCCATTTGATATCATGTTCTTTTGCTTATGGATCCCGTCGGTGTGAAATAAAAGTGGAACTTGTAAGATCATGGAGTTTGTATGTGTGTTAGAGAAACGCTTGGGCCGCTAGCCTAAGTCATGCCTAATCATGGTGGAAACTTGCAGCATCACCATAATGAGCACTCTATGAAGCATCCTCAATAAAAACCTATGCAAATAGCAAATAAAAAGATCGCTGAGATGCTCATTGTCTGCTTGCCTTGTCATTTTGGTTATGGGAAAGCTCCCATATCATGTGCAAGGGGTACCCCGTTGGCGGTTCTTAATGATACACATATACTTACAATGACAAGAGTTACTCGTGACTGAAGTTGAGTAGCATGAGGATCGGTCTTCGTAAGTAAGGGGCATGAGATTTCAGTTTATAACTTGTCAAGCATATCCTCTTAGTTGTGTCACTTTAACCTTAATCACCTTAAAGATGCTTATGATAGGGGCAATGAGAGCTGAAAGCCATAAGTACCATAATTTTTGGAAGCTCTTTATGAGACTTGAATCCCTACTTCCTTTTACAAAAGGCCTTTCTTCCACCATTATATTGAGTCTCCACCTTCTAACTTTATGCACCTACTTTGAGAGCATAGTGGCCATTCTTAGTTCTATGTGCATTGTCCCAAGACTAGTTGATTGATGCATAACTTGTTATTGCTTGTTTGAAACTATTGTATCTAGTCACTCTTATGAACTTTGAAGGTGTCCTATGCATTTATATTTGCTACTCTATTGTGGGACAAGATGAATACTAGTATGTTATGTTTTCTTTATGTGAAACAAACAAACGTCTTGCAAAGCATTGTTATTCATGAATCTTTTGTTTGTGCCTTTTCATGTTGCATCATAGTTTCTTTTCTTATTGCTAGAACTTTGTCTTTCATGTTATGATTGAAGTACTATGATCCCAACTTTGAGTTTTGCAAATACTTTGATCAAGTCTTTGATGGTGCATGTCACCTCAAAAATTATTTCTTTTTATCACTTACCTACTCGAGGACGAGCAGGAGTTAAGCTTGGGGATGCTGATACATTGCAAATGTATCTATAATTTTTGATGTTCCATGCTTGGTTTTATCCACTTTCTTGTGTTTTGTTCCAACTTTGGAGTACTTTTCATATGATTTCTTGGACTAACCTATTAACAAGAGCCACAGTGCCAGCTGCCTGTTTTCTGCTGTGTTTGGTTCCAGGAAAGTCAGAAAATGAATATTCTCGGAATTGGACGGGACAAAAGCCAAAGTGCCTATTTTTCCGGAAGTGATCAAGTGCCAGAATACGAGACGGAGAAGGGCCAGGGGCCGGCCACACCACCTGGCCGCGCGGCTAGGCCTGGCACGCGCCAGGGGGTGGTGTGGTGGCTCCTGGCACCCCGTCAGCCTCTCCTTCGGCCTATAAGTTGCCCTCGGGACGAAAACCCTAAGTACCCGATCAAAAATCCACGAAAGAGTTTGTAGCCGCCGTCATCTCCATCCCTAGATCTGGAGGGATCTGAAGCTCTTCCCGGCACCCTGCCGGAGAGGGGAATTCACCCTGGAGGCCTTCTTCATCACCATGCAAGCCTCCGGTGTGATGCATGAGTAGTTCATCCTTGGACTACGGATCCATGTAGTATCCAGATGGCTGGTTTCTCCTCCTTTGTGCTTTCATTTTTAGATCTTGTGAGCTCCGTTCATGATCAAGATCATCTATTTGTAATTCATACATGTTGTGTTTGCGGGGATCCGATGGATATTGAGATGCTATTTCAGATTGATTATTGATTCTATCATGTCTTTGTTATTTGAGATCTTGCATGCTTTCCGTTGTTAGTAGCTATCTTGGCCAAGTAGATGCTACCAACTCCAAGAGTTAGTATTTATGCTCGATAGTGGGTTCATGCCTCTGGTAATCTGGGGAAGTGACAGAAATCTCTAAGGTACTAGATGTGATGTCGCTACTAGGGAGAAAACAACAATCCTTTGTTCATAGAGAAATCGTATTGTTTACTTTACACGCAGTTCGTAAAGCAATAATCTGTTGCTTGCAACTTAATACTGGAGGGGGTTCGGATGATAACCTGAAGGTGGATTATTAGTCATAGATGCAGTTGGATGGCGGTCTATGTATTATGTTGTAATGCCCAATCAAGTCTCAGAGGAGTCAAGATGATTAGTATATGCATGTATTGCTTTCTCGGTGTTTGTCAATTGCCCCGCTATAATTTGTTCACCCAGCATGTTATCTATCTTAAGGAGAGCCACCTCTAGTGAACTATGGATCCCGGTACTTTACTTTACATACAATCTACAACTGTTTACTGCTTTGTTTTTACTTTCTGCAAACTTTTACTTCTTTCCATTCGATACATTTAATCCTTTGTTTTCCGCAAAACACGGTGAGATTGACAACCTCATCGCAAGTTGGGGACAAAGTTCTGTGGTTGTGTTCTGCAGGTCTCCACGTTGCTACTAGCACCGGTAGTGCGCCCTGCCAAAGCTCAGCTAGTAACACCTTTGGGGTGTTTCCTTGCTCCTACTGGTTCGATTAAACCTTGGTTTCATAACTGAGGGAAACTTGTTGCTGTGCGCATCATACCTTCCTCTTGGGGTTCCCAACGAGCTCTACATCAACACCGCCATCAAGCATTTTTCTGGGCGCCGTGCATTGAGCCATCACCAAGCATGAACAACCATAATTTTGGAGAGATATTTGAGAGTGATGCACCTAGGAGGTCGAGGCCCTCAAGAACAGCCTCTCAAGCTAGGGTATCATACAATGAAGACCTCATTGCAACCCATATTGGCAGTGAAAGGGATGATGGGGATGCTCACCCATCCTCTTTTCCTTGTTTTACTTTCTTGCAAGCTGTAAGTATTCTTGATGATTTCTTGCTACTGATTGAGAGGGTTGGTTTTACCTCATATATGCAAGATGAGAGCGCACAATACGCTATGCTCACCAAAACTTTTGTTGAGAGCTTCACGTTTACTAACACAGCCTATCAGTCTACTGTCTCTTTTAAAATCTATGATATGCCCTTCACCATGCCTTTGGAGAGATTTTGCAGTATTGTAGGTGTGCGTATGACAGGGACCGTGAAGAAAACTCAAGGGCGACCCGCTGATATTTTGGAGCTTTACCGAGGGGTGACCAATGATGATGACCGTGTAGCGCAGTGTGGAAAGATAAGAAATATCCAACTCCCTGCTCTTAGATACTTTGCATATTATCTTGCCACTAGTGTTTTCGGTAGGGAGAACACTAGTAACATCTCCAACTATCATTTAGCATTCCTTGTTGTTGCACTTAACAATGATACTCGGTACAATCTTGGCTCGCTTATTTCTCGCCACCTAGCTGCTAGGGGGCCTATCTATGGGGGCATCATTGCATCGCGCATAGTCAATGCATTAGGTCTTTCAGTGGATCCCGATGATGCTATGCTGGCACCACATAGGCTTGACCTTGTTGCCATGAAAAATCATCACTTTGTCACTGCTACCTCTGATTTGAACAATCTAGTATATAGGATACTTTTCACTGACGGGGATGAAAGGGAGATCCTTTTGCCACAGCCTGCTTTGTTTAGTGTTCACAGGAGACCATGGTCACGCTCCAAGGAGGAGGTGGACGAGAAGCTTCGCTTGCTGGGTTTCCACGAGCAGCACCAGGAGGATGTGCCCTCCTATGATTACTCCGCACATTACGGAGGGACGTACTCGAGCTCGCACCAGGACGAGGGGACCACTTCGTCGTACCACGGTGAGACTTCATCCTGGCCAGCTTGGGATTGATACCCACTTAGGCCAAAAGCCTGAGCTTGGGTTGAGGTACGCCGACACCGCACTCATCTCCATATCATGTTGCGTCGGTACTTTGTATATTCATGTTTTCGTTCTCTTTTCAGTTTTCGTTCTTCTTTGTTTTTGCTTTCTAAAAACACAAAAAGACCAAAAATATTTCTGTTGTTTCTCTTTGGTTTGCTTCTTCTTTTTGCCTTGGTTTGCTTTTCCCTTTTTGCTTTGTTTGAACTATTCGAAAAAACCAAAAAGATTTTGCTTTGCTTGTTTTTCTCTTTTGGTTCTTGTTTAAAAATCGAAAACACCAAAAATATTTGTCGTTCTTCTTTGGTTTTTGTGAGTTTGCTACAGGGTTCAGCGGTCCTCAGTGGATTATTGGGTTTCATATTATTATTCAAGCCACACAAGTGAAGAGCAATAATGAGGATTAATGACAACTTGAGGCGTGGTAAGAGGCTGGTAAAGAACTCTATTTGTTTTCATTTTTGTACATATACACATCACTGTGGGCATGCTTAGTCCATTCATGTAGAGTGTATGTTTTCTTTGGATGCTTAGTAGTTCTTGCTTTCTTATGATTAGCTCCAGCTCGCTAATAGTTGGTAGCGTGTCTTATGAATGTTTGCTTGCATTGCACTATTCATAAATTGGTATGACACCGTGGTATCCTCCTCTGAATGTTTCGTTTGATTGACTTGGCACTTGCTCACGCATGCACATGACTGTAATAATCAGTTAAGTCTCGATGAATTATTTTTCCTTGAGGATCTTGAATCACTTTCATGCCATGAGTAGTCCTGTTTTGTTGCAAGCATGATAATGACAACTATTGCTCTCTCGGTTGTCGCTCCCTTACTATTGCTAGCCTTCACTTTCACTGAGTATGTTTTACTCAAGTTTCCAACTCCCTAAACCAAATATTTCCAAAGTGTCCACCATACCTACCCATTAGCATCATTTGCTACCTTCGCGCATATTCAATATGCCTTGTTTTCTTCCGAATAAAATGTTTGCTTGTTATGAGAAAGTTAGTTAGTAAAGCTCTCACGAACTTGATGGCACACTTTATTTTCTTGCACTTAATAAACCTGAACCATTGCGTCCTTCTTTGTTGCGCATATGCTTGCACTTTATGAGTTCAAGTTAGCAGAACCATGTATCATGGGGACCGCTTTCAATACTTCATAGGTACTTTGTACCTAGTTGATATCATGTTCTTTTGCTTATGGATCCCGGCGGTGTGAAATAAAAGTGGAACTTGTACGATCATGTTGTTTGTATGTATGTTAGAGAAACACCTGGGCCGCTAGCCTGAGCCATGCCTAATCATGGTGGAAACTTGCAGCATAACCATAATGAGCATTCTATGAAGCATCCTCAATAAAAATCTATGCACATAGTAAATAAAAAGATCGCCGAGATGCTCATTGTCTGCTTGCGCCTTATATTTTGATTATGGGATAGCTCCCATGTCATGTGCAAGGGGTACCCCGTTGGCGGTTCTCTATGATACGTATATACTTACAATGACAAGAGCTTACTTGTGACTGAAGTTGAGTAGCATGAGGATCGGTCTTCGTAAGTAAGGGGCATGAGACTTCGATTTATAACTTGTCAAGCATATCCTCTTAGTTGTGTCACTTTCACCTTAACCACATTAAAGATGCTTATGATAGGGGCAATGAGAGCTAAAAGCTAACAAGTACCATACTTTCAGCATTTGGAAGCCTTTCAAAATTTTCAAAACCTTTTCTTCTACTTGTTGAGTATCCACATATTCTTTGAGCACCTTCTTGAGAGCATAGTTGTCATTCTTTATGTTTGTTCCATTACTTGATTATTTGTGTTATGACTTTGATGCTTGTATTCTTGAAATCTTTACTTCTAGTCATCACTTGAACTTCAGAGGTGCCTTGGCATTCATAATCAAAGGCAAGCGAGATACCACTCTATCATACCATTTTATGAACATTGTAATGTTGCTTATGTTTGTGCTTCATGCTACTTATTATTCTTGAGTTGGAATCTCTTCATAGCTTGCAATGAGTATTAAGTAGACTTGGTTGCATACTCTTTATTATGAATTGTCCAAGTAGTTGATCACATTGCTGAGAATATTTACATCACATGAAGCAAATGTGTTCGTGAAAGTTCTTTTATCGCACTTAGTTTTCAACTGAATTGCTTGAGGACAAGCAATAAGCTAAGCTTGGGGGGAGTTGATACGTCCAAAACGTATCTACTTTCCTGAACACTTTTGCTATTGTTTCTCCTCTAAACTTGTGTGATTTGGATAATGCGGCCTAACGCAGTTTTCAGCAGAGTTGCCTTGGTGTCTACTTTTTGTGCAGAAAACCAACTATGAGGAAAAAATCCGGAAAATATGCCAAAAATCCTATTTCACCCGAAAACTCCAGGAGCCAGAATACGAGACGGAGAAGAGCCCTGGGGTGGCCACACCACCTGGTGGCGCGGCCTAGGCCAGGCCGCGCCAGGGGTGGTGTGGGCCCCCTAGGCACCCCCCTCGGCCTCTCTCTTCGCCTATAAGGAGCCTTCTGACCTAAAAACTTCGAGGGGTTCGACGATTTTCCAGAAGGAGTTCCGCTCCGCTGCCACCACCAGATTCCACGAAACAACACCAGAAACTCCGTTCTAGCACTCTGCCGGGACGGGGAATTGGAGGAGATCATCGCCATCATCATCACCATCGCTTCTCCATCGACCATTCATGTTTCCCCCATCTATGAGTGAGTAATCCCCTGCTGTAGGCTATGGGGATGGTAGGGATTAGATGAGATCGTTCATGTAATGGCATCAGATTATTAGGACATGGTGCCTAGTATCTTTTATTAGTGCTTTATGACTTTGTTGTGACTTGTTGTGCTTAATGCTTGTCACTAGGGCCCAAGTGCCATGATTTCAGATCTAAACTTATTATTGATTCATTATGATAGTATTGTTTCTGGTCTTATGTACAAGTTGTATGCACACGTTATTGTCCGAAAGTGACAGAAATCGGGATAACCGGAAGGGAATGGCTTTGATGTGAGGATCACATGTGTTCACGGAGTGTTAATGCTTTGCTCCGGTGCTCTATTAAAAGGAGCACCTTAATTTCTAGTAGTTCCCTAGAGGCCCCGCTGCAAACGGGCTGGCAGGACAAAAGATGTTGTGCAAGTTCTCATTGCGAGCACGTATGACTATATATGGAACACATGCCTAGGATTGTCTAGTACTTGGATGCTTTATCCTATTTATCTGCAATTGCCCTATGTTCTGATTGCTATGTGAATTGCCTTGTCCATGCAACGCCCGTCCATCCATCCCTATGCCTACCGCACTCGAATCCCACTGTTTACTCCTTTTGTTACTACTGTCTTTGCTTTACTACTGCAGTTACTTTGCTATTCCTATTACAAAACTGTTGCTACTAATAAACTGCTGTGAGCAAGATTGTTTCCAGGTGCAGCTGAATTGACAACTCAGTTGTTAAGGCTTATAAATATTCTTTGGCTCCCCTTGTGTCGAATCAATAAATTGGGTTTCACTTCCCTCGAAAATACTGCGATACACCCTCTATACTTGTGGGTCATCAGTCCTCCAAAGAGGATTTACCCCTCCCAGGTTGGGCCCCCGGCACCATCGTAGCCGTCAATTGATTCAAGATTTATGCAAAAGTCTGCTGGTCAAAGGGTCCATGTTTTTTGCGTTTTACTCCTTGCAGATATATAAAATTATGCAGCTACCCCTCCCAGCCCTAACACTCCTGGTCAAAAAGGCCTCCCACTCCACCGAGCCCTCCAACCCCGCCGCCACACCTCCGCGCGCCTCCCCATATCTCCTCCACTCCACCTCGCCCCGAGCCCTCCCCAAGCCCGACCCCCCCACTCCACCTCGCCGCCTCCCCCAAGCCCGAGCCATCCCACTCCACCTCGCCGCCTCCCCCGAGCCCGAGACCGATGCGGGAGTGGAGGCGCTGCTCCGTGTCCCGACACGGTGGGAGTGGAGCAGCGGCGCCGCGGCGGCCCTCCCCTCCCTCCACGCGCGGCCACGGACGCGGGGTCGAGCGCGCGATCGACACGCGATGGGCGGCCACCACTTCCCGCGGCGCGATTTGGTGTGGCAGCAGTCGTCCATTGTCCTCAGCGGCCGCGCCGTCCGTGGTCCTCAGCGCCCGCGCGCCGCAGCGCCGGCCGTCGTCGCGCGCTCCTCCCTCTCTGTTCTTTGTTTTTCTATTTTTTTCAATTTTTTACATATTGCCCGATGTGGATTTTGCTAGATCTATGTATGAATCTTGTATGATTTGAATGTTGAGTATGAATCTTGTGTGTGTCAAGATTTATTTCTACTTCTCTATATCGTGTTCATTAGTTCCAGATCTTGAAATATATGGAACTTGTATGAATCTTGTATGCTACAAATTCGGTATTGTACTGAATTGAATCTGTGATGGTAATAGACCGAGGCACCTCTTTTTTCCATCTTTTTTCTAGATTTTGACTTTTCAAGGTCAGTTTATTTAGATTGATCTTTGTATGAAACATTCTTCTAATTTTTTTTGTATGGCCGGACGTGAGTTCTTCAACCATCTTGTACTCCTTTCTTTAAGCTCAATTTATGTAGTTCGCGGACAGCTGGTAGTGGTAAGATTTTCTCAAGGGGAGGTCTCGTTCTGTCTTGTTGGAGACATCGTTGCCTCCACGGGTGGATCCACGTGTTGTTGAATATTTTTTGACTACGAATCTTAAATGAATCTGTGTTGGATCTGGTATCTTGACTAAATCGGAGTTTGTTTTATAAATATTATTACATGAAAAAATATGTGAAAAACATTCTGTGAAAAATAATAAGTGAAAAATAATTTGTGAAGGCCATGTGCATGCTGCACTCGAAAAACATAGAAGAATCATTATTTGTATCGTTGCAGGACATGTATGATACATGTATGAACATAAAACTAGCTAATTAAATTTGATTGATTAAATAAAATAAATAATATTTTCTCTATTTAACAGGTAGAGAGACAAAACAATGACGAAATATGTATAAAACCTGAAAACACTGGGGACTAATAAGCAAAAGAGCAATAGACTAGAAAAGTGTGGTGGAAGGATTGTTTTGTAAAAATGCTAGCACGAATCTCCAATAAATGGAGGGCACAGATGGTGCCGGGGGCCCCTCCTAGGGGGGATTGCATTTCCGCATCGTCCTCGCCGACATCGTCGTTCGGATAGGGACGAACAAAGCGAGGATCCCTCGGTTCTGGCGGCGGCGCCACTACCAGCGCTGGTCTCGACGACGGTGACTACACCTGAACAGTGGTCAGCGTCGTTGATATATGAGTTCCCGTTGCTCCGTCGTGCGCTACCCTCCTGCTCCCCAAATGCCGGTAATCCGCCATCCCCTCCTGCTGCTGTGCTGAGGCACTCATCACCACCACAGTCGGCCCCGCGGGTTAACCCTGCCACTCATCTTGCTCCGTTGTGTTGCACGATCGACAACACTTCATCTCGTGAGTGGCGAGCCGTCCGCCTATGCTCAAGAAACTGGGACCAATCTGTACGGCTTTCTGGTCACAGTGTTAGAAATTTTTGATATTGGGTGCTTCATAATCTACATGATGTACAGGGGTTTGTTGGTTTGCGGCCCCAAATTTGTTAGGCTACCCGAATTGCCTATTTGCCGTATTTCGCGAAGTTCGGCTACCAACTACCGAGAGGGGCCATTTCGAGATAAACTCATCTCACCCCTGCCAAATTCAAACACTCCGTCAAACTGCCACGTCAAGTAGACGACCGAGACCCACATATCGGTATTCTGTTCGTCTCGCGAGCGCCAACGCAGCAACCACGTAGGCAAAACAACGAAATGGGAGACAATTGCAACACACGACTACAGAGTAAGCACGATAGCACGACGACTGAACAGATGCAAGTACACAATACAATACTTCTTATTACAGTACTTTGATAACAATCCATAATTTCCATGCCTAGAGCGTTAACATAGGAAGTGTAAATTCTACAACTGAAAGTATTTGCCACAAGTCCACGTAGCATCTAACATGAAGTCTTGGACCGCTGGTGTGAGTTTAGTGTGTCCGAGGCAAAGCCGACCAAGTCACTTTCGCCGAGATTAATGCAAAATCAGTCTTTATATTTTGAGATGAAAACCCATGATTATTCGCCCTGAAGGAGCACTGGCGTTCAACAAAATCAGAAGACTCCGAGCCCACCTTGAACTTCAAGGTCAAAAAAGAACCCATCACTACAGCAACCACCGACCTCTT
Source organism: Avena eriantha (assembly GCA_910589775.1). Taxonomy (NCBI): domain Eukaryota; kingdom Viridiplantae; phylum Streptophyta; class Magnoliopsida; order Poales; family Poaceae; genus Avena; species Avena eriantha. The sequence continues at coordinate 474,695,833 of OU342745.1, forward strand.
TAAGCCACATGGCTCACTTACTGCACCGTCAAAGATCTGGATTTCTTGCTTCAACTCACTGGGGAAGCAACCAAGACACAAGTTGAACCCACTATGCACTTCTGATAGGCTAATTTCTATAGTCGCCTCAACTGCATCTTCAAGACCCGAGGCGGTTATGTCAATTGCCCCACAATCTCCCTGGATACAATTCGTGAACACGTGACAATTCCGCAAGTCTTTGAATGGCAATATTGATGCACCATCAATCAGTTGCCGATCATATTTTTCTTGTTCACATGTCTTGATCTTCATGTCATATTCAATTAGAATATTGCCACAAAAATCTATACCCCGCTTAGGGCAGCCCAACTCGATTGAAGAACCCTACATAATTATTATTGTTTAGTAGCCCTTCGTATAAAAGTAAGAAATAGTTAAACCAAAATTATATCATTATGATGTCTAAGTGGCACTAACCAAAAACTTTATAATATGTCAAACTGAATTGTGTTAAGAGTCAGAAAACTGGACAACCGAATAATGTTTCATTTTCTTAAATCCCAACTATTAAATATCATAAGCCCACCAGAATGAGAAGATAGACAGAACCAAACTTTTATGATTAGCAACAAAGAGTCTAACATGTTGTGTTTGACTTTTTTGGAATTCATGATACACACGATAGTTTATGATTAGAACCATTCAAGAGGAAATCATTAATTCACAATGTAAGCCTTCATACGAATAAATCACATTGAAGCATCTCTAACAATGTAGATTAACCGTTTTATTGTACACTATCAAGAGTGTGTAGGACCACATCAATAATCGTCTTACTCGTCTTAAAGTGAGCTGCCCCATCTAGAGGTATCGAGATCAACCTACTTAACATTGGGCATCTGAACCATGAAGTATACCATAATGTCTAAGTCATCTGGAGAGGCAATTTACGAGGTTCTGCATGTGTTATAACTTTCTCCAATACTTAGACCCAGTTGATTTGACAGCTTATAAAATAAGCTGCCTCCTCCCTGGTATCTGCCATAAGCCGTCCGGTTTGTTATTTGTGGCTTTAAAACTAGTTATCCTGTAACCGATTTGTAAGCCACGAGTACTAAGCTTGGTGGCTTATGGGAGAAGGCATCGCAGATTAAAAGTGTGGGATGCCTCCTTTTATACTTTAGTGGTCTAAGTAGGAAAAACTCAATACGGGGCAATATATATGCATACTTACTCCTTAAAGAATCGTGGAAAAGAATGGATGAACTAATACCTGCACCGCCGTGATGGGATCGTCCCTGCTAGCACGAACGACGTAATTCAGCAGCGGGTCCAAACTATCCCGCACTGCGATGTATCCGTATAACTGCAGTAACCCACCATCAACAGGAGCTTTAGCCAACTTCAACGAGAAGATCTGAAACATGCAGTTAGGCGGATGCCGCCTGCAGTTTCCATTGACGAAGACGCAGTGGTCAGGGTTCGTTAACGTCATCGCCTCCAGCCGAGCTTCGCAAAAAGAAAAGAAAATTGAAGCAAAATTAACCTCGAGATATTTTTAGCAGGGAGTGAATTACATATGGACCATCGGATCTCATAGTAACGAACGGAATTATGAAAAATATGAGAGAAAGATGGCTTACTCTCGTTAAGGTCTGTGACATGGTAATGTTTCTTCCATTCGTGCGTGTCCTCGTATATAGAACCGTCGCGGTGGCTGCTCCTCGGAAGTACATCCATGGGGAAGACACCGTCCTCCAGGGGTTTCGGAGGCACACGATGAAACTTGTCGCAGCTGCATCCGACACGAATATGATGGTATATAATGGATCAGTCAGGGTTGAAACCTTACAAGGGCTGAAAACAATTTTGTTCTCCTTTTTGGAGATTTTTTTCCCTGTTGTATGAGTCTTATATATCTAAATAAATAGAAGTTATCCTATTTAGCCTTGTATGAGTCTTATATATCCAAATAAATAGAAGTTCCCCTATTTGCCCTAAGAAGTCGACATGAAGGTAAATAAAAAACAATTTTGGCAACAATCCAGATCCAAAACTAAGCACCCGAGTAGTAGAGAACTATGAGAAGCAGAAAACAAACCTGGGAAAGCGACGGACGGTTGGAAAGTCGGGAACCGCGTCCACGGGCTTGGGTGAGAGAACTCGGCGAGCAGAGGCCACCAGAGGTCGCCATATGCGACGGCGAGGCATCGCGGCAGGAAACAGGAGGCGCCAACGTCGGCGCGTCGGAGGAGACGATCTGTCGTGTGATGGGCTGGCGATGGATAGATGGGCCTCGTGGTTTCAAACGGCGAGCGACCACGTGCATACTATATGCCATATATACGACTTTCACCTTGTGAATTCCATAATTTTCCTCTCTCTGAAAAAAAAACATTTTTAGATATTTTTGGGTGAATTCAAACTTTAATTCCATCGTTTGCAGAAACTGTTTCCTTCCCATTGTACGAGTAGTACATTGATTGTTAGATACAGACAAACATTTACGTCAACAGCTGCACTACGTAGTACGTACGTACGTACGTACATACATGAACATGATCCACCGGTCATATATACACAACTACCAGCATTTTCCGTCAATTACTCCTCCGTAGGGAAGTATTTTTCGTACGATCCGATGCCAGCTGACACGTAGACGTACGTGCGCACGATGCTCGATAGACATGATGCAGGCCGAATCACGTACGCGCGCTCGATCAAGAGCGATCGACCGGCTGACGATCAGGCGGCGTGGTTCCGGGCGCCGTGGAGGTCCTCGAAGCTCCAGTCCCTTCGCACGGCGGCGCTGCGCTGGAGCCGCGACGGCGTGCCGGTGTCGGCGGCGGCGGCGATCCGCGACGCGTCCACGTCCGCCACGGAAGACTTGCACTTGCGCACCATCTTCTTGATCATCAACTTGGTCGCCTCCGCCGCCTTCCTCGTCGGCGTCTTGCTCATCTTCTTCGCCGGTTGCTGCTGCTGCTGTTGTTGCTGATGCTGATGCCCCTCGCCGTCCTCGGCCTCCTCCTCCTCCTCGATTGCGTCGTGGTGGTCGTCGTCGTGTAGCCTTAGGGCCGCGGAGCCGGGTGTCCGGATCGGCGCGAACCGCGGCTGCGTCGACCCGGGACCACGGTGCAGCGCCGTGCAGCAGGTGGCCGTTTGCGGCTGCGTTGGGCCGTCCTCGGCGGCGACGCGGCGGACGGGCACCTGCAAATTGCAGGTCAGGGACGACGACCGGCTCGTGCTGCCATTCGCCTTCATCGGTGGTGGATTCGTGGCCGGAGAAAGAGAAGCTAAAGAATGGATCGATGGAGGATCTGATTGATTTGTGCGCGGCTCTGTTGTGGATGGATGGATGGAGGGACGTCCGGGCGGGGAGGTGGGTGGAGCCAACGGCTTTATCCGCTGCATGCTGCCCGGCTTCCAAGGTCTAACTTTGGACAGCTCTAAACTTGGCTCTGCAGGACTGGTTTGATGGATTTGGGATATGATGGACCCAAATTCACGTGGTGTAACAGACAAGGTGCCGATACTCATGTAAAGGTGCCTTGATAGGGCAGTGGCAAATGATGTTTTTCCGGAGCTTTTTGAGGATTGTTCCATGGAAAATATTATTACTACCTCGTCGGATCATTATGCTATTCTTGTGTCGTTAGCTAAGGATCCTAGGAGAGGGGTACAGACACCGGTTGCCCATAATTTTTGGTATGAAGCAATGTGGAGGCGTGCTCCAGACTATACTGAAACTGTGGAGGCAGCCTGGGCGGCAAGTCGTGGAGCGAACGTGTCGCTTGCCTCGACTTGGGCGTCGATCAACCGTATGGCACCCATGCTCAGAGACTGGAGTCGAACCACTTTTGGCTCGGTTAGCAAGCAAATAAGGAAGCTGGAGCACCGACTATTCTTCTTGCGTGGGCAGGCTGTGACGGAGGAGAATGTGAAGGAGGAGCGTGTGATCAGCAGAAGCTCTGTGATTTGTTTGAGTGTGAAGATATTATGGCGTATCAACGATCACGTTTGGATTGGTTACGTGGAGGTGATCACAACACTGCTTTCTTCCATGCTAAAGCCGCTGCCCGGAAGCGAACAAACAAGGTATGGGAAGATGGCTCAAAATGTGATTCACAAGGGGAGATTAAAGGTATGGTCCATAATTTTTATGAGCACCTCTTTTTTTCTAAGCCGTGTGAGTCTGTGGATGCAGTGCTTGATGCTATTCCTAAGAAGGTTACAGAGGAGATGAATGCTGACCTTTGTAAGCCATATACAGATGAGGAAATCAGGGCTGCACTTTTCTAGATGGGGCCAACAAAAGCATTCGGGCCGGACGATTTCCCGGCTCTTTTTACCAAACCCATTGGGAATTTTTCAAAGAGGAGATTTGTAATGCCGTCGGGAGCTTTCTCTGTGGAGGCCAGGTACCGAAGGGTCTATGTGATTCCATCATTGTTTTGATTCAGAAAGTTGCAAAGAAAAAACACTTGAAGAATTTTCGCCCCATTCGCTTATGCAACGTCCTCTACAAAATTGCGTCCAAGTGTTGGCAAATAGGCTGAAGGTGATCCTGCCTGATATTATTTCTGAGCATCAGAGTGCATTTATGCCTGGTAGGCTGGTCACTGACAATGCCCTAATTGTCTTTGAGTGCTTGCATATGACCAGAATGCGAAAAGGCCTTTCTTTGTCCTGAAGATTGACATGATGAAAGCCTATGACAGGGTTGAATGGGACTATTTGCATGGTTGTCTCTGCAAGCTTGTTTTGGTCCGGTGTGGATTCAATCGGTGATGAGATGTGTGCCGTGTGTCCGGTATGCAGTTCGTGTAAATGGTGTTTTAACTGATCCGATTGTTCCATCTAGAGGTATCCGGCAAGGGGATCCAATCAGTCTTTATTTGTTTCTTCTTTGCACTAAAGGGTTGTCTAGTTTACTGCAGCTAAGGGAGGATCGAGGTGGGCTCTATGGAATTCGTAATGGTAGACTCGGTTCCCCTATTTTCCACTTACTGTTTGCAGACGAAAGTATTTCTTTGCAAGAAGTGATAGGAGGAGTGTGGATGCTCTCAAGGCTACTCTCGAGGTTTATTGTGATGGGTCTGGCCAGAAAATCAACCTTGAGAAATCTTCTGTCTTCTTTGGTCATCCGTGTCCTGATCAAGTGAAGAGTGATGTTAAGGCAGTATTGGAAGTGCAGAGTGAGGTACTTAGTGACTTCTACTTGGGCATGCCTACTTCGGTTGGTAGATCGCCTACTAATACTTTCAACTTCTTATATGACAAAATTTGGAAGTATATCAATGGCCTGGTCGGTCAGCCACTGTCCAGGGCAGGGAATGAAACGTTGCTGAAGGCAGTGATTCAGGCTATTCCAAAAAATTTGATGAGTTGCTTCCAGCTTCCACTCGCCAACTGTGATAAGATTAAATCGGTGATAGCCAACCAATGGTGGGGGATGGAGGACGGCAAGCGGAAAATGCATTGGAGATCTTGGGCTTGGCTTTCGACGCCTAAAGCTTTGGGAGGAATGGGATTTCGTGATCTTGGCCTTTTTAATCAAGTTATGCTAGAGAAACAAGGCTGGAGGCTGTTAACTGACCTTGATTCTCTTTGTGCTCGGGTTTTGAAGGGGAGCTATTATCCGAATATTGATTTTTGAAACGCTCCAAAGCCAAGATCGGCCTCTTATACGTGGAGAAGCCTGTTACATGGACGGGACTTGCTCTATGAAGGTGTTCGCTGGGGAATTGGGGATGGCAAGTCGGTGAAAATAATGTGTGATAACTGGGTACCTAGGTTCCCTCCGGATGAGATTCAGTCAACTTCACCAATCCCAAGGAACGCAGTGCACTGTTTGATGGATGAAGAAACACGTACGTGGAACAAGGAAAACGTTCAAGCTTTCTTTTCTCCAGACATTGCTGATCAGATCCTGCAGATACCTATCTCAAGGAGAGCAGACTCTGATTTTTCTTGCTAGCCCTTGACTCGCCATGGCATGTATACGGTAAAATATGGTTATAATTTGGCAAGGTCTGCAAAGTTTCTTCGCTGGAGAAGCTCGACGGGTCAGGGTCTTAGTTCTAGCTAGATGGAGGGAGATAAACAGTGGCAGGCCATTTGGAGGATTAAGGCCCCTAGTAAGATGAAAATCCATCTCTGGCGCTTTGCCCATAACTGTCTTCCTAGTGGTGATCAATTACAGAAAATAAGGGTACCTGACACAGGTCCGTGTGTGTTCTTCTCGCGCTTTGAAAGTATTGATCATGTCATGTTATCCTGCCAATATGCCCTGGTGGTTTGGAGGGAAATCAAATGTCACTTCAACTTCCAGCTTCATCGGAAGAATTTCTCCTCCTGCCGCCAATGGCTTTTTGATTTCCTTGAGCAAGCTAGCGACTTGCATGCCGCGGTGCTTGCGGTTACTTTCTGGCATATTTGGGATGCTCGAACCGAAGCTTGTAAGTCAATGGAGAAGCCTAACCGCAGTGTACCTGTGCTAAAATCCTTGCTTATATGGATCTGATTAAGGAGCATCTACTGAAGTGTTCACCGGTTACTAGATGTGAGTCCAACGCTCCACCCAAATGGACTACGCCGCCTCCTGGTGTTCTTCTTCTCAACGTGGATGCTGCTATCTTCGAGGCTGCGGGTTTGATGGGGGCGGACATGGTTGTAAGGGACTCTATGGGGACCTTCGTCATGGCTTGCCGATATCAGATGCAGGGAGTGGTGTCTCCGGAGCATGCTAAAGCTCTTGCTCTGAAGCGTGCGGTACGGCTAACACAGGAGGAGGGCTATGATCAGGTGATGTTTGCCTCCGACCGTCTCTCGTTGATCCAGAGGCTGCGCTCCACTTCCCCTGACAGATCCATGGTGGCTTTGGTGGTCGACGACATCAAGTTGGCGACGAGTTCCTTCACATTGGCGTCTTTCATCTATGTGAAGCGTGTTTTGAATGAAGTAGTGCATATCTTAGGTAAATCTTGTATTAGCAATGTAAACCCATCTAAGTTTTTTCGTACTGTTCCGGATTGCATCCGGGGAACCTTGTGTATTGATGTGGTTTAATCAATAAAGCGATGTTTTCTGTCAAAAAAAGATTGTCATTAGCGCTCGGTAGCGCGTGTGAGCGAGTGCGCCAAGATGTGTGCGGGGTTGGTGCAGGCCGTGTGTTTATTACTGGCTATCCAGCTATGTTGTGTAGTTTGGGCCTTGGTTGTCTGGCATTGGTATGGTCTTTTTGTGTTGTTATTATCTTTTTGCAGGTTGTCTTGGGTATTTTTGTGGGCTGTCTTTTGCGTGTGTATTTTCTACTTTCGAATGAGTTTTTTCGAAGGAAAATATAGTTAATTTTTATTCCTTCTGGTACTTCATGATTCATTTTTTGTGATTGATTTTTTTTGTGCATGAAAAAGAATATCAAAGAGCGGTTAGGTAATTGTGGGGAGTGGGTGAAGAGACGGTGGCCGAGAGGTTAAGTTTATCAATAGGTGGGGGAAGTCTACCGGTGGTACTACGAGTATGGTGTATAATGGGCGGGATACCCCGGGCCCCAACGTCTTCACTGTCTCCCATGGATCATTCATTGTCTTCGTGATGGTGAGGGTGGAGATCATCTCTAGAAGGACACACCGCAGCAGGCACTTGATCACCGTACGGTCCTTCTAGCGCTCTAGTGACCCATTGTTGATGGCGTCACAAAGTTGGTGCGCCTCCAGCATGACCTACATGAGGAGAGTCCAATATGCATAGTTTGTGTGATTAGCATCGGCCACACACCACCATATTTATGGACAACCCAATCGACAACCTGCGAGCTACAAGTCCGGACTCTCGAAGGCGACTTCAGAACATACTCCGAGTCTCCACATTACTCGACTGGGACACTCCCTAATCGGACCATACTCCGAGTCTCCAGTATTGACGAGCCGGGACTCCCGAAGCACAAGCATATTCTAAGAGATAGTAATTTTGGTTGAATATAGGGCCAAGAATAAACGGGGGAACAAAAAGCCTTCTGTACTTGAATACAAGTATAATAGAGCATTGCGTGGTAAAACAAATCTATCTGTCTATTTTTCATATACTAATAGCAATACAAGAGTATTTTTCGCGGCACCATGTTGATCCACATATAGCCTTACAAAATATACTATGTTGATCTTTATATTAACGGTTAGATTATTAAGAGATAAAAAAGTGTAATGTAAAACATTGAACATGTATACATAGATATATGACACGTAAAATTTAAAGGAAACTATTCTACTTCTGTCTAGCCGGCCGGCCATGTCACCTTACACATTTTCTTCCGGATTTGCATCTACCTGGACAACCTAGCGGCTCAGGTCTTATGGAGACGTGTAGCTCACGGACTCTTTCGAAAAGAAAAAACAAATCCAAACATATACCGATGGAGTCAATATCAGTTATGAAAAAAATCGAGTCAATATTCGGTACGCCAGCCGGAAGTAAAAACAAAAGTTCCTTCTCAATCACGCTCAGCTGGAAACATGCACCTCTAAATATGTATAGCAAGTTACATAGAATGCGGCGCAGTAGGCAGAACACACGGTCTCTCCATGGAGGACGCTCTCCCTATGTCACTCCAAGGATACATCATCTCATCTGGGGATGGTTCTCTCCAAGATGTGCATAAATGTTTTGTAAAAGATAAACTTGGCAATCATGTAGGAGTAATTATGCCCTTGCGACTTCTAAGAAAAATATAAAATAAATATCTGACCTTGAAATGGATATTTTGTTTTGGTTGAGCATATGGCTCATATATATGGTCAGGTAATCAGCAAAATTAAACCGTATATAAACATCAAGGAACTATTGCCATGTCGATCATAATTATTAGTTAGGCAACCAACAATACATATATTATGAAAAATGTAAAAACATTGTGTGTGACTGATATACATCACTAATCAGAGACTATCGGCACTCGATGGATACATAGGTTGACTGTTAGAGTACGTCATGGGCCTGGGCTGGTAGTTTAGCCTATTAGTCTTAGAGTTAATTAAAGATAAGGGTCACTTACTTAGGGGTCAAGTAAGCCTTGTTCGGGAGTCAAGTAAACCTCTCTATATAAGGAGAGGAGATGTATCAATCTAATCAAGCAAGAATTAAGAAAGAAATCCCTTCCCTCTTGCAACCGGCCGGGGGCAAGGTGTTAGAGTACGTCATGGGCCTGGGCTGGCAGTATAGCCCATTAGTCTTAGGGTTAATTAGAGATAAGGGTCACTTGCTTAGGGGTCAAGTAAGCCTTGTCTGGGAGTCAAGTAAACCTCTCTATATAAGAAGAGAAGATGTATCAATCTAATCAAGAAAGAATTAAGAAGGAAATCCCTTCCCTCTTGCCACTGGCCGTGAGCAAGGCCCCTGGTTGGCCCTCTTGCGGCCCTCCCTCTAGCAATACCATAACATTTGGTATCAGCTTTCCCGGGTTCGATCATGTCCAGCCCTCCACCGAGTTCTTCCCACCCGCCGCCGCCGCACTCCGACGCCTCCGCCGTTCTCTCCTTGGCGGAGATGACCGCAGCCCTCCGCGATCTCGCCACCGCGGTCCATGAGATCCACCTCTACTTGGCCGGGCCCTACAGGCCACCGTCGGCCGCACCACCGGCCGCCACCACTAGGCCGTTGCTCCTGCCGTGGCAGCCGCCGCATCTGGCGGTCTCCGCCGCGGTCACCGCCACCACCCCGCTGTGGCATCCCGCAAAAAACACTACTAGAAAATCGCGGTGTTTTTGGTGCATTGCATCATCATGACTGCATGCTCATGTCATCATGCCACATTGCATTTGAGCATCGTCATGTCATCATGCATTTTGGTTGCCTAAAACTATTTATAAAAGCCTATTTTTGTTTTCTACATATCCCCTTCTTCGTTTCAAATTATAAAGCCCGGTCCTTCTGGATATTTTAATTGTCTAAAACCCTATTTACAAATGTTTTATTTTAAACAAATAAAATGATTAAATAATAAAACCGTTTTTTTATAAAATCCGGGGAGGCAGCCACCGGCCAGGCCCAAAAGGCCCAACCAGCAGCCACCTACCACCCGGCTAACCTCTACCCTAATCCCCACCCCCACCCAGCTAGCTCATCCAAACCCTAACACCACACATCTCCACCCCGCCGCCACCCCTACACACGCGCGGTTCCACCGGGCCCACCTCCTGCCTTTATTCCCGCCCACACCCCATCGCCACCCACCCCGCCTGGCCCCAATCCCCAGCACGCTCCACACCGACCGACCGCACCCCCACCTGGAACCAAACCAACACCCGCTCGCTCACTTCCCGCTCCCATCCACCGACCAGGCCTACCGAGGCGCGTCTCCCCATCCCGCCAGCTCACCTGCCCCGCGGTCCCACCTACCTAACCCTGCCGCGCGCGTCTCTCTCCCTCTCCCTCTCTCTCTCTCTCTCTCTCTCTCTCTCTCTCTCTCTCTCTCTCTCTCTCTCTCCCCCGCGCGCGCGCGCGCGCGAGAGAGAGAGAGAGCCACACGACGCCACCACCTACCCCGCTCCTCCCCAGATCCCGCACCGCCGCCGCCCGGCTCGCCTCGCTGCCTCGGCCAGACACAGCCCGTGCTCGCCCTCCCGTGCCGCGTCGCAGCCCCACCTCCACTTCCCTCGTGCCATCCTCCCCGCGTCTACTCTCCTGTCGCCGCGCGAGCCCACGCCCTGGCCGCTCCACCACGGCATCGCCCCGGCCGCCGCCCTTGGGCTCCTCCCCGCCGAGCTCTTCTCTGTAGCAGTCGGTGCCCCGTTCCTCTCCTGCGAGATCCTCGCCAGCAAAGCCCACAGGCGCCGTGTCCTCCTCTCCGAGGCAGAGCCGCGTCTCTGCCCTGCGGCACGCCGGCCGCCGCAGCACCGAGCCCGCCGGTTGAGCCCGGCCGCCGCTTGTGTCCCGTAGGACCCCGAGTACTTGATACCTGTTCCTTGATTTTTCGCACTATCCACATCCGGGAGGCCTTATGGACCCTCCTGAGCCAGAGCTTGATTCATTTCTATTTCTTGGGGCCACAAGTAGTTTGGGGCTTTATTACTATTCTGTACTTATGCCATGCTTTACTGCTTTACTTAAGATTGTGCGTGGAGCACCTGTACTGTTTTGGATCATGGAATGTTTTCGTGGTATCGACAAGCCCAGTCACACTTTCGGGTTCCTAGTTGTTTACAGCCATTGTCACAAACCATGTGTCTGTTCCGGAGCCGGCCAACTTCGTTGCAGGTAGCTTAGTGGAGTGGCCCCCTGAAATATTTTATGAATCCTGTGATTGCTTTGTCTCTCTCTCTCTCTCTCTCTCTCTCTCTCTCTCTCTCTCCCTCTCTCTCTCTCGCGCGCGCGTGCCCGCGCGAGAGCCACACGATGCCACCACCTACCCCGCTCCTCCCGATATCCCACACCGCCGCCGCCCGGTTCGCCTTAGCTAGACACAGCCCATGCTCGCCCTCCCGTGCCACGTCGCGGCCCCACCTCCACTTCCCTCGCGCCATCCTCCGCGCGTCTACTCTCCCGTCGCCGCCCGAGCCCGCGCCCTGGCTGCTCCACCACGGCATCGCCCCGGCCGCCGCCCTTGGGCTCCTCCCCGCCGAGCTCTTCTCCACAGCAGCCGGTGCCCTGTTCCTCTCCCGCGAGATCCTCGCCAGCCAAGCCCATCGGCGCCGCGTCCTCCTCTCCGAGGCAGAGCCGCGCCTCTGCCCTGCGGCACGCCGGCCGCCCCAGCACCGAGCCCGGCCGCCGCTCCGTCCGTGGTACCCCTCAAGCCAGCCTCGCCGAGCCCTCTCCGTCGACCTCCGACGTCCTCTGAATCTCCAGGCCGCATGACCCCACGTGCCTCTCGGGTGCGTCGTTGGCTGCCCTCCTCCGTTCCTTGTCGGCTGACGCCGCTAGCGATCGCCTGCTCCGGCCTGCAGCCACGCGCGATCCCGCCTCGCCTCGACCTTCTCTGCCCATGGCCCAGACCTTGCTCGGCCTGCCGCACGTGCAGGGCTAATGTGCTGCTGCTACGGTGGTACTATTGTCGTGCAGCTGCGTCGAGCCCTTCAAGTTCTGCTGTCTGAACCACGTCGCCTAGGACCAAGCTCATCAAGATCTGTGGGGAAGCTATGAACTCGAGATGTGACAAGTTACCACACGATCTTCTAGTCGGCCGGACCTCGGAAGAATGAACGTGGTGACACTCGAGGGGCCAGCGACGAGATCCCCGGATGCCAAGATCATCGTGGCACTAAACAAGTTCGTCCCCGGATGGATGTGACCCGAAGACGTCAAGTACGCCGATACGGAACCAACAAGTTCTACATCAGGAAACCAAAGGACGTCAAGTTCTTCAGCCCGAACGACAATACCGTCGACATGACCCGAAGACCGCGGATGCGACAAGATCGTCTCTCGGATGCCAAGTCCTTCGGCCCCGGAAAACCGACGACCCGACCAAGATCCGAAGCCCGAACCCTGGCGCGCCAAGTTCTTTGAACCCGAGGACCGGTCCTTCGGATGCGACAAGACCTCCTTCTCGGAACCACCAAGTACTTCCTCTCGGACGCCAAGTCCCGAACCCGAAGACCGCCAAGATCACCGCCAGATACGCCAAGTTCCTCATCCCGGACGCCATGACCGTGTACACGGATTCAAAGACCCCGGTACCCGATCCACTCAAGTTCACCATCGACGACAAGATCGACCGCTTGGAACCCAAGTACTCCATCTTGTATCCGAACCTCGCCGTCCCCGTCGAACCCTGTCGAAACCTGAACCCCCGGAACCCAAGATCTTCCGAACCCCACATGTGTGCCCCTAAGCCTCTATTTTTATAATATGACATATACCTGTCACATATTAAATTGTTCATGCATGCATACTTGTCTGTGGTTTGGGGGCATTATGCCGATTCACCTCATAATTAAATATGGAGTCAATATGCGGGACCTTTTGTCTTATTCCGGACTCCATTTAAATTGGCGTAGCGAACCGATGCCATGTTTTGCCTTGTTAAGACAACATTTAAATTGCGGGGTACCTAAATAACTAGAACCTATTAATTAATTATCGGGACCCCGGTTCCGCTTAATATTGCCTAATTGCACCGCATCTTTGCCATGTCATGCATCATAACATAAGCATGTCGGATCTTCTGCTGTAGTATTAAATATTGCATCCGGTGTTTCTTCTAGTGTTTGCTTCTTCACAGAATAGGCCGATGAGTTGATGCGAGTATCGATAAGTTCTCCGGATATGATCCGTCGGCAGTGTTTTCCCAGGCGAGCATCTCTCCCCCTTCTACCTATTTTTGCATTTATAGTCTTTATTTTCTCCTGTTGATCTATTGCTATCCGTGTCGCGATGCTTTAGTTTCCATGCAGCAGTTATATCCCGTGCAGCCTCTATATTGCCATGGACACCTCCTAATACCTGTTGTTTGGTAGATAGCTAGCCTTGCGAGTCGTAGTTGCTTGCTCAGGTGCGATCTTGTGTTGTCGAGTACCACAGTTGTTGGAATGTTGGCAGATGTTTATGGTGGAGATGATCATGACTTTCAATACAACTATTAAATTGCTAAATATAACTAATGCAGAGGCATCGGTGGGCAATAGATGTTATTTGGTTCTTCCATGCTCACTTGTGTCCCGTAGGACCCCGAGTACTTGATACCTGTTCCTTGATTTTTCGCACTATCCACATCCGGGAGGCCTTATGGACCCCCCTGAGCCAGAGCTTGATTCATTTCTATTTCTTGGGGCCACAAGTAGTTTGGGGCTTTATTACTATTCTGTACTTATGCCATGCTTTACTAATTTACTTAAGATTGTGCGTGGAGCACCTGTACTGTTTTGGATCATGGAATGTTTTCGCGGTATCGACAAGCCCAGTCACACTTTCGGGTTCCTAGTCGTTTACAGCCATTGTCACAAACCATGTGTCCGTTCCGGAGCCGGCCAACTTCGTTGCGGGTAGCTTAGTGGAGTGGCCCCCTGAAATATTTTATGAATCCTGTGATTGCTTTCTCTCTCTCTCTCTCTCTCTCTCTCTCTCTCTCTCTCTCTCTCTCTCTCTCGCGCGCGCGCGCCCGCGCGAGAGCCACACGATGCCACCACCTACCCCGCTCCTCCCGAGATCCCACACCGCCGCCGCCCGGTTCGCCTTAGCTAGACACAGCCCATGCTCGCCCTCCCGTGCCACGTCGCGGCCCCACCTCCACTTCCCTCGCGCCATCCTCCGCGCGTCTACTCTCCCGTCGCCGCCCGAGCCCGTGCCCTGGCCGCTCCACCACGGCATCGCCCCGGCCGCCGCCCTTGGGCTCCTCCCCGCCGAGCTCTTCTCCGCAGCAGCCGGTGCCCTGTTCCTCTCCCGCGAGATCCTCGCCAGCCAAGCCCACCGGCGCCGCGTCCTCCTCTCCGAGGCAGAGCCGCGCCTCTGCCCTGCGGCACGCCGGCCGCCCCAGCACCGAGCCCGGCCGGCGCTCCGTCCGTGGTACCCCTCAAGCCAGCCTCGCCGAGCCCTCTCCGTCGACCTCCGACGTCCTCTGAATCCCCAGGCCGCATGACCCCACGTGCCTCTCGGGTGTGTCGTCGGCTGCCCTCCTCCGTTCCTTGTCGGCTGCCGCTGCTAGCGATCGCCTGCTCCGGCCTGCAGCCACGCGCGATCCCGCCTCGCCTCGACCTTCTCTGCCCGTGGCCCAGACCTTGCTCGGCCTGCCGCACGTGCAGGGCTAATGTGCTGCTGCTACGGTGGTACTATTGTCGTGCAGCTGCGTCGAGCCCTTCAAGTTCTGCTGTCTGAACCACGTCGCCTAGGACCAAGCTCATCAAGATCTGTGGGGAAGCTATGAACTCGAGATGTGACAAGTTACCACACGATCTTCTAGTCGGCCGGACCTCGGAAGAATGAACGTGGTGACACTCGAGGGGCCAGCGACGAGATCCCCGGATGCCAAGATCATCGTGGCACTAAACAAGTTCGTCCCCGGATGGATGTGACCCGAAGACGTCAAGTACGCCGATACGGAACCAACAAGTTCTACATCAGGAAACCAAAGGACGTCAAGTTCTTCAGCCCGAACGACAATACCGTCGACATGACCCGAAGACCGCGGATGCGACAAGATCGTCTCTCGGATGCCAAGTCCTTCGGCCCCGGAAAACCGACGACCCGACCAAGATCCGAAGCCCGAACCCTGGCGCGCCAAGTTCTTTGAACCCGAGGACCAGTCCTTCGGATGCGACAAGACCTCCTTCTCGGAACCACCAAGTACTTCCTCTCGGACGCCAAGTCCCGAACCCGAAGACCGCCAAGATCACCGCCAGATACGCCAAGTTCCTCATCCCGGACGCCATGACCGTGTACACGGATTCAAAGACCCCGATACCCGATCCACTCAAGTTCGCCATCGACGACAAGATCGACCGCTTGGAACCCAAGTACTCCATCTTGTATCCGAACCTCGCCGTCCCCGTCGAACCCTGTCGAAACCTGAACCCCCGGAACCCAAGATCTTCCGAACCCCACATGTGTGCCCCTAAGCCTCTATTTTTATAATATGACATATACCTGTCACATATTAAATTGTTCATGCATGCATACTTGTCTGTGGTTTGGGGGCATTATGCCGATTCACCTCATAATTAAATATGGAGTCAATATGCGGGACCTTTTGTCTTATTCCGGACTCCATTTAAATTGGCGTAGCGAACCGATGCCATGTTTTGCCTTGTTAAGACAACATTTAAATTGCGGGGTACCTAAATAACTAGAACCTATTAATTAATTATCGGGACCCCGGTTCCGCTTAATATTGCCTAATTGCACCGCATCTTTGCCATGTCATGCATCATAACATAAGCATGTCGGATCTTCTGCTGTAGTATTAAATATTGCATCCGGTGTTTCTTCTAGTGTTTGCTTCTTCACAGAATAGGCCGATGAGTTGATGCGAGTATCGATAAGTTCTCCGGATATGATCCGTCGGCAGTGTTTTCCCAGGCGAGCATCTCTCCCTCTTCTACCTATTTTTGCATTTATAGTCTTTATTTTCTCCTGTTGATCTATTGCTATCCGTGTCGCGATGCTTTAGTTTCCATGCAGCAGTTATATCCCGTGCAGCCTCTATATTGCCATGGACACCTCCTAATACCTGTTGTTTGGTAGATAGCTAGCCTTGCGAGTCGTAGTTGCTTGCTCAGGTGCGATCTTGTGTTGTCGAGTACCACAGTTGTTGGAATGTTGGCAGATGTTTATGGTGGAGATGATCATGACTTTCAATACAACTATTAAATTGCTAAATATAACTAATGCAGAGGCATCGGTGGGCAATAGATGTTATTTGGTTCTTCCATGCTCACTTGTGTCCCGTAGGACCCCGAGTACTTGATACCTGTTCCTTGATTTTTCGCACTATCCACATCCGGGAGGCCTTATGGACCCCCCTGAGCCAGAGCTTGATTCATTTCTATTTCTTGGGGCCACAAGTAGTTTGGGGCTTTATTACTATTCTGTACTTATGCCATGCTTTACTGCTTTACTTAAGATTGTGCGTGGAGCACCTGTACTGTTTTGGATCATGGAATGTTTTCGCGGTATCGACAAGCCTAGTCACACTTTCGGGTTCCTAGTCGTTTACAGCCATTGTCACAAACCATGTGTCCGTTCCGGAGCCGGCCAACTTCGTTGCGGGTAGCTTAGTGGAGTGGCCCCCTGAAATATTTTATGAATCCTGTGATTGCTTTGTCGTGAAAGCCTCGTTGGGTTTTGAGTTGGTTTTTCCGAGGTTGATCGAGTGTGTGTTGCTATTTGTGCACCCCTGCAGGGTAAAACTTTCTGAAAGTCGTGTCCGAGGTTATGGACGACTTGGGGCACAGTATCTCGATCATAGACAAGCATAACTAAAGTAGTGCTATAAATTTGACTTAATATGTGACTAGTAATCATATTTAACTATAATGGAATGGATATTAAAAATTCCAACAGCTGGTGGATCTGGGTTGTTTTGTGACATGCTCTACCTGCCTAGTAAGTATTGCAACTCCAATAGAATGAAATAAAAGTGCCAACAAATGCTGGGTTTTGGGATTCCTCAGGACAATTATATCTGACTAGTAAATGTTCCAACTATAACGGAATGGTGATTAAAACTGCCCACTACTTATGCTATCAGGATGACTCATGATATCTATATCTGACTAGTAAGTGCTTCAACTATAATCGAATGAATAAAACTGCCAACTGTGTGAGTTTCTCGGTTTGACTTCCTCGTTTGGTCTCGAGGGGGGGAACACTAGGATGGGTATATTTGGGTGTTGCTACCAGGTTGGATCCGGATAGGTCTTTCTTATCCCTCTCTAATAGCCGCCAGTTTTACTGAGTCTCTATAGGTTGTTTAGTCCTGCTGCGCTGCCGCTTCGGTCCACCATACCTATGTAGGCGAGGACCGCCGAATTCTAGCCTCGCCGTGTACTGGCCTCAATACTGACGCTCCTTTTTTTCCTTTGCCCTTTGTCGGCACCCCTTTTGTTTTAGCAGGTTTAAGTTCGACGTCGTTAGCAGGGTTACCCTTCCGGCTTGGCCTGGGCAGGGTTATGGACGCCATTGGTTATTCATCAGGTGACTTGGATCTTTGAATTGTATCTTTGAATTGTATATCTGTATTCTTGACTCGCTGAGTCGCTGTTGTATATATATCTGTTATGTGGGTCCCATCGAGGACTATTGTGTAATGGTATTACTTCGTTTTCCACCCGCACGAAAGTGCCTGGTGGGCGCCCTTGGATCGTTTCTATGCGGGTGGCAGAAAGGGCTAAAACTTGCATAGGGCCGATTCGAGGGTGTTACAGAGTGGTGTCAGAGCTCAGCAGTTGCGATACCCCACAAGTCCAGCCTGTAGGATAACCTAGCTAACGGACGATCTAGAGTGTCAAAACTATTTTTGTAAAATCGGTTGGATAGATATGATTATGTCTGCTTTTACTCCTTACCCCTCTGCTGTTCTCCTCTTACCTCTGCGTGTTTTGATACTACTCTCTTATATTTTCTTCGAGTCCAGGAATTCTCATGGTTGGGTTTCCGTCGTACCTTCAGGGTTTCACTTCCTCCTTTGGTAACGGTGCTTCTACATCCGGTCTTCGTGCTATCTGAGGAATCCTTCATCTGTTGGACTTCTCTCTGTTCCTTCTTATGCCTTCCGGTGTTTTCCGACGCGACGACATCATCTACGCCAGATCCGATGCAGCGCCTGCATCACTCCTTTGTTCCGGACCTCTCTTGTCGAGAGCTTCAGTCTGCATCCGAGAGTTGGTTGCATAAGTCTGCTATTCATGTACGGAGTAATGATATGAGTGTGGGATGGAGTCGTGACCATACCACTACTCTTATCATTCAATTTTGTATATTGAATCGGTGGATCCGGCAATTTACTCCGTCCATAGAAGCTAGAGCTGGCTTTATTTGTTGGTATCTCTACCTTCGCCCTTTGTTCCCGGAGTGTCCTCTCGACGATCACGGACTACGACCTCTTGTTAGTGGTGTCGCGAGGATCTACACGAAGTGAGAAGATTCAGATCGCCATCCTTCGTCCCCGTACCATGAGGCGGATCTCGAGGGCGAGATCCCTTGTTAGTGGTATCGAATTGTGGCATCCCGCAAAAACCACTACTAGAAAATCGCGGTGTTTTTGGTGCATTGCATCATCATGACTGCATGCTCATGTCATCATGCCACATTGCATTTGAGCATCGTCATGTCATCCTGCATTTTGGTTGCCTAAAACTATTTTATAAAAGCCTATTTTTCTTTTCTACATATCCCCTTCATCGTTTCAAATTATAAAGCCCGGTCCTTCCGGATATTTTAATTGTCTAAAATCCTATTTAAAAATGTTTTATTTTAAACAAATAAAATGATTAAATAATAAAATAGTTTTTTATAAAATCCAGGGAGGCAGCCACTGGCTAGGCCCAAAAGGCCCAACCAGCAGCCACCTACCACCCGGCTAACCTCTACCCTAATCCCGACCCCCACCCAGCTAGCTCATCCAAACCCTAACACCACACATCTCCACCCTGCCGCCAGCCGCCACCCCTACACACGCGCGGTTCCACCTGGCCCACCTCCTGCCTTTATTCCCGCCCACACCCCATCGCCACCCACCCCGCCTGGCCCCACTCCCCAGCACGCTCCACACCGACTGGCCGCACCCCCACCTGGAACCAAACCAACCCTCGCTCGCTCACTTCTCGCTCCCATCCGCCAACCAGCCCTACCTAGGCGCGTCTCCCCATCCCGCGAGCTCACCTGCCCCGCGGACCCACCTACCTAACCCTAGCGCGCGTCTCTCTCTCTCTCTCTCCCTCTCTCTCTCGCGCGCGCGCGCCCGCGCGAGAGCCACACGATGCCACCACCTACCCCGCTCCTCCCGAGATCCCACACCGCCGCCGCCCGGTTCGCCTTAGCTAGACACAGCCCATGCTCGCCCTCCCGTGCCACGTCGCGGCCCCACCTCCACTTCCCTCGTGCCATCCTCCACGCGTCTACTCTCCCGTCGCCGCCCGAGCCCGCGCCCTGGCCGCTCCACCACGGCATCGCCCCGGCCGCCGCCCTTGGGCTCCTCCCCGCCGAGCTCTTCTCCGCAGCAGCCGGTGCCCTGTTCCTCTCCTGCGAGATCCTCGCCAGCCAAGCCCACCGGCGCCGCGTCCTCCTCTCCGAGGCAGAGCCGCGCCTCTGCCCTGCGGCACGCCGGCCGCCCCAGCACCGAGCCCGGCCGCCGCTCCGTCCGTGGTACCCCTCAAGCCAGCCTCGCCGAGCCCTCTCCGTCGACCTCCGACGTCCTCTGAATCTCCAGGCCGCATGACCCCACGTGCCTCTCGGGTGCGTCGTCGGCTGCCCTCCTCCGTTCCTTGTCGGCTGACGCCGCTAGCGATCGCCTGCTCCGGCCTGCAGCCACGCGCGATCCCGCCTCGCCTCGACCTTCTCTGCCCGTGGCCCAGACCTTGCTCGTCCTGCCGCACGTGCAGGGCTAATGTGCTGCTGCTACGGTGGTACTATTGTCGTGCAGCAGCGTCGAGCCCTTCAAGTTCTGCCGTCTGAACCACGTCGCCTAGGACCAAGCTCATCAAGATCTGTGGGGAAGCTATGAACTCGAGATGTGACAAGTTACCACACGATCTTCTAGTCGGCCGGACCTCGGAAGAATGAACGTGGTGACACTCGAGGGGCCAGCGACGAGATCCCCGGATGCCAAGATCATCTTGGCACTAAACAAGTTCGTCCCCGGATGGATGTGACCCGAAGACGTCAAGTACGCCGATACGGAACCAACAAGTTCTACATCAGGAAACCAAAGGACGTCAAGTTCTTCAGCCCGAACGACAATACCGTCGACATGAACCGAAGACCGCGGATGCGACAAGATCGTCTCTCGGATGCCAAGTCCTTCGGCCCCGGAAAACCGACGACCCGACCAAGATCCGAAGCCCGAACCCTGGCGCGCCAAGTTCTTTGAACCCGAGGACCGGTCCTTCGGATGCGACAAGACCTCCTTCTCGGAACCACCAAGTACTTCCTCTCGGACGCCAAGTCCCGAACCCGAAGACCGCCAAGATCACCGCCAGATACGCCAAGTTCCTCATCTCGGACGCCATGACCGTGTACACGGATTCAAAGACCCCGGTACCCGATCCACTCAAGTTCGCCATCGACGACAAGATCGACCGCTTGGAACCCAAGTACTCCATCTTGTATCCGAACCTCGCCGTCCCCGTCGAACCCTGTCGAAACCTGAACCCCCGGAACCCAAGATCTTCTGAACCCCAGATGTGTGCCCCTAAGCCTCTATTTTTATAATATGACATATACCTGTCACATATTAAATTGTTCATGCATGCATACTTGTCTGTGGTTTGGGGGCATTATGCCGATTCACCTCATAATTAAATATGGAGTCAATATGCGGGACCTTTTGTCTTATTCCGGACTCCATTTAAATTGGCGTAGCGAACCGATGCCATGTTTTTCCTTGTTAAGACAACATTTAAATTGCGGGGTACCTAAATAACTAGAACCTATTAATTAATTATCGGGACCCCAGTTCCGCTTAATATTGCCTAATTGCACCGCATCTTTGCCATGTCATGCATCATATCATAAGCATGCCGGATCTTTTGCTGTAGTATTAAATATTGCATCCGGTGTTTCTTCTAGTGTTTGCTTCTTCGCGGAATAGGCCGATGAGTTGTTGCGAGTATCGACAAGTTCTCCGGATATGATCCGTCGGCAGTGTTTTCCCAGGCGAGCATCTCTCCTCCTTCTACCTAT
This sequence comes from Avena eriantha, assembly GCA_910589775.1. Taxonomy (NCBI): domain Eukaryota; kingdom Viridiplantae; phylum Streptophyta; class Magnoliopsida; order Poales; family Poaceae; genus Avena; species Avena eriantha. Next base: position 474,717,145 of record OU342745.1, read on the forward strand.
TTTTGCATTTATATTCTTTATTTCCTCCTGTTGATCTTTTGCTATCCGTGTCGCGATGCTTTAGTTTCCGTGCACCAGTTATATCCCGTGCAGCCTCTATATTGCCATGGACACCTCCTAATACCTGTTGTTTGGTAGATAGCTGGCCTTGCAATTCGTAGTTGCTTGCTCAGGTGCGATCTTGTGTTGTCGAGTACCACAGTTGTTGGAATGGTGGCAGATATTTATGGTGGAGATGATCATGACTTTCAATACAACTATTAAATTGCTAGATATAACTAATGCAGAGGAATCGGTGGGCAATAGATGTTATTTGGTTCTTCCACGCTCACTTGTGTCCCGTAGGACCCCGAGTACTTGATACATGTTCCTTGATTTTTCGCACTATCCACATCTAGGAGGTTTTATGGACCCCCCTGAGCCAGAGCTTGATTCATTTCTATTTCTTGGGGCCACAAGTAGTTTGGGGCTTTATTACTATTCTGTACTTATGCCATGCTTTACTGCTTTACTTAAGATTGTGCGTGGAGCACCTGTACTGTTTTGGATCATGGAATGTTTTCGCGGTATCGACAAGCCCAGTCACACTTTCGGGTTCCTAGTCGTTTACAGCCATTGTCACAAACCCTGTGTCCGTTCCGGAGCCGGCCAACTTCGTTGCGGGTAGCTTAGTGGAGTGGCCCCCTGAAATATTTTATGAATCCTGTGATTGCTTTGTCGTGAAAGCCTCGTTGGGTTTTGAGTTGGTTTTTCCGAGGTTGATCGAGTGTGTGTTGCTATTTGTGCACCCCTGCAGGGTAAAACTTTCTGAAAGTCGTTCCGAGGTTATGGACGACTTGGGGCACAGTATCTCGATCATAGACAAGCATAACTAAAGTAGTGCTATAAATTTGACTTAATATGTGACTAGTAATCAGATTTAACTATAATGGAATGGATATTAAAAATGCCAACAGCTGGTGGATCTGGGTTGTTTTGTGACATGCTCTACCTGCCTAGTAAGTATTGCAACTCCAAGAGAATGAAATAAAAGTGCCAACAAATGCTGGGTTTTGGGATTCCTCGGGACAATTATATCTGACTAGTAAATGTTCCAACTATAACGGAATGGTGATTAAAACTGCCCACTACTTATGCTATCAGGATGACTCATGATATCTATATCTGACTAGTAAGTGCTTCAACTATAATCGAATGAATAAAACTGCCAACAGTGTGAGTTTCTCGGTTTGACTTCCTCGTTTGGTCTCGAGGGGGGGAACACTAGGATGGGTATATTTGGGTGTTGCTACCAGGTTGGATCCGGATAGGTCTTTCTTATCCCTCTCTAATAGCCGCCAGTTTTACTGAGTCTCTATAGGTTGTTTAGTCCTGATGTGCTGCCGCTTCGGTCCACCATACCTATGTAGGCGGGGACCGCCGAATTCTAGCCTCGCCGTGTACTGGCCTCAATACTGACGCTCCTTTTTTCCTTTGCCCTTTGTCGGCACCCCTTTTGTTTTAGCAGGTTTAAGTTCGACGTCGTTAGCAGGGTTACCCTTCCGGCTTGGCCTGGGCAGGGTTATGGACGCCATTTGCATCTTGTCCGTAGTCGGACATTCTATCGTTTTCAAGGTGACTTGGATCTTTGAATTGTATATCTGTATTCTTGACTCGCTGAGTCGCTGTTGTATATATATATCTGTTTTGTGGGTCCCATCGAGGACTGTTGTGTAATGGTATTACTTCGTTTTCCACCCGCACGAAAGTGCCTGGTGGGCGTCCTTGAATCGTTTTTATGCGGGTTTGGCGGAAAGGGCTAAAACTTGCATAGGGCCGATTCGAGGGTGTTACACCCGCCCTGGTTGCCGTGGCCGTCCCAGCCCCTCGCGGGCCCCGTCACGGCCATGACCCTGCTGCAGTAGCCGCCGCTGCCACTCAGCCCCGGGCCAGCTACGACCGCGCCGGCGGGAGTTCCGATCCATGTCCGGTTCCCGCCCTCGCCGTCACCGCTTCCGTCTTGGATCGCTACCTGCCACGTGTCGGCGGTGGTGAGGCTGCAGGTTGTTGCGCACGGCCTCCTAGCGCGCCGACGTGTGCGGGAGATGCGTGGTCTGCAGCTGCCGCTCCTCCAAGTTGCCCTTCGCTGCGCCAAGGACCTCGATCTCGTCCGCTGCGTCGGGGCTCTTGGGCATATGGTTTCCCCCAAGAGCGGCGAGCATCCTGTTTTCCCCGTGTGCAGCGACCTCAAAGTCTGCGACATCAGCGCTTGGGAGGGCGCACCCCTTCTCGACAGGAGCGCACCGCGTAACACCACTGCATTCCCCCGCCGGCCGCCGCGAGGGCGTCTCCGCTCGTCACTCTTGCGACCTCTTCCAGGTGGCCGTACACATGCACTCCGTTTGTTCAGATGGTGTCCATGGGATCCAGGTGGATGTACACGTGCACGTACGTCGTGCGGAGGGTGTCCACTTTTTGTTAAGGGCTCCAAAATAGAGCGTCCCAGCCTATTTCAGGTTGAGAGTAATAAACCAAGCCGAGATGTAAAAGGCTTGTTTTTAAGTGTGAGGTTTGTGTCGCGTCGAGTCATCGTTATAAGTTGGTTAGGTTGTAGCTCGAGGACGAGCTGCATATCCAGGTGGGGTGTAGTGTTAGAGTACGTCATGGGCCTGGTCTGGCAGTATAACCCATTAGTCTTAGGGTTAATTAGAGATAAGGGTCACTTGCTTAGGGATCAAGTAAGCCTTGCTTGGGAGTCAAGTAAACCTCTCTATATAAGGTGAGGAGATGTATCAATCTAATCAAGCAAGAATTAAGAAGGAAATCCCTTCCCTCTTGCCATCGGCCGTGGGCAAGGCCCCCGGCCGGCCCTCTTGCGCCCTCCCTCTAGCAATACCATAACATTGACCCATGTGTTTTTTGCCCTAATCATATACTGTACAGTCGAGCCTATAGTCGTGGAAGCATTGTTTAAGGAGTAAGTAAGGAGCAATGCTAAATTACTAAAATTTTGAAGTCGAACGGCGATCTATTACTTAATCATTTGGCATTCTTATTAATATAAATTCATTCAAGAATCATGTGTGAATCCGTAACATTGCCTTACGACGAAGATAGGTTGGAACATGAAAAGATGCTTTGTAACCATACAAGCTGGAGTTGGAACATGAACTACACTGGAGTATTCTATGTCGATTTTGGCCATGAACTAGACTAGGGTATTCTAAATCAATTTTGGCACAATGACACGATTAAAGCATTTGACAAAAAATGTGGCAAACGGAAGAGATATATACCAAGGGCATGGAGACCATGGTGGAGGAGGCTCAATGTTTAGTAAATAGGGATGTACTTCCAGAATGAAGAAAGGTGATACTTTCAGGGACATGTCAATAAGAAAATCAATGTTGTTGCTACAATGACTCATTAATAAGATTTCCTACTATATATCCACAAAAAATACATGCATATTTTCTTATTCAAAAGAATATAAAAATATTTTAGAACTTTAATTGTTTAGATTTTCTCTATCTGATTTGTTTGGTTAATAGGATTATAGGATCATATCCATGAAGTTTTCGATAGAAGACACTCTAAATGAAAGGACAACTTTCCTTGAGTACGAAATGCTTGGAATAATATTATTGCCTATTATTTCATTTGTCTTTCCAAGATCTAAATTAACACATTTGTTGTCAACTTTTATGGTTTATGATCATTTAATATTTAATAGGATATGTCATTACAATGATGCATTCTAACCAAGTCAGCCCGGTAGAAATAGTCATCGTATATACATGAAAGGATAATTACATGTGATTGGGAGCTTAAAAACATGACTTGAGAGTATGGATACCAGGGAGAGAGTTAAATAAAACAAAATGATAATATCTCCATTTTGAAACAGACAGTGTTGTACAATCCTGTAGTCAAACTTTGATTATTATAGTATAAATATATACTTAAAGCGTACCAGAATAAAATGTCATGGTGGAGAATAATTTTTATTTTATTTCTTGACTACATATTCAGAATTTCAGATAGAAAATAAGATCAAATATAAAGATAGATTTGGAAAAGGTAGAACGATAATTACTCCCTCCATTTCTAAGTGCAAGGTGTATAGTTCTGGGGACGAAAATTAAAAAACGCACGTGGAAGTATAATTACATAAGTATTTGGGGAGATTACTCTAACTTATTAATGTGATAAAATAGAGGTGTTTGCATGACATAAGATACATCATCGAGAATCTATTTAATTTTTTTTGTCTAGATGAGGGGTGCAACACAGTACACCGTATTTGTTCTTTTTCTTTTCAAAAAACAGATACACCTTGTATCTAGAAACAGAGGAAGTATTATTTACCCGGCGTGCATAAATTTATCTTACATTAGTAATTGTGAGCTTATCGCAACCTATACTTATTTGATATCCGGTAGGAACGACACATATGACCATCACTTTGATGTTTTTTTCTGTTGGAAAGGGCTTGCAAATTGTTGGTTCCAAAATGAAAAGTTGTTTTCAAGATGGATGATATTTTTTGTTTTCCATAACATGTTCTATTGGTTAGAGTTTTGTATTACAACTTGATATTTATACAATATCAAATACACGTAAATATATGTTTAAGGGCACAAATTACCAAAGTAAATAGAGTACATTGTACGTAAGGGCCGAAACAACAAATCAAAGCCGAGACCAAGCAAGGATAGAAAAAAAAAAGCAGCTTATGGATAGATGGATGGACTGATGGCGGGCCGTGCGCGTGCATGCAATCCGACTAGCTCTAGTTGCAAGCCGAGAAGAAGTTGGTGATGAGGTCCTGACGGCCGGGCAGTGCCTCCTCGACCAAGTCCTGGACGCAGGGGATGCAGCACCCATTGTTGACGGCGGATCCACCCGAGGTCGCGCTCTTGACGCACGCATCGACCACCCCCGCGTAGCTGTTGACATGACATTCAATGTCGATATCGCCCACGCTTATCTGGACGCCCTCGTCCCCCGCCTCCGCGTAGGGCACCACCGCCAGTAGCAGCACAAGAAGCATCGCGCCGCCTCCGATGACGATGACCGCCGCCCTCGTCTTCGCTGTGGTACTGGCCATCGATGATGAGGTATCGATATAATTAGGAGTGTTTACTTACTTGCGTTCCTCTTTCCCAGCTCGATCCTGCTCTTTTATAGGGCAAGCACGCTACGTTACTCTTGTCCAGAATTAGCTGGCAACATGAAGTACTCCACCGAGCCAGCCATTACCAACCACCAGGCAGTAGCACGCCGCCAAAATATTCTACATTGTGCGCGCGTCCCGCGAGCTAGCTGATTGATTGGTTGATCGATTTCGTTAGTTAATTTACACGAGGCCGGACTTGCACCGCACAGAGTGTTGCTGTTAACTTTCAGGTTCCCTCTCTGGTAGTTCTGAGACGTTTGCGACTCTGCGTGCGTCGGTGGATGAAGATGTTGCAGTGCCCCCTGCGATTCTTCTAAGCACCGTTCGTAGAAGCAAGATCAATTCCTCTAAATACTTGCTCAAGATTTTATTGATAGAGTTACAGGTGGTCGCTACAGGAATGGGGTGAGATGCCAACGACAAAAATCTATGCTGAGTTCTATGATTTTGGAGCAGTCTTGTCCTTCTGATACTTTTTTCATAATGTTTTCTTCTAGTTCTTGAATAGTTCGGCCATCTTTGTAAGAGTCCACTGCTTGACTTTCTTCCTCAATACAGTTGTGTCGACATCATCCTCATATTGTGGCAGGGTGAAATGTTCCATGAGGTCATTCCAAAGACCCACTTTCTACCTTTCCACGACATACTCACTCTCTTCCGCCCCTTTCTACCTTTCCATGAGATCATGAACGGATCTCACAAGATCTAAACATGAAAGCACAAAGGAGGAGAAACCAGCCATCTAGCTACTACATGGATCCGTAGTCCAAGGATGAACTACTCACACATCACACTGGAGGCTTACATGGTGATGAAGAAGGCCTCCAGGGTGAATTCCCCTCTCCGGTAGGGTGCCGGGAAGAGCTTCAGATCCCCTTCGATCTAGGGATAGAGACGACGGCGGCTACAGACTCTATCGTGGATTTTTGATCGGGTACTCAGGGTTTTCGTCCCGAGGGCAACTTATAGGCGGAAGGAGAGGCCGAGGGGGTGCTGGGGGCAGCTTGACCACCCCCTAGCGCGGGCCAGGCCAGGCCGTGCGGCCAGGTGGTGTGGCTGGCCCCCAGCCCTTATCCGTCTCGTATTCTGGTACCTGATCCCTTCCGGAAAAATAGGCACTTTGACTTTTGTCCCGTCCAATTCCGAGAATATTCATTTTCTGACTTTCCTGGAACCAAAAACAACAGAAAACAGATGGCTGGCGCTGTGGCTCTTGTTAATAGGTTAGTCCAAGAAATCATAATAAAAGTACTCCAAAGTTGGAACAAAACACAAGAAAGTGGATAAAACTAAGCATGGAACATCAAAAATTATAGATACATTTGCAATGTATCAACATCCCCAAGCTTAACTCATGCTTGTCCTCAAGTAGGTAAGTGATAAAAAGAAATAATTTTTGAGGTGACATGCACCATCATAGACTTGATCAAAGTATTTGCAAAAGTCAAAGCTAGGATCATAGTACTTCAATCATAACATGAAAGACAAAGTTGTAGCAATAAGAAAAGAAACTATGATACAACATGAAAAGGCACAAGCAAAAGATTCATGAATAACATGCTTTGCAAGACGTTTGTTTGTTTCACATAAAGAAAATATAGCATAATAGTATTCAGCTTGTCCCTCAATAGAGTAGCAAATATAAATGCATAGGACACCTTCAAAGTTCATAAGAGTGACTAGATACAAGAGTTTCAAACAAGCAATAACAAGTTATGCATCAATCAACTAGTCTTGGAACAATGCACATAGAACTAAGAATGGCCACTATGCTCTCAAAGTAGTGCATAAAGATAGAAGGTGGAGACTCAATATAATGGTGGAAGAAAAGCCTTTGTAAAAGGAAGTAGGGATTCAAGTCTCATAAAGAGCTTCCAAAAATTATGGTACTTATGGCTTTCAGCTCTCATTGCCCCTATCATAAGCATCTTGAAGGCGATTAAGGTTAAAGTGACACATCTAAGAGGATATGCTTGACAGGTTATAAACCGAAATCTCATGCCCCTTACTTACGAAGACCGATCCTCATGCTACTCAACGTCAGTCACGAGTAAGCTCTTGTCATTGTAAGTATACGTGTATCATTAAGAACCGCCAATGGGGTACCCCTTGCACATGATACGGGAGCTTTCCCATAATCGAAATGACAAGGCAAGCAGATAATGAGCATCTCAGCGATCTTTTTATTTGCTATTTGCATAGGTTTTTATTGAGGATGCTTCATAGAGTGCTCACTATGGTGATGCTGCAAGTTTCCACCATGATTAGGCATGGCTTAGGCTAGCGGCCCAGGCGTTTCTCTAACACATATACAAACTCCATGATCTTACAAGTTCCACTTTTATTTCACACCGCCGGGATCCGTAAGCAAAAGAGCATGATATCAACGGGGTACAAAGTACAAGTGCAATGTTGAAAGCGTTCCCCATGAAACATGGTTCTGCTAATTTTAACTTATAAAGCGCAAGCATATACGCAACAAAGAAGGACCCAATGGTTCAAGTTTATTAGAGGCAATAAAGTAAAGTGTGCCATCAAGTTCGTGAGAGCTTTAATCACTAGTTTTCTCATAACAAGTGAAAGGTAAACAAAAGCATGAATATACTTGGAATAGCATAAGCTAGTAGGTAGGTATGGTGGAATCTTTGGAAAAACTTGGTTTAGGGAGTTGGATGCATGAGTGGAACTCATACTTGGTTGTGGAGGCTAGCAAAAGACTGGGAGCGACAAACTAAGAGAGCAATAATGGTCATAATCATGCAGAGCGACAAAACATCATTGATCAAAGCATAAAGTGATACTACAAGTTGAAAACTAAAGGATCATAAAGGCTATGGTGACTTGAGATAGTCATAACATGGTGCGAGCATGCGCCAAGTCAACCCAAATAAAGCATCAAAGGAGAATACCACTATAATATGCTTTAATATGCTAAAACAACGCATGATTCATCCAAGGCACATTAAGAAATCTCAATTGTTTATAACAAGTCATGCTACAGAAAAGAATACTAAGCATAAAGCCAAAAAAATATCAAGCATGGCATGACAAAGCATAGGCCACAGTCAAAAACGAGCTATTTTTACCACATAAACATAAACTTTCCTACTCTTTTCCAAACCAAAGCAAACTATTTGCAAACCAATGTGTGAAAGAGGGGGTCCAACCAACTTATTCAGAAAACTAAACAAACCAAGCAAACTAAAAACCAAAACGAAAACGAAAAAGAAGACGCTCCAAGAGAAACACAACTGTGTACGAAAAAATAAAAATGAAGCGTTTGGAAGAAACCTGAAATTTTTATTGATGAAGAAGGGGATGCCTTGGGCATCCCCAAGCTTTGACGCTTGTACTTCTTGGATATTTCTTGGGGTGACACGCGTGGCATCCCCAAGCTTGAGCTTTAGTCCATCCTTCATCTCATTACTCATTCCTTCCATACACCTGAAAATTTTCCTTCATACAAAACTTCACACAATCTCATTAGCAACATTAGTGCACTTTAGATAAATAAGTCTCAAGGTTCAGTTCTAACACCAAATAAACTTCCATTAGAACACTAGATACTGTAGCACTTCCCTCAGAAAGCTCAATTCTCCAAAGAAACTCAAGAAGGAACTAACAAGAAGCAAATGCAGAAAATGGCAGAAATCTGTCAAAACAGACCAGCAGGTAAAGACGAATTTTTTCGAAGAACTTATGTTGCTCAAATCAAAAAGTGTTTAACTAACCAAAGTTAGATAACAACCTTGGGCAGAAGCAAAAATAATTACAGCTCAATCCGACGTACAGAGCTCTCTCAGGAATTTTTACGGTGAAGCACAGAAATCTGTTTCGGGACAGCAACTTTCCCAATCATTACTTCACTCTCATTAGAGGTTACTCTTGGGACAAAAAGCAAATAAAAAGGATAAGGAGAGGTTTTTACAGAGGTAATAACTTCCAAGACTCAACTAAAACTCTTGGGTTATCTCTGAACAAGTACTTTTCTTTAACGCCTTTAAGTTAGGCATGAAAATTTGAAAAGATGCTCTCATAGGAAATATGAATTGAAGTAAAAGAGAGCATCAAGAAGCAAATTCAAAACACATTTAAGTCTAACCCACTTCCTATGCATAGGAATCTTATATGCAAATAAATGCACAAAGAACAATGTGACAGGCATAGGAAGATAAAACAAAAGTAACTTCAAAACTTTCAGCACATAGAGAGGTGTTTCATTACCATAAAAACTTCTACAACCATATTTTCCTCTCTCCTAATAATTTTCAGTAGCCTCATGAATAAACTCAACAATATAACTATCACATAAGGCATGCTTTTCATGATATACAAACACTAGAGCTTTATTATAAACATTTTCAAAAGAATCCTCGGGAACATAACATTCCCCCTCCTTTGATAAGCATGGGGGACAATCAAATAATGTAAGGGATAAAGAGTTACTCTCATTAAAAGGTAGGCATGGGTAGATCCATTCTTCCTCCTTTTGTCCATCACTCTCCTCCTCTTCCCCCATTACTCTCATTAAAAGGTAGGCATGAGCTTTCAGGTTCAGCAATTTCTTCTTCCATGGAGGTTCTAGCAGGCGGTGGTTCATCTATTACCCTAGTAGTCATAAAACTGTTCCCAAATAGGAAACTAAGTGAGCTATCCATAATGAAATAGTTATTGGAGCAGAGCTAGTCATAAAGGCAACTTAAGAAAGGAACTAATTTTTTTGTGTTTTTTTGAAGAACAAAACAAGCAAACAAAGCAAAACAAGAAACTAAGCAAAACAAAAACAACAAAGTAAAGAGATTGGTTATGAGGGACTCCCCTTGTGAAGATGTCCTTGACTCCCCGGCAACGGCGCCAGAAAAATGCTTGATGGCTCAATGCACGGGGCCCAGAAAAATGCTTGATGGCGGTGTTGATGTAGAGCTCGTTGGGAACCCCAAGAGGAAGGTATGATGAGCACAGCAGCAAGTTTCCCTCAGTTATGAAACCAAGGTTTAATCGAACCAGTATGACCAAGGAAACACCTCAAAGGTGTTCCTAGATGAGCTTTGGCAGGGCGCACTACCGGTGCTAGTAGCAACGTGGAGACCTGCACAACACAACAACAGAACTTTGTCCCCAACTTGCGATGAGGTTGTCAATCTCACCGTGTTTTGCGGAAAACAAAGGATTAAGCGTATCGAATGGAAAGAAGTAAAAGTTTGCAGAAAGAAAACACAAAAGAGAAACAGTTTATAGATTGTATGTAAAGTAAAGGACCGGGATCCATAGTTCACTAGAGGTGGCTCTCCTTAAGATAGATAACATGCTGGGTGAACAAATTACAGCGGGGCAATTGACAAACACCGAGAAAGCAATACATGCATATACTAATCATCTTGACTCCTTTGAGACTTGATTGGGAATTACAACATAATACATAGACCGCCATCCAACTGCATCTATGACTAATAATCCACCTTCAAGTTATCATCCGAACCCCCTCCAGTATTAAGTTGCAAGCAACAGATTATTGCTTTACGAACTGCGTGTAAAGTAAACAATACAATTGTTGTATGAACAAAGGATCGTTGTTTTCTCCCTAGTAGCAACAGCACATCTAGTACCTTAGAGATTTCTGTCACTTCCCCAGATTACCAGAGGCATGAACCCACTATCGAGCATAAATACTAACACTTGGAGTTGCTAGCATCTACTTGGCCAAGATAGCTACTAACAACGGAAAGTATGCAAGATCTCAAATAACAAAGACATGATAGAATCAATAATCAATCTGAAATAGCATCTCAATATCCATCGGATCCCTGCAAACACAACATGTATGTATTAAAAATAGATGATCTTGATCATGAACGGATCTCACAAGATCTAAACATGAAAGCACAAAGGAGGAGAAACCAGCCATCTAGCTACTACATGGATCCGTAGTCCAAGGATGAACTACTCACACATCACACTGGAGGCTTACATGGTGATGAAGAAGGCCTCCAGGGTGAATTCCCCTCTCCGGTAGGGTGCCGGGAAGAGCTTCAGATCCCCTTCGATCTAGGGATAGAGACGACGGCGGCTACAGACTCTATCGTGGATTTTTGATCGAGTACTCAGGGTTTTCGTCCCGAGGGCAACTTATAGGCGGAAGGAGAGGCCGAGGGGGTGCTGAGGGCGGCCAGACCACCCCCTGGCGCGGGCCAGGCCTGGCCACGTGGCCAGGTGGTGTGGCCGGCCCCCAGCCCTTCTCCATCTTGTATTTTGGCACTTGATCCCTTCCGGAAAAATAGGCACTTTGGCTTTTGTCCCGTCCAATTCCAAGAATATTCATTTTCTGACTTTCCTAGAACCAAAAATAACAGAAAACAGGCAGCTAGCACTGTGGCTCTTGTTAATAGGTTAGTCCAAGAAATCATAATAAAAGTACTCTAAAGTTGGAACAAAACACAAGAAAGTGGATAAAACTAAGCATGGAACATCAAAAATTATAGATACATTTGCAATGTATCAATCATATTCTCGAGAATTTCTTCTTCTGCTAGGTCTCTGCATATTGGACTAGGTGGATCCATAGTTTCTGCAAAATGCGAGATGCACAAAATATTATTTCAAAACGCACACAATATTTTTATACAAACCGCCATACCTCTAACCCCCCGACATGCTCCCACCACCCTAAGTTCGGTCGCCCGCGAGCACCGCTATATATTATATTATACTAGACCCCCCGACATGCACCCACCATCCTAAGTCCGGTCGCCCGCGAGCACCACCACCCTAACCCTAACTCCGGTCACCTGCGAGCACCACCACCCTAACCCTAACACCGGTCGCCCGCGAGCACCACTATATATTATATAGACACTATAAATATATACACTATATATTATACTAGAAAATATTTTATACTATATATTATATTACACTATATAGTTACACTAAAAATATATACACTAAAAAAATATACATAATATATTACACTATACACTATGTAATATATTTTTATACACTATATAGTAATAATAACATATAAGAAAAAATACAAGAAAATATAAAAAATAGAAGTGGCCGGCGCCGGCGCCGGTGTGACTGCCGCCACCGATGGGGGGAAAGGGAGGGGGTACCTGGCTAGGGACGAACGCGCGCGCGGCGACTGGAGGTAGTGGTGCGGCCGGAGAGTGGCGCGGCAGTAGACTGAGATGGGGATTTTGGGGGAGAAGAGGCGCGTGAATATAAGGGGATGGACCTTTAGTCCCAGGTCGTGGCACGAGCCAGGACTAAAGGGTCTTCAGTCCCGGCTCGTGGCACGGCCTGATACGTCTATTTTGCATCACTATTCTATGTATTAATTCACTATTGTTCATTGATATATTTCGTATTGAGAGGTGATACTTATGTTATTTCATCTATTTTTGCATGGTTGATGAATTTTGGAGCATGGACCGCTGCAGTCAGGATTATGATGGAAAAGGTGCTGTTTGGAGGCAAAATTCGTGATGATCAGAAAATCCGAGAAAATATACGGAAAATCCTATTTTTCCAGAAGACTAAGGATGCCAGAAGATGGAGTGGAGATGGGCCACAGGGGGCCCACACCACCCCATGGCGCGAGCAGCCCTAGGCCATGCCTGGAGGTGGTGTGGCCACCCTGGCCCACTCCAGCCTCTCCCCTCTGGCGTATATCATCCTCCCGAAACCCTAAGACTCGGGGAGCGACCACAGAAAGATTCCGCCGCCTCTGCGGGGCGGAAAACACCGAGAGAGAAAGATCTATCTGGCAGACAGTTTTCTGCCGGGGGAATTCCTTCTCGGGGAGGGGAGATCGTTGCCATCAACACCACCATCAAGATGGACTTCATCGGGATCATCATCATCACCACCACCATCATCACCATCAGCACCCTCATCACTATCTCCATATTGTTGTAACAATTGCGTTGAATCTTGCATAGTTCATAGGGGAAACTTTGCCGGTGTTGATTACTCTTTGTAGTTGATGCTATTGAGTGAACCATTGAATTATTGTTTATGTTCAGATTGTTATACATCAATATTCCATCTTTGATCATGATCCATATGATGTCTTGTGAGTAGTTCATTTTGTTCTTGAGGACATGGGAGAAGTCTTATTGTTAGTAGTGGAGTTGCGTTGAGAAAGATTCAATACATTGTTATTTAAGTTGTGGTGTACTTCTTCTAGTGGTGTCATGTGAACGTCGACTACATGACACTTCACCTATATGGGCTTAGGGGAATGCATTGTGTATTTGGCTACTAATCGTAGGGGTTGCCGGAGTGACAGAAATCTGAACCTCCGTTAGGAAACCATTGCACAAGGGACGTAAGGGTCTTAGAGTTTAAAGTTGTGGTTAGGTTTCTACCTTAATTAATTCCTTGTACTTACGGATGTTTGCAAGGGGTATAATCACAAGTATGTATTAGTCTTGGATGGGGAGGTATATTAGCACAGGTTCACCCACACAACACGTAGCAAGCTAGAGAAGATTAATCAACTATATGAAGCGAAAGCACTTGACAGTCTTCCCATGTGTCCTCGAGAACGTTTGGTCATCTTAAGTAATACAACTGGCTTGTCCTTTGCTGCATAAAGGATTGGGCCACTTGCTGCATTTATTCCTACTGTGTTTTATTTACTCATACTTTGTTTACTTGCTTTATCGAAAACCCCTAAAAATCTATTTGCTAAGTAATTGCAGAGAATTCCTGATCCATACCACTAGCCAGCACCTTCTGCTCCTCGTTGGGTTCGACACTCTTACTTATCGAAAATACTGCGATACACCCCCTATACTTGTGGGTCATCAAGACTATTTTCTGGCACCGTTGCCGGGGAGTGAAGCACTATTGGAGAGTGGAACTGGTAAAGGAAACTTCTACTGTGAGTATTGTTAACTTCTGTTAGTTGCTTTATTTTCGTTATGGATAATTCGCTGAGTTTCTTATTTGGTAATGCTACTACCACCGCTAAGGTAGTAGATAAGCCACCACCTGCTGAGAATGATGTTTTCAAAATACCTACAAGAATTATTGATCGTGTTATGGATAACTACTATGTTGGGGATGTAACTGTCCATCCCGGTGATCATTTACTCTTTATAGACGAATTATGCGGGTTGTTCAAGTGTGCAGGTATTACTACAGATCAAGTTAAGAAGAAGTTATTCTCATTATCACTGAAAGGAAGAGCTGAGGAATGGTATAAGTTGCTGAAGAATGGTCAAGCTCTGGAATGGGAGGAAATAGTGCCTCTCTTTTATTCAAAGTTTTATCCTCCTAGTGAGATTCATAAAGATCAGAATCAAATATACAACTTTTGGCCTCTTGATGGAGAGAGTACAGCTCAAGCTTGGGGGAGATTGAAGTTACTAATGCTCAAATGTCCCATTCATGAGCTCCCCAACAATATTATTATCAACAACTTTTATGCAAGGCTCCCTCTACATGATAAAGATTTATTGGATGCTTCTTGTGCTGGATCATGCACTCGCATGGAAGAAGAAGCTAAATGGGATCTTCTGGACCGTATTCAAGACAATGCTGAAGCTTGGGAGAATGACAAAGGTAGAAAGTCAGGTATAAATTATGATTAAGAATGCATTGAATCTTTTATGGGAACTGATGACTTTCAAAATATTAGTAATATTTATGGTCTTGATTTACAAGTTATTACGAATTGCTTTAGAGTTTTTGCTTCCTATATCGAAATTCCAAAAAGGGGATGGAACAAATACCATGCACCTTACAAAGATATTGTTGACTATGATCCTATTGGAAGTGCTGAGTATTGCATTATTGACCCCATCTTACCCGAACCTTATATCGAGAAGATTCCCTTCCCCGAAATGGTAAAGGACCATCCTATGATAACTAATGTAATCACCAAAAGTGAAAAAAGAACTGTAAAACCTGATGAACAAATAAACATTGAACTTGTGGGAGCAATTGTGAAAGACCTTGTCACTAAAAGCATAGAAGATGGGCACATAGTCTTTTGTGAGGATGCTTCTAATATTGTTTCACATCCCAATAGAACTGAAAAGTCTAGTGTTCATGTGCTTTCTGTTAGAATTGGTGATCATTGCTATTATGGTTTATGTGATATTCGTGCAAGTTCTAGTGCTATTCCTTATGAGCTTTATAGAGAAATTATGCATGAAATCAGTCCTTGCGAGTTGGAAGAGATTGAAGTGGTTATTCACCTTGCCAATAGAGAGACCATCTCTCCAATTGGTATTGTACGAGATGTGGAAGTTCTTTGTGGTATGATTAAGTACCCTGCTGATTTTCTAGTACTTGGTTCGGCTGCTAGTAAAACCTACCCTATCATTTTTGGTAGACCTTTCTTGAGTACTTGTGGAGCTATTATTGATTGCAAGAGGGAGAAAATCTTGACTAAGTTTGATGGGGAATCTTATGAGTTTAATTTTTCGAAATTTGCTAAAGAACCTTGCGAAGAGGAAACCCATAATGAGGATTTTAGGGTTGAACAACTTGCTTCTATTTCTCTTGCTCCTAACAACGCTTTGCAGCAATTTATGGAAGATCATGAAAGGGAAACCTTCATGGAAGAAAGGAATGAGATTGATAGGATTCTCCATGATCAACCTATGATGCTTAAGCACGACTTGCCTGTAGAAGACTTGGGTACCACGATGCCACCTAAAAAGGATCCGGTTTTCGATCTAAAACCTCTCCCTGATGATCTTAAATATGCTTATATTGATGATAAAAAGATATATCATGTTATTGTTAGCGGTAAGCTTTCAGGGAAGGAAGAAGAAAGGTTATTGGAAGTTTTGAGGAAACACCGAGGAGCTATGGGAGATACTCTGGATGATTTAAAAGGGATTGCACCTACTATATGTCAGCATTCTATCAACATAGAACCAGATGCGAAGCCAGTAGTGGAGCACCAACAACGTTTAAATCCTAGGATGAAGGAAGTGGTAAGGAATGAGGTATTGAAACTCCTTGATGCTGGTATTATTTACCCTATTGCTGATAGTGAATGGGTTAGTCATGTTCATTGTGTTCCTAAAAAGGGAGGAATTACCGTTGTCCCTAATGATAATGATGAGCTTATTCCTCAAAGAATAGTGGTAGTCTATAGGATGTGCATCGATTTTAGGAAAGTCAATAAAGTTACTAAGAAAGATCAGTACCCGCTTCCTTTTATTGATTAAATGTTGGAAAGGTTGTCTAAAAAGACCCATTTTTGTTTTCTTGATGGTTATTCTGGTTTCTCTCAAATTGCTGTTAAACAACAAGATCAAGAAAAAAACTATTTTTACATGCCCTTATGGAACTTATGCTTATAGACGTATGCCTTTTGGTTTATGTAATACTCCTGCTACTTTCCAAAGGTGCATGTCTGCTATCTTTCATGGTTTTTGTGAGGAGATTGTAGAAGTGTTCATGGATGACTTTTCTGTCTATGGAACTTCTTTTGATAATTGTCTGCACAACCTTGATAAAGTTTTGCAGAGATGTGAAGAAACTAATCTTGTTCTTAATTGGGAGAAATGCCACTTCATGGTTAATGAAGGGATTGTTCTTGGGCATAAAGTTTCTGAAAGAGGCATAGAATTTGATAGAGCTAAGGTTGAGGCAATTGAGAAGATGCCATGTCCAAGAGACATCAAAGGTATTCGTAGTATCCTTGGTCATGCTGGTTTCTATAGGAGGTTTATTAAAGATTTCTCTAGGATATCAAAGCCTCTCACTAATCTTCTTCAAAAAGATGTACCCTTCGTTTTTGATGATGATTGTAGGGAAGCTTTTGAAACTCTTAAGAAGGATTTAACTACAACCCCTATTGTTCAACCACCTGATTGGAGTTTACCCTTTGAAATAATGTGTGATGCTAGTGATTTTGCTATAGGGGCTGTCCTTGGGCAATGTATTGATAAAAAGTTAAACGTTATCCATTATGCTAGTAAGACTCTAGACGCTGCTCAAAAGAATTATGCCACTACTGAAAAGGAATTTCTAGTTGTTGTTTTTGCGTGTGATAAGTTTAGGCCCTATATTGTGGACTCAAAAGTACCATTCATACTAATCATGCTGCTATTAAATATCTTATGACGAAGAAGGACGCTAAGCCTAGGCTTATTAGATGGGTACTACTTCTACAAGAGTTTGATCTACATATAGTAGATAGGAAGGGTGCTGAAAACCCTGTAGCTGATAATTTATCTCGTTTGGAAAACATCTCTTTTGACCCTATGCCTGTTAATGATAGTTTCCCAAATGAACAGTTAGCTGCAGTAGGGGTGAGCTCGCGAGGAAGCCCTTGGTATGCTGATTATGCTAACTTTATTGTCTCCAAGTATTTGCCTCCAACTTTTACAGCTCAGCAAAGAAGAAAGTTCTTCTATGATTTGAGACATTATTTTTGGGATGACCCACACTTATACAAATAAGGAGTGGATGGTATTATGCGAAGATGTGTTCCAGAATATGAAAAAAAGGAGATATTGCGTAAATGTCATGGTAGTGCCTACGGAGGACATCATGCAGGAGATAGAACTGCACAAAAGGTACTACAATCAGGTTTCTAGTGGCCTGCCCTTTTTAAAGATGCAAGAAAATTTGTTTTATCTTGTGATGAATGTCAGCGTGTTGGTAATATTTCTAGACGTAATGAAATGCCTATGAACTACTCTCTAGTTATTGAACCTTTTGATTGTTGGGGATTTGAGTTTATGGGTCCTTTCCCTCCCTCGAAAGGCTACACTCATATTCTTGTTGCCGTTGATTATGTTACTAAGTGGGTAGAAGCCATTCCTATGAAAAGTGCTGACGGGGAAACCTGTCTAAAAATGCTTAAGGATCTTATCTTTCCTAGGTTTGGAGTGCCTAGGTATCTCATGACTGATGGGGGTTCTCATTTCATTCATGGTGGTTTTAGGAAGACCCTTTCTAAATATGATGTTAATCATAGAATTGCTTCAGCTTATCACCCCCAAACTAGCGGGCAAGTAGAGCTATCAAATAGAGAAATTAAATCTATCTTGCAAAATACTGTTAATAGGTCTAGAAAAAACTGGGCTAAGAAGTTGAATGATGCTTTATGGGCTTATAGAACTGCTTACAAAAATCCTATGGGAATGTCTCCTTATAAAATGGTTTATGGGAAAGCTTGTCACCTACCCTTAGAATTAGAACACAAAGCTTACTGGGCAGTGAAAGAACTTAATAGAGATTGTAAGCTCGCTGGTGAGAAAAGATTATTTGACTTAAGCTCCTTAGATGAATGGAGGAGTGAAGCCTATGAGAATGCTACGCTCTTTAAGGAAAAAGTTAAAAGATGGCATGACAAGCGAATACTTAAGAGAGAATTTCATGTGGGTGAGAAAGTTCTATTGTATAGGTCTCGTCTCAGATTTTTCGCAGGTAAGCTACTATCAAAATGGGAAGGACCTTTCATCATTGAAGAAGTATACCGTTCAGGAGCAATAAAAATTTCTTCTCTAAAAGATAATACTACACAAGTAGTGAATGGACAGCGACTCAAACACTATATTGCTGGAGATTCTTACAATGAAGATGTTGATGCCTTTCAAGTTATAACTCCGGAGAAATTCATCGAGGACCAAATTCAGAGACCTGCAGAGTCTGTTTTCAATAGGTAACAGTTCTTGTAAGAAAAGTTTCGCGAAAATACTATCCAGCTATATTTTTGCAGTTTTTAGTCAATAAGGAAAGCTACGAAGCGAAAAAGAGACGGAAACGGAGCCAGGGTGGCTCACACCACCCTGTGGTGCAGGCCCACCCCTGGCCGCGCCACCAGGTGGTGAGTCCACCCCGGACTCCGCCTCCGACCCGTTTTCTCCCAATACCTTCCTTTTGATATGAAACTTCGTAATATATAACCCCCTGGATCCCCGAGGTCCGTATATCGTGTTTTCGTCGTGTTTTTGTTTCAATCTGTTTCTGCCAGGACATACTCTTTGAAGGTTTATAAGCATAATGGCATCCGCCAAAGATAAAGGGAAGGACCTATGGAGGAAGATCTCCAAGACCCCAAGCAGGGGCTGGTATAGTCTCTTGCCCTGCATCAACAAAAGCCCTACGAGTCACTAAGGAGTTCTGTGATAAGTACCGAGCCTTGAGGAGGGAGGTGCACATGCTTCAACGGGAGAATAATAGGCTTCGCAAGATGCTAGAAGATTTCCTCGAGTCAACTAAGAAAATATTACCACCACCACCAAAGGAATAATTCGTCATCAAGTTTGGCATCCCCTTGGTTTATTCCAAGCTTGGGGGAGTGCCGCGGTATCATATCACTATATTCTATCTTTTTACCTTATTAGTAGAGTCATATCATGAATAGAGGAATTATTATGTAGGATGGTTTGCATTATGGAAGTGTCCCCTCTCTCTTTAGATATGTATCCCTTGGTGTGAGTTTCTGTTATGGAATATTAATGAGAACTATATCATTCACTCTTTTGCATAGCTTATATTAGTTTTCAATTCGTGGTTATATGATTGATGTTGTTGTTAGTATTGGTATCACTTTGGGATCATTGAGTTAACTTAGTTGGTTTTGGCAAACCTGGCTCGGTCAGTAGCAACACTATTTTTGAGAGTTGGATGAAAAATATAAAAGTACCTTTAAAGAAAAATTATTTCATCATCTTTCTTTCTTGATTTGCTAATAAGTTTAGTATTCTCTAGTTAAGATCTTTTGTGCTTCCAAGGAAGGTTGCATGTTTGTCTTTATCACTTGTATGTTTGTTTGTTTCCTTCAACTCTTATACTTGCTACCCAGCCTTGCTAGCCAAAAACCCGTACTGAGAGGGTATTCTTCTCATGCATCCACCTCCTTTAAACCAAAACCTTTGCATTTCTGTCCACCATACCTACCTATTAGCATTATTGCTATTCCAAGTAAATTCTTGTTTTATCTACCTCCCAAATTAAACTTGTTATGTGAAAATTAGTGATTAAAGCTCTCACGAACTTGATGGCACACTTTACTTTCTTGCATTTAATAAACTTGAACCATTGGGTCCTTCTTTGTTGCGTATATGCTTGCGCTTTATGAGTTGAAGTTAGCCAAACCATGTATCATGGGGACCGCTTTCAACACTTCATTTGGTACTTTGTACCTAGTTGATATCATGTTCTTTTGCTTATGGATCCCGACGGTGTGAAATAAAAGTGGAACTTGTAAGATCATGGAGTTTATATGTGTGTTAGAGAAACGCCTGGGCTGCTAGCCCAAGCCATGCCTAATCATGGTGGAAACTTGCAGCATAACTATAGTGAGCATTCTATGAAGCATCCTCAATAAAAACCTATGCAAATAGCAAATAAAAGGATCGCTGAGATGCTCATTGTATGCTTGCCTTGTCATTTTGATTATGGGATAGCTCCTATGTCATGTGCAAGGGGTACCCTGTTGGCGGTTCTCAATGATACGCATGTATTTACGATGACAAGAGCTTGCTCGTGACTGAAGTTGAGTAGCATGAGGATCGGTACTCATAAGTAAGGGGCATGAGATTTCAACTTATAACTTGTCAAGCATATCCTCTTAGTTGTGTCACTTTAACCTTAATCACCTAAAGATGCCTCTGATAGGGGCATTGAGAGCTGAAAGCTAGTAAGTATCATAATTTTTGGGAGCTCTTTATGAGACTTGCAATCCCTGCTTCCCTCTTTGAAGGGCCTTTCTTTTACTTTGTAGTTGAGTCAGTAAACCTACTCCCTTCTATCTCAGCAAGTATTTTGAGTTGTTGTGTTTCATTCATTCATATGATGATTTATTCAATCATGTTTCTTATGTTCCTTGTTTTGCACATTGCTCTTATCCTGATGTTTACTACTTTGAAAGCTATCATTGAAAAACCAGCTATGTGTGAACTTCAGCAAATTATCAACTATTCTTCGACCAAGAGCTAAGTTTTCCATTACCAATTATGATTCACTTTATGTATCTTTATTGTGTTTCCTTATTACAAGTTGAGTTATATAATAGTGAGTTGTCTTCTATTATGATCTATGTATTTGATGAATGTGATGCTTCTTGTCTGTATTCTTTTATCGACTCTTCACTCCATAAACCTGAGGCCATGTTTATTGAGCTCAGTTTCGCTTGGGGACAAGCAAAGTCTAAGCTTGGGGGGAGTTGATACGTCCATTTTGCATCACTATTCTATGTCTTAATTCACTATTATTCATTGATATATTTCGTATTGAGAGGTGATACTTATGTTATTTCATCTATTTTTGCATGGTTGATGACTTTTGGGGCATGGACCGCTACAGTCAGGATTCTGATGGAAAAGGTGCTGTTTGGAGGCAAAATTCGCGAAGATCGGAAAACTGGGAAAATATACAGAAAATCATATTTTTCCAGAAGACTAAGGATGCCAGAAGATGGAGTGGAGATGGGCCACAGGAGGCCCACACCACCCCATGGCGCGGGTAGCCCTAGGCCGCGCCTGGAGGTGGTGTGGCCACCCTGCCCACTCCAGCCTCTCCCCTCTGGCGTATATCATCCTCCCGAAACCCTAAGACTCGGGGAGCGACCACAGAAAGATTCCGCCGCCTCTGCGGGGAAAACACCGAGAGAGAAAGATCTCTCCGGCAGACAGATTTCTGTCGGGGGAATTCCTTCCCGGAGAGGGGAGATCGTCGCCATCAACACCACCATAAAGTTGGACTTCATCGGGATCATCATCATCATCACCACCATCATCACCATCAGCACCCTCATCACCATCTCCATATTGCTGTAACAATTGCGTTGAATCTTGCATAGTTCCTAGGGGAAACTTTCCCGGTGTTGATTACTCTTTGTAGTTGTTGCTATTGAGTGAACCATTGAATTATTGTTTACGTTCAGATTGTTATACATCAATATTCCATCTCTGATCATGATCCATATGATGTCTTGTGAATAGTTCGTTTTGTTCTTGAGGCCATGGGATAAGTCTTGTTGTAGTAGTGGAGTTGTGTTGAGAAAGATTCAATAGATTGTTATTTAAATTGTGGTGTACTTCTTCTAGTGGTGTCATGTGAACGTCGACTACATGACACTTCACCTATATGGGCCTAGGGGAATGCATTGTGTATTTGGCTACTAATCGTAGGGGTTGCCGGAGTGACAGAAACCTGAACCTCCGTTAGGAAACTATTGCACAAGGGACGTAAGGGTCTTAGAGTTTAAAGCTGTGGTTAGGATTCTACCTTAATTACTTCCTTGTACTTACGGATGTTTGCAAGGGGTATAATCACAAGTATGTATTAGTCTTGGATGGGGCGGTACATTAGCACAGGTTCACCCACACAACACTTAGCAAGCTAGAGAAGATTAATCAACTATATGAAGCGAAAGCACTTGACAGTCTTCCCATGTGTCCTCGAGAACGTTTGGTCATCTTAAGTAATACAACTGGCTTGTCCTTTGCTGCATAAAGGATTGGGCCACTTGCTGCATTTATTCCTACTGTCTTTTATTTACTCGTACTTTGTTTACTTGCTTTATCGAAAACCCCTAAAAATCTGTTTGCTAAGTATTTGCAGAGAATTCCTGATCCATACCACTAGCCAGCACCTTCTGCTCCTCGTTGGGTTCGACACTCTTACTTATCGAAAATACTGCGATACACCCCCTATACTTGTGGGTCATCACGGCTCGGGACTAAAGGTATGACCTTTAGTCCCGGCGGGTGCCACGACCTGGGACTAAAGGGTTTTCGGCACTAGCCCACATGGCACGCGCCAACCGCACCCATTTAGTCCCAGGTCATGCCACGATCCGGGACTAAAGGGACCTTTTAAAAAAAATGACTACAAACTCTCTTTCCCGCCTTATTGCATACAATGTGATTAAATAAACTAGTATATATCAATATTATTAAATCTGATAAAACTTACAACATTATTGGGTTTAGGGTTTCGGGTTTAAGGTTTATGGTTTCGGGTTTAGGCTTGAGGGTTTCGGGTTTAGGATTTAGGGTTTGGGGTTTAGGGTTTCGGGTTTCGGGTTTAGGGTTTAGGGTTTTGGGTTTGGGGTTTAGGGTTTAGGGTTTTGGGTTTAGGTTTAGGGTTTGGGGTTTTGGGTTTAGGGTTTAGGTTTAGGGTTTTGGGTTTTGGGTCATAGCGGCGTCGTTATCAAAGAGCCCCCCCCCCCCCCCCCGCCCCGCGCGTCGTGAATCCGAGGCCGGAGTGGCAGGTACCCCCGGAATATGCCCTGGCTGGGCTTAGGATCTAGCCACGTGCGAGTAGCAACAATGATGATGATGATGATGATGATGATGACGAAGACGACCCTGAAGATGTCTACTATAGGGCTAGACATGAGTATGACTAAAGGGGGGCCTTTAGTCCCGATTCCGGTCCCGATTCTGTAGTCCCAGATAGGAAACTGGGACTAATTGATCGTTCCCTACTAGCTAGTCTTGGTCTCCCTAAAACTTTCCCGAACTATGGAGATGTTGTTCTATTCTTGTGCTGGGAAGCTAACTAATTTCACATATTAGGGAGTACATATATGGCCAACTTGTTGGAGATGCTGGAGGACTGGGCTCCACCCGCATCTCCCTCAAGTTGGTCGTAGTGTTGTCCCTGCTCTCGCACACCATCTTGTACTTTATAACTTCTCTAACTAGATCAATACGCCGGGGAGCTAACTAATTTCACATATAAGGGAGTTTATCTATGGCCATTTTGTTGGAGACGCCGGTGGACTGGGCTCCGCCGGCATCTCCCTCAAACTGGCCGTAGTGTTGTCCTTGCTCTCACACACCATCTTGTTTGCAGTTGATAACTTCACAACTTCAAACATAATGTCGAATCGGCAGGAAGTAGGTCTGGTTTGAACTACAGGTACATGATCTAACACTCATGATTTTTTGAAAAAATCGTTTTTAGACTGGCAATATGATGTTTCTTCAGAGATACAATGCAAGTTTTAACGAGGCACATCCCCTATCTTCATGCTCTCTGTTTTGTCCATAGTTCGAAACGGGAAATATATGAAACGGGCATAAGAAATTTAAAAACGGTCCGAAAAATGTAAATCCTTCGTGAGGTGTCATATTATGTGACATAGTTGCAAAGCAAAATATCAAACTTGGCATATTGATTATGTCTCAAAAAACCTTCGCAAAAAATAACCTATCATGTTCGAGGTTTCATGGCTTTCGGTCCAAATGAGGAATGTTATGTGCAGAATCGCGACATAGTTTGTGATAATGTGCCCATATTGTGCATGCATGTGCATCTTGGGATGATGAACAATGTTGCAGGAGGAAGTTTTCCTTTTCGTCGCACGGAAAAACCATTTTCCATTTTCTAAGCACAAAAAACGGGGCATTTTGTGAAGCAACCACCAAAATGCTATTTCAAAATGCTACCACCCCATTTTTCAAAAATACTAGAACACCTTACATGGAAGATCTCCCAACCGGGAGATCTCAAACCTTTCTGTACTTCCCCGGTAAAAAAGACAAATGCCTGCTGAATTGGTAGGAAGTGGCTCCGGTTTGAACGACAGGTAGATGATCTAACGCTCATGATTTCTTGAAAAAATCATTTTTAGACTCACAATATGATGTTTCTCCAGAGATCCAATGCAAGTTTTAACGAGGCTCATCCCCTATGTTCATGCCCACCGTTTTGACCATAACGGGAAATATTTGAAACGGGCAAGAAATTTAAAAACGGTACGAACAATGTAAATCCTTCGCGTGGTGTCATATTATGTGACATAATTGCAAAGAAAAATACCAAACTTGGCTCATCTCCTATCTTCAAAACAATGTTGCATAGATTTATTACATAAAAGGTTTAATACATTATTACACATCACCAACATCCCTATCTAGTGCTGTGGTTTTCTTCTACGCCGTAGCCATGGAGAATCTTCATCAATTAACAGGATGCTTGGGTCAGTTGTCACTTTGATGTGCGGAATTTCTTGAAACTTATTATAATCTTCTGACATGTCTGTCTTGTCATCCACTCCCATGATATTTATTTTCCTTGAAAGAACTATGTGGTGCTTTGGCTCATCGGACAATGTATTCTTTTGCTGATTTATTTTTCTCGGTTTGGTGGACATGTCCTTAACATAGAAAAGCTGAGCCACATCGTTGGCTAGGACGAATGGTTCGTCCATGTACACAAGATTGTTGAGATCCGATGTTGTCATGCCGTAATTTTGGTCTACATGTACCACGCCTCCTTTCAGCTTGACCCATTTGCACCGAAACAAAGGGACCTTAAAAGTAGGTCCATAGTTAAGCTCTCATATCTCCTCTATGTACCCATAATATGTGTTCTTTTGCCCATTGTCATATGTTGCATCAAAGCGGACACCACTGTTTTGGTCGATGCTCTTTTTATCTTGGGCGATCGTGTAAAATGTATTCCCATTTATCTCGTACCCTTGGAAAGTATATATAGTCGAAGATGGTATCCTGGCCAACAAGTACAGTTGATCTCCAACAGTTGTGTTATTCATGAGATGTGTTTGCAACCAACTGCCGAAAGTCTTGTTGTGTCCCTGATACATTGCAAATGTATCTATATTTTTTGATGTTCCATGCTTGGTTTTATCTACTTTCTAATGTTTTGTCCACACTTTGGAGTACTTTTTATATGATTTCTTGGACTAACCTATTAACAAGAGCCATAGTGACAGCTGCCTGTTTACTGCTATTTTTGGTTTTAGGAAGTCAGAAAATCAATATTCTCGGAATTGGACCGGACAAAAGCCAAAGTTGATATTTTCCCGGAAGACTCACGGAGCCAGAAGAAGAGTCGGAGAGGGGCCACAGGGTGGCCACACCACCCATGGCGCGGGTCCCCCCAAGCCACGCCAGGGCATGCTGTGGGCCCCCTGGCTGCCCACCGACCTTGCCCTCTGGCCTATAAGAAGCCTCCCGATGCATAAACCCTAAAAAGTCAAGCCTCTAGCCACGAAAAGTTCCGCAGCGCCGCCGCCACCGAAGGGGATATTCGGGGGACAGAAAGTCTCTGTTCCGGCACCCTGTCAGGACGGGGAAGTGCCCTCGGAGCCATCTCCATCGATCTCCACCACCATCTCCATCACCATTGCTGATTCCCATGATGAGGAGGGAGTAGTTCTCTCTCGAGGCTAAGGGTTCTACCAGTAGCTATGTGTTCATCTCTCTATCTATGCATGACCTTGTTGTGGTCATGAGCTTTGTAATCTAGTAGATCTACCTTGCTACTCAAGTGCTTTATTAGATCTCTGCTCTCCCCATGTGTGTGAAAGTGACAACGTGCTCACCATGGTCGCACTTAGGCTATAGATTACAAATACTTGTTATGAGTTATATTTGGAGTTGGATGTCTTTATGAAATTGTGGTGTTTGTTGGACTCATCAAGTACTCAAGGTGACAGTGTGGGGTTTTCTAGATGGGAAAGGCTTACTTTGAGGTGTGCTGTTATAGCCCTACCATCGATTAGAGTGTTCAACCGGAGAGTAGTCAATAGTAGTATCATAAAGAGAAGATATTTATATGAGAGTGTTCACTAGTGAAAGTATGATCCCTAGGCCTTGTTTCTAAGCATTGATACACCGTTTGCAATTAGATTTGTTACATGCTTGCTTGCTTCCATCTTTATTTCAGTTGTACTTTAGTCTTTTCCACGCCATCAAGCTATTATCTATCACCGTTACCACTTGTATTTCACTATCTCTTCGCTGAACTAGTGCACCTATACACCTGACAAGTGTATTGGGTGTGTTGGGGACACAAGAGACTTCTTGTATCTTGATTGCAGGGTTGCTTGAGAGGGAATAACTTTGACCACTTCCTCCCTGAGTTCGATAAACCTTGGGTGATCCACTTAAGGGAAAACTGGCTGCTGTTCTACAAACCTCTACACTTGGAGGCCCAACAACTTTCTACAAGAATAGAAGTGCATAGACATCAGTTCCCCTTTAATCCAGGAGTCGGGCTTCCCCAGGTTTTCGGAGCGTAGAATATTCTTGTGTTTCTCGATATACTGAGCAACCACGGTGGAATTATGTAGAACTGTGTAGTGTGCTTGAGTTTAAGAATGTTTGTCCCTACATACCATTGATTTCCTTCCTAGTGTGCCTTTTCTAGTCAGCCTCCCCTCATACCAAGATTCAGGAACACCAATCGCCTTAAGGTCAGGAAGAAAGTCACCACAAAACTCAATGACCTCCTATGTTCATTAGCCCTTGGAGATGCTTCCTTCTGGCCTAGCACGGTAAAGAACATATTTCTTTAAGACTCCCATGAACCTCTCGTAGGGGAACATATTGTGTAGAAACACAGGACCGAGAATTCTAATCTCTTGCACTAGGTGAAACTAGGAGGTGCGTCATAGTATTAAAGAAGGATGGCGGGAAAAACAACTCGAAGCTAACCAGACATAGGACCACATCAATCTGTAACCCTGATAGACTTTCTGGATGGATTACCTTCTGAGAAATTGCATTAAGGAATGAACATACCTTCACAATGGCTAGTCGAACATTTTTTGGTAGAATTCCCCTCAATGCAACCGGAAGCAATTGCGTCATAAGCACGTTGCAGTTATGAGACTTTAGGTTTTGGAATTTCTTCTCTTTCATATTTACTATTCCCTTTATATTCGACGAGAAGCTAGACGGGACCTTGATACTGAAAAGGACTTCAAAAAATATTTCCTTCTCTTGTTTGGTAAGAGCATAGATGGCAAGCCCTTGAAACTGCCCTGGATGCATGTCGTCTCATCCTTTATGATGTTGCTGGTCCTCCCATGCTGCCGGGGTATCTTTTGACTTTGCATACAAGCCCAGGATGCCTAAAATATTCACGCAAAGATTCTTCGTCAGGTGCATCACGTCGATTGTAGAGCAGACCTCATGCACTTCCCAATAGGGTAGCTCCCAAAATATAGATTTCTTCTTCCACATGGGTGTGTGTCCATCGATGTCTTTCGGAATAGGTTCTCCTTCAGGACCCTTTCTAAAGATTACATTTAAATCATTGACCATACCAAATACATCAGCACCAATACGGGGGACAGGCTTCGTCCGGGTTTCTTTCTTGCCATTGAAATGCTTGCCTTTTTCCTTAAGGGATGATTGGGAGGAAGAAAGTGACGATTGTATGTGTATACATTCTTCATACATTTATCCAGATATATATATACATTCAGTCTCATCTAAATAGTGCGTGCATGCATTGTATCCTTCGTTCGTCTGTCTTGAAATGTTACTAAGAGAAGGCCAATCATTGATGGTTACGAACAACAACGCTTGTAGGTCAAATTCATGTTGTTTTTGCTCATGCTACACACGCACACCTGGTTTGGCCCACAACTGTAAAACTTCATCAACTAAGGGCCTTAGGTACACATCAATGTTGTTTTTGGGTTGCTTCAGGCCTTGGATGAGCACTGGCATCATAACAAACTTCTGCTTCATGCACAACTAAGGAGGAAGGTTGTAGATACATAGAATCATGGGCTAGGTCCTATGAGTGTAGCGTTGCTCCCCAAAAGGATTCATGCCATCGGTACTTAGACCAAACTATAAGTTCCTTGCGTCACCAGCAAAGTCCGGTAAGTCTCTCTCGATTTTTCTCCACTACCGACCATCAGCGGGGTGCCTCAACATCTCGTCTTTCTTACGGTCCTCTATGTGTCATCGCAACAACTTGGCATGCTCTTTGTTTCTGAATGAACGTTTCCCGTGGTATTATAGGAGCATACCACATCACCTTGGCAGGAACCCTCTTCCTAGGTCGCTCGCCCTCAACATCACCAGGATTATCTTTTCTGATCTTATACCGTAATGCATTGCATATCGGACATTTATCCATATTCTCGTACTTCTCACCACGGTAGAGGATGCAGTCATTAGGGCATGCATGTATCTTCCGCACGTCTAATCCTAGAGGGCAGACAAGCTTCTTTGCTTTGTACGTACTGGCGGGCAATTCGTTCTTTCTTGGAAGCATATTTTTCATTAGTACCAACAACTTTTCAAATCCCGAGTCAGTCGCACCGGTCTCTTCCTTCCACTTCAGCAATTCCAGTGTGCTACCCAGCTTCTTTTGGCCATCTTCACAAGTTGGGTACAACAATTTGTTGTGGTCCAGTAACATCTGCTTGAGGTGCAACCTCTCCTTTTTTGTGTCACAGCCTCACTTTGCATCAGAAATGACCCGACCAAGATCATCATCGGGCTCATCTGGTGCCTGTTGTTCACCTCCTTCTTCTTCATTGTCTTCTATTGCAGTATCATCGTATTCAGGGAACATAGATCGATAGTTGTCATCATTGTTCTCTTCTTGATCACCATCTTCCATCATAACCCCTCTTTCTCAGTCCTTAGTCCAAACATTATAGCCGGACATGAAACTGGACCGAAGCAGGTGGCTCTGAAGGACTCTTGATGAGGTGTGAGCCTGCTCATTCCGACACTCAACACATGGACATTACATAAAACCATCCTGCCGCTTGTTCACCTCGGCCACAAGGCGAAAAGAACACACGCCTTTTCTGTAAGCGTCAGAGCATCGGTCACCGTACATCCATGGATGGATCATCTACATTATACAACCATATATATCAAATGCAATTACGATGCTAAAATTAGGATCGCGCGGTCTAAACGAGAAAATAGCTGCTAACCTTTTAGGACACTTGGAAACAAAGACGAGAAAGCTTAAGGGTGTCTCGGGCACCTCATATTATTTTTGTCTTGTGTGAACTCAAGTGGCATCACTCTCACAGGCATTTCATCGAGCACCATAAGGGTATAAAAGAAAAAACCTAGCAAAACTATGCCACACCTTCCCCCATGAAAAAATAGAGGAGAGTTGTGCCATATATATAGGGCTAGCCCATTTGTCCCGGTTTGTATCTAATGGGTGTGCCAGGACCGCGCAGCAGGGACCAGAACCATTAGTCTCGATTTGTATCTCAAACCGGGACAAATGGTCTCTTACGGGTCGAGACAAATGATTTAGAGGGTTTCGGGCCGTCCGGTTCGGGCCATTAGTCCCGGCCCAAGCCACGGCCGGGACTAATGGCCCGAACCAAAAAGGCCCTTTTTCCTACTAGTGATATGCAGGGCCTCTGAACTAGGGTCTCGCTAGAAAAGGCCACCGGAGGCCTCAAATTGGGTTATGCATAGGTGTGCTCCTATGCGTGAGTTTTAAAAGATTTATATTATAAACAGTTAAAAAAATTAAAACTCACTAAAGGGAAACCAAACACTTTAAAAACATAGGGAGTATCTTCCATCTTAAAATAAGTAACTTGATTATATCTAGATTCACATGTATCTACATACTAATATATGTCTATATACATGTGAATCTAGATAAGTACAAGTCAATTATTTTGGAACAAAGGTAATACAAATTATTTGGGCGAGATTTAGTTTGCTCAGTTGATTTTTATGCCATCGACAAAAGTCTATATGAAGCAACAAGCAGAGGAGGTAGGGGCGTATTTGACCGCGGAGCGCCAAATGGACACGCTGAACCGGGCTGGTTTCTACCACACACCACAAGTTTACTTATGAGAACTTAGTTTGTGCGACCAACAACGTAGGTTGGTGGAGGCGTGGCAACGTATGGGCATGCAGCTAGTAGTAGTAATTTCTATGATATGTGTCTTGCTTCATCTGAAACACATCATCATAAAATTCTTCGTCAGATGAGGCGGTGGGCAGATGGATGGAAGTGGTGGTTTGTGGGGTTTCCGCCGTCGCGCAACCATTTGGTCAAAGTGATGTATCCTGGTGCAATGCACGGGCATTTGTCCTAGTGATGTATATAAAATGAAAGGTGGTCTAAAATATAATAAGAAGAAAACTTGGAATTCTGAAAACATACTACAGATACAAATTCATCAATACATCCACAACACAACCCTTGAGAAAATGTGGTGCACTTCCTTTGCCGTGGACAGTGTCCATTGTTTCCACTAGTATGAGCCAGCCGCATACGGGTACACCAAGGGCAACATGGATATCACCGGCGCCACGTCGTCCTAGAAGGGCGAGCTGCAAATTTGGTGAAATGGCGAAGGATGGCTTTTGGTGGATAGCATTGTCGTGGCGGCAAGTGTCGCCTACGCCGTCCTGGGGCGACTACATCGACGCCAATGTCAGTGAGTTGTACAACCCGCCACTCAGGAGGAAAATTTTCATTCGTGGAACACCGCGGGGCAGAAGGAGTGGCAACATCGAGAGGCGTGGACTCAGATGGCGACGGTGTCCTCTGTTCTACAGAAGGAGGGGCACACCACATAGGCGGCCTTTTTGGAGCCAGGGGGAGCAGTAGGCCGAAACAATGGGAACTCAGACATCAACGGCGCCGACCATGCCTCACAGGGAGTACCTTGCGTCGACTCGGATGGCTGTAGAGACATGGTCTCCAACGACGTCCCTTCATAGGCATCTCCTTCCTCTTCTTCTTCCCAATCCCAACAACGATGTCAACGATGACGACCAATGGGTCCTGGTCTATTCCATCCCGACATCAACCCCTTAGCCCTTGATGTCACACTGAAACACTCAGGAGAGCCACCCTTCTTTTTCTTTCTAATACTGTGCAAGTAATGCCTAGGGGATATGTCAGCATCATCTTCTTCCTCTTCCTCCTCATCCGTACTATAGTAGTAGTAGTAATTTCTATCATATGTATCCTCCTTCATCTCCAACACATCTTCATCATAAAATTCTTCGTCAGACTGGATCGGAGGCATCTCGAGTGGCGGGAATTCAGATAGAGGCGGTGGCCAGAGGGGTGGAGATGGTGGTTTATGCCGTTTCCGCCATCTTGCAACCTTCTGGTCAATACGGCTCGAGTCATATCCCTTCCCGCCGTCGACGATGAACTCCTCTAGGTACTTCGCACTCTTGGCTAGGAACCTAACCAGTCGGACCTGGAAGCATGTAAGCTCCATGCCGTCAAACTCCACCACCACCCTCCTCAAGTCACCCGTAGTGCTCTCGCAGCAAAATTGTCCGTGAAGGTCGTCTTCCAAAGCCTTACAGCAATCAGCTTCTTCGTCAACATTGTCATCAACTGATCTACATCGCGTGAAATCAGCAACGGCGGCCATCGAGTCCGCCGGGTCGGCATTGATGTTCCGGAGGTACTGTCGCCAGCTGAACTTGACCCGGAGCTCGACGAGCGACGAGCAATTGTGGAGCAGGCTAACGACCGCCTTAGCCGCGGCGCCGTGGTTCACGACAGACCACCCGCAGAGCTCTTCGATCTCGAGCCTCTCGAGGTTGTAGAAGTCCGGTACGATCTCAATGTCGAGGTCGGCGATTGAGTAGGCTGTGAGATTCAGAACCCTAACATGCGACACGTCGGAGAGCATGGAGCGCCACAGACTCGCCGCCGCCGATGAAGCCGAGTGTACCTCCAAGTGGACCTGCTCCAATAGCCGCGGCTTTTCCCACCGGAAGGTGAATGAGTCCTCGTCGTGGAATGTGGTGTCGTGAAGATAGCGGAAGTGGAGGAGGCGCGGCACGTCAAGCCTGACATCGCAGCCGCAGAGGTGGAGGTTGTCGAGGAGCACGCGGCAGTTCTCCACGACCAGAACGGTGGCCGCCTCACAGCTCAGCCAGTACACGTCGTGGTGGTCCACGAAGGTCAGCGACTCTAGGCGGACGTCGGCGAGTTTGGGTGCCACGGCGAAGATTTTCTGGAGCGTGGCCAGCTCCGTGCGGCACCGCCGGAGCCGCATCGCCTCCTGCCGCGGGAACGCGAGTTGCCGCCCTTGGTCCGAGTAGGGCTGCAGGTCATAGCCTGTGAGCTCAAGGACTCGGACGGCGGCGAACGGCAGCGTGCAGCGCGGCAGGCCACCGTTGTTTAGCCATTCGAGCCGGGGATCTTCCACGCCTTCGGCGTCCTCATCGAACGTCTCTTCCTCGTGCTCGTCGTCCGTGCTGCCGCCGACGCACAGGATGGCGTCATCGGGCATGACCACGGACAATTTCTTGGGGACGCGGCCGCGGGAGCAGAGGAAGGCGTACGCATGGTCGGCGTCGTCAAGGGCGCGCCTCCGGTCGCGGCCGGCCGCGTAAGACCGATAGTCGATGTTGACGGCGCCGGTTTCGAGCCATAGCGGCCGCCGCCATCGGCGGGAGAGGGCGGTGGCGCGTGCGGCCTCACGGGAGGGCGCGAAGGAGAGGATGTGGGTCAGGATGTCGTCGGAGAGGTGGGAAAGACGGTCCCTCGACCACGAGGTGGCGGTGGCGGCTATGGATGCCGTTGCCATGAATCGATCGGGATCGAGAGTCTGCACTCTAGAAACATAAGGTTTGCAGCTTCGTCTACATATATACACTGAGGTCACGTACGGCCGGGTGTAGACATCAGCAACGAGTCGGTATCGGATAAGATCAATGTGTCCGATTTTATTTACCACCATCTGAGCCAGCTAATTTATTCCTTCTTTTACCTATTTTATATCTTCCTTGTTCAGAAAACAAATATTGGTAATGTCTAGGAAGAAAATAATAATGTACTACAATTTGGAGTTTTGGACACACGTATATACTACACACAATTTAAACACCGACATGCGTGCATATTGCGTCTAGTCAACGAAATTTGGCTCTTAAGTATGTCCAAGTAAAAATGTCACAAAAGTTGGGTAAAACAGGGCGCGTGCTAGGAAGAGCTCCCATCCTCCAGCTTCCGCATGTCTCACGTGTCCCAAAATCGTCCAAATCCCGGTTTTACTGCAAAAATATTTCCTTTTTGTTACAAATGTTTCCATTTTTACTTCCGAAGCAAAAAAAAAGGTTCGTTTCAGAAATTGAACGTCTCGCCGGAGACTTTGCCGGAGACCATGCAGCAAAAAATTTGTACTAATGTAGCAAAACAGACTTTGCTGGAAACATCGTCGGAAAAACTCGCCGATGACTCTCGCCGGAGATCTTGTAGCAAAAGGTTAACACTGTTGTAGCAAAAACCACAAGACGGTTGTAGCAAAAAAGTTCTTCTAACGTAGCAAAATACCTACTTCGTCGGAGACATCGACGGAGAGTTTTGTAGACACTCGTAGGAGGCCTCACCGGGATGTCACGTAGCAAAAAATTTATGATATTATAGCAAAATCAGAAAACAAATCGAAGAGATTGTCGCCAAAACATGCTATGTAGCAAAATAGTCCGTCATATGTAGCAACGCCGACTGTCGTATGTAGCAAATTTGACCACCGTATGTAGCAAAAATTGCCAACGTAGCAGGGAGCAGTGCCGCAGCGGCCACCTATGGAGGAACCCTAGGCCATGGAGGTAGAGGAGCGGGCCTCTCGTCCTCGACGCCGGCAGCCCATATCCAGAGGAGGAGCAGTAGACTCGTTGGTTGTGCTGCGTGGAGGTCGCCGGGCCGGAGGTCGTCGGGGCGGAGGTCGCCAGAAACGGAGCCAAAGGTCGTCGGGGCAGAGGTCGCCGGAGACGGAGCCGGCGAAGGACCAGCGCAGGCGCGGGCCGGCCGGGCGGAGCGCGGGGCGGGGAGCAGTGCGAGGCGGAGGGAGCAGCACGGGCGTAGAAGGAGCAGGCCGCGCTGGTCGCAGGCGGGCAATCCGGACGATCATCATCCGGATGATGCGGATCATTTTCCGTAAAATAGTCGAAGAAATATAGTTGGTTAGTTGAAGAAATATAGTTGGTCTACAGCCGTCGAAAAAATGTCACAAATAAGAAACACATATATACTGGCCTGTGTAGCGGTGAGCTGGGTCGGACCACTATGCGCTCTACCAAGAATTGTTGGTCTAGATCCGGCAGTACTTTCGCCAAGAGAACGACATGAGGCAATGTAGCTCATCGAGTGGAGACACATGTAGAAGCTAGTGTAGACTTCTCACAAGAGAACATCATGCCAGACCAGGTCCAGCGGACCCACGACCAAATAAGGCTTTGGCGCACCAGAAGCCTTCCCCTCCTTTCATGCCTTGACAACCATGTGTGGAGTGTCGGGTGTCTCCCGAGCGTCTCTCGCCGGAGTAGCCGGCGAAAGGCGGTGGAGGGGGGGCGCCGGGTAGTTCTAGGGTTTCCTGGTTTTTGTAGATGTATGATTGGGATTCATGCCGTAGTTTGGCCTTGTGCCGTAGTTTGGTGTCTAGCTGAGAAGAAGGTTCTAGATCTTTTTGGCAGGATCTTGAGCAAGCTCCTCCTTCTATCTCTTGAGGCAATGCTCCGGTGGTCGGCGCCAGTGTTGGTGGGGATGGGGTTCGAGCTCTTTTCATCAATAAAGAAGCCGTGGTCGTTGACCACTTCTAGATCTATGGAGATGGTACGGTGGAGTGGCTCCTGGCTGGCCGTGGCGGTGAAGAGGAGCTTCTCCACTATAAGATGGAT
This sequence comes from Avena eriantha, assembly GCA_910589775.1. Lineage (NCBI taxonomy): Eukaryota > Viridiplantae > Streptophyta > Magnoliopsida > Poales > Poaceae > Avena > Avena eriantha. The sequence goes on from OU342745.1 coordinate 474,752,659, forward strand.
GGTGTCATTCTCTTCCCCTTGGTCGTCCATGGAGGCGAGGGCGGATGGAAATGCAAAGAGTCTGTCCCTCCTCTGATGTGGTGGATGTCCGGCCCTCCCATGGCGGGGGTTGTTTTGCTGGAGCTGGAGTTCGGGCGCCGAAAGGCCCCGATTTCTTGTCGACGTTGTCATGGAGACGCAATCCTCATGGAGAAGGACCTGCTTCAACGGCCAACTCCAATTTCCCCTGAAGCTACGCCTGCTGCTAAGGTTCATCAGTGCTTGATGATGGTGTGATCCTTATAGCATGTGCCCCTTCTAGCCGAATGGTAGCCCGCGTGTCCAACCTCCATGTCGGAGGCCTCTTCAACGTTGCGCCGGAGCTCGACAACTCTTCTTCCCCAAGTGGTTCATCCCCGGAGAGGTTGAGGTGGCTGGCGGCATCGTCTTTTCGCCGGACTGGAGTTCTCGAGCTCTTCCCTCTCGGATCTTGGCGTTGGATGCGCCTTGTGATCGTCGGCGATTGGCAGAGAAGGTTCCTAAGCACCCGATTGCTTTTTAATCTTTGAGACTTTTTGCATTTTTGAGCCCTTTTCCTTAGTATCTAGAAATAGCAGTGCAGTGAATGTTTATAAGGGCCTCGTTGTAATTTTGTACCCGCCAAAAACTTAATGCAGTTTCTCTGCCCTTCGGGGCTTTGCTCGTTCAAAAAAAAGGCTTTGGCCTAACTCAACCTAAATAACTAGTTTCACGATTGAGGTTTGCCCACCTTATGGTTTCCACTAAAAGAAGTTTGGTTCACCCAAATCTAATTTCTGATGTGGGACTAAACCTAAGATTTTCCTCCGTCACACATCAGGCCAAATGGGCTCCCCCTTCAGGGATATGTTACAGGTTATTTTATCAACCATGGGCCAGATGTTGAGTACTTTCGGAATACAGTATGTCATCCCGTTACTAGGAGATCAATTACGAAGCTCTGCTACCACTTCCCGGAGCGCATAGTTGTCCGACCCATCTTGCCACTACACAAGTCAGGGCTATACCAGCCTAGATGTAGCGGATCCCACAACCAAATAAGTCCTTGGCATCACTCAACCAAAAAGACTAGCCCTGTGCCCCACCTTATAAGTTGTGTTCCCCCACATCTATTTTATTATGTGAGACTAAACCTAACACAGGATAGATGAGTATGGCGCTAGATCGGGAAGCGTGTTCATACGCTGGCTAGATGAATCTGGCGTGAGCCTCCTTCTATGGATAATCTTGATATGACAACGGACGTGATCTCAGCGCTATCGGCAGTGAGTGTGTGCGCCAAGATCAGGAGCATGCATGCCGAATGGTTTAAGCTTTGCATAACAGAAAATCTGCTAGCATGCGATCATATGGGCGCTCTTCTGTTTTTGAATTATACGAGTGATGAAATCAGGTGTCGGTGATGGGTGGACTCAAGCATGTAACCGACATGTGCTTGAACCCACGATTTCTGCCCACGACGACCTCCCACGATCATGTACCTAGAAATCCCGTATCTAGAAGCTCCCAAACCGACCTAACCTCAACAAACCTGACATGTGGAGTTGGAAGACAGCTCTCTAGAGATCCTGAGGACTAGACGGACATGCAAGGAAGATCGGATATCACGATTACATGCAAGAAAAGATGAAGACATGATGTGACTAAGAAGGACTTGGCTACCATCGACGCAAGTACCCAAAGACATTCACCTGATAAGGACAAGCCATAATCGCTCAAGTCTTCGCCATTAGCCTTAGTCATAGCTCTATATTCATCTCTCGCCAGGTATCATTATAAACCCACCGCGATCATCTTGTAGAGACATTATGCGATCTCTCGATCACCTTATAAATAAAGCCTGAGGGATTCCTCCTATTATCCACATATCTTCGTCTTTGGGATCCAAACCTGCTGGCTTGAGTCGTCCACCAAATAAATAAAATCCCTTCCGTTCCTCGGAAGTGAGACTACGGAGGTATCATGAAAACTAGCCTTCGTAACTTGGTGCGCAAGGTAGGTTGGAGCCTGCGTCATGCAGATCGGATCTACCATGACAACACATGGGAGTCTGGATCGCCGGGTGTACACAACCCTCTGACAACCCGAAACGCTTCGGGCACGGACAGGAGCGGACAGGAGAACTCGGGGGGGGGGGGGGGGGGCTCGCGGATCTTGTACGGAGGCCACTTTTAACTTCGGGAGAAAAGCGACAAGATTCTTCCGTCCCGACGCCCGATGTGAGGAGTATAGATCAGACGACCTACACTGCACGGACGACCACACAGACCTCAGAGAGTATCGCTCGCCCCCCATGGAGTGAGACTACGGGAGAAGGATGGAGCTCGTCAACCTGTTTAGATACGCTGATGGAGGATGCACACCACCGTCCCGAGCTCGGGGGCTCGACACGCCTAGATGGTGTCCCGACCAACCACTCGGGATGGCGGCATGAAATCAGGTCTCGCCCCTTTGCTTGAAGGAAGAATGCCCAGGGTGCCGGGACGCAGAGGCCCCTGGTCGGTACCCGTCTTGTAGAAATCCGAAGATTTTGTGATTAAGTGGAGGGATTTTACGAGCTCACGTAGATCGGAAACTGACATGTCATACCATATGTTATGATCTCACTCGTATTAATATATGAGAAATGGGATTCGGGAGAGAGGAAGGGAGATTAGGGGAAAGAAAATGGAAGCAGATCTGAAACTGTAGAATAGAATTCAGTTACAGCTTATGTCTAATTGACGCCTCACCCGATGAGTTTGCACTCCTATTTATCCATTCGTGCGGCACAGGCTTGCAACTAGGGTTGCAGATGCGGGATCCCGCAAATCCCACAAAAACACATGGATTACCACAAATTGTACTAGAGGCCACCATCATCATTTAAGTTTACACATCCACGTAAATTGCACTAGAGACTAGTCCCGTATCCACCCTGTTTGAAACCCTACTTACAGTCCTCAACGGGGCCACGGACCTAGGCCCAACAACACACACCAGGCGAAGCCCAACAAGAGAGGTTGTCATGGTATATCACCAAGTCAAAAATATCATCTCTGGATTTACATGTAAGTGTCATGGTATACCAGGCGAAACTTAAGCTATCCAGTACTAATAGTTTTATGTTTGCATCTTGTTAACTTCAATACTAAGTTGAAAAATAATTAAGGGATGCGCCGGAGGATGGAGGAATAACCAGCTAGCAGAAGAGAAGTAAAACTTGAGCGTTTCCACACGAGTAGTAAATGTGTAAACGGCTCAATGCGTTGCGGCTCATATCGGAATGCGCACCGTCGTATTTACTCTCTACCTTTTTGACTTCCGCTGATTAATCCTTGGCCTCCCTCTCCCCGGCCCTCGTATTATAATATCTCAGCGAGAGGAAGCTTCTCTAACTCCCTCAACACACCTCGGGTAGGCGCTTCTTGCCCTTGATCTATAGGTTGTATATATAGCTAGCTAGTTAATTACCTCATGCTCTCCCATCTATCGCTCTAATGAGCTAACTAATTTTGCTCAGGTCATCACCATTACGGACAGCGATGGCCTGACCGTCTTCGAGGACCTGCCCGACGTCGTCGTCTTCGGCGAGATACTCGTGCGGCTGCCGGCCAAGGACGTCTTCCGCTGCCGCGGCGTCCGCAAGTCGTGGCGCAGTGGCACCTCAACCGCCAAATTCCTGACGGACCACCACCGCCGACAGCCCTCCCTCCCCGTCTTACTGCAACGCAAGTACGATGCCTTCTCCGGTGCATATGACCCCGCTTATGTCGCCTTCCTCGGCGCCGGTGTCGGAGCTGTTGACACGCAGCTGAGGCCATTGGTCCGGCTCGCCAACCCTGGCCGAGACGATGGCCGGGTCGTGCTGCATGCCGCATGTGACGGATTCCTCATCGTCTCCCACGCATCCAACAAGGGACCGACGGCCTTCTACGTCTGCAACCCTGCCACCCGCCAGTGCGCCCCCATACCCCAGCTCCAACGCTCCTCCAAAATCATCATAGCTGGCTTCTACCGCCACAGCTCATCCGGAGAGTACAGAGTTCTATACTGGGATGTCTCTGAAAATCTTTATTACATCCTGAAGTTGGGATCCGGTGAGCAGAGATGCATCGGGTATCCATCAGTTCTCACAATTTCATTTCGACGGGCATTACTAGAGGACGCGCCTCTATACTTCGCACCGGTTCTCCATCGCGACAACTTGTACTGGTTTGACACATCCATCACGGTATTCGACACAACAGTCGAAAAATTCCGGTGGATGCGCCGTCCTTGCTTGGAGGGTCCGACGGGGTGCTTGCTAGAGATGGACGGTATGCTCGCTATGTGCACTGCTCTGGAGGGCCAAATCATAAAAGTTTCGGTGCTGCAAGACTACAAGTCCGAGGTCTGGCATACAAGGTATCGGATTCAGTTGTCTGCACTGCCAACAGTGCACCACCAGGTTCATTACATATATGCTGAACTCAATATGGCCATGGTCAACAAGCGTGAGCTACTTATCAAGGGTCTTGACAATCTGTTGCATTTTGATCTTGACGGCAAGTTCATAGGAGAAGTGGAAAGGGAAGGTGTGAGTTCCCCGTCGATTACTCCGCAGTTGCTCCAAGAGAGCATTTTCCCGCTTCCGTGCCTTCAGAAGCAAGGAAATGGTGCAGATCAGGTGCCAGTATTCATCCTAGGGATGTACTAGGATGCAATGCTTTATTGGGAGTACTGTCTATGTATTCATGTCTTGGCTTGCTGCATCGTCTCTGCATTATCTATGATATCATATGTCTTTGTTTACTTGTGTTCTTGGTATCTGTCAAACTGAACATGTCGATATAGGTACTTGAGTATGACCACATATGTCATGTACTATAAAAGTTCTATCGACGGTTCTACTTACTCTGTCGTCGAGTGTCAGGTTGTTATGTTCGTGAGTGTGACTGTTGAACGATTTTACTTTTTTTCTCCTATATAAGTTTGGCCTAATTGTCTCAATGTTTCCTTTGCTATATCTTGCTTCTTGCTTGTTGGTTTCTGGCCCGAGAAATTGGTTTCTGGTACTAATACAATGTCGGGCCCGGACGTTTTGTTATGGCTGCCGAATAAATTAATATAATGCTACAAATGTATGTACCTGGAAGTTGGACAAGGAACCAAATTAATATAAGGCTATAAATGTTTGTCCGCTGCATAGGCCCGGGCTGGCAAAATCCGAGGCCTCGTGCGAAAATTAAAAATAAGGCCTATGGCATTAGAAACATATTTTCAGAATTTGAAAAAAAAAAAGGTCTGATGGGCCGTGGCCCAACAGACCAATGCACGCGGCGAGCGGTTGTGTGACGTCCAGCCACTTAAAGCAGCATATAGGAGCGGTTACCCCTAGAAAAAGGGGGACCTTCGGAGAGTTATGTTCTTGTGCACGCGAGCGCTTCTCCGTACGACATGTGTCGTGCTCCCAACAACCATCTTCCGGTCATACGTGCGGTCTAACCTTCCTAATTTAATTAGCGTGTACGTGTGTTTCTTTTCCTTTTTCTTTTTCTGTGTGTTCTACGTCAGTGCTTCGTCTCGAATTAGTGTGCTTACGGCGCATCAAATTTTCATAAACATAATGAAGGGGTGCATTCGTCGTAGCGTCTGTTTGTTGTTCCCCCCAACTTATCGTAACATATTCTACGACTCGGTTTCGCCTCGAATTAAGATGCCTATGACGCATCAAAATATAGAAGTACAATTGTACTAAGAGGCAAAGTAGACATAAATACAAATATATGCAGATCCAAAATACACGAAATTAAATCTCTATAAAACCTTAGTGTTGGTGGTTCTATACCAAAATATGCATGGTGATGGTACATGAGCATGTATCCACACAGCGAGGACAGCCTCAACGGAGGTCATAACCAAGCAGAGGGAACTCAGATAGTGATAGTGGCCACTCGGGAGCACGTCTCATCTGCACAAGAGACAAAGGTGCATCCACCAACGATGATGATGAAGCACTGCCTCCGTCTTCTTCCAAATACGAACCATGATTTCAATGACTTGCCGCTCCTCTCCTCCATGCTGCCTTATCCTTTGGTTTCACTAAAACACAAAAGGCTTCTCTCCTGCTTCCCATTTTCTTTCTCCTCGCACTATATATGCATGAAATACCTATGCCACAAATCCTCCTCCTCTTCGGCATTGTCATCATCGACATCCTCCTCGAAAGGCTTCAAGGGCACCGTTGGAGGCTCCCATAGCAGCAAGAGCTCAGACGACACGGGTGGACACGACGACATGGTAGACATGGAAGAGGAGTTCCCAATTTCTTGCTTGTTTTGCCCCCATGCATCGGATAACGAAGGAGTAGAATAGGTGGTATGGCTGAGAGGTGGGAACTCAGTCATGGATCTGTCACCGCCCATAATAACCGGTTGGTGTTTTCTCCTAGTTCCACACATGTGAACGATGATGTCCATGATTTGTGGCTCCTTGTCTTCGTCCTGTTGACATTAAGAACTTGGACTTTGGCTTCAAACTAAAACATACATGTAAGCTCCTCTGTTTCTTTCCTCTAACACCACGCATAAAATACGTAGGGGAAATATCCTCATCGATCGTCGTCCTCAACTTTCCCATCAGAAAACAATAGGTGGTTCTCTAGAGGTGGGAACTCCGACAACGATGGGGGCCATATTGGCATAACTGGAGTCGTCGGTGGTGGCATAGACAATGAACCAGCATCCATGCAACAATAACTGGAGTCGACGAGTCGGATCTGGAAGCATGTGAACTCCACCACCACCCTCCTCAATAAAGCCTTTAAGCAATCCAATCTACATCCACACCAGCTCAATTCAGAACCCTCGCAACAACACCCTTCGTTGTCTTCTGCATTGATGGAACTACACGGCTGGAAATCCGACATGGCAGCTGCGTGGATAGCCGGGTCCGGAACCGTTTGACGGAGATAGTCCCGCCAACTGAACTTGAACCGGAGCTCGCGCAACACCGGGCACTTTCTTAGCATTTTTACCACAGCGTTTGTCGCCACGCCAGGGTTTAGTACGCACCCGCATGTCAGCTCTTCTATATCGTGGCGCTCCAGGTTGGGGAACAACGGTAATTCATCGTCGTCGATGAGGTCGGTGAGGGAGTAGACAGTGAGGTTCAGAAAGGTTATGTGAGACACGGCGGCGAGCATAGAGGAACGAAGGTTAGGCCCGGCAGAGTGTGTTGCGAGGTGGACCCGTTCCAGGTGAGGCGTAGGCGACTCGAAAGAGAAGGAGGTGTTGGAGCACATGGATTGGGTGAGCCGGAGGCAGCGAAGCTGCGGTGCGTCGAGGGTGTGGATGTTGGCCATGACGAGGGTCTCAACACAGAGGCACTAGAGCGATACCTGAGATTCTTGTTGCAGTATGCTCAGAGACTCGAGGCGGATGTCGGTCACGCCGCGTCGACCAAAGTTTGGAGCGTGTTGAGGCTGGTGGCGCATCGCCGCAGCCGCAGCGCCTCCAGCCACGGGAATGTGATGTGCGGAGGTGCCGGTCTGTGGCATCGCGAACACCAGTCCGTGTAGGCCGGTGCCCAAGGATGGTCCTCCGAGTCACCGGAAATGTCGTCCATGGGTGGGCTTGAAGGCTGGTACGTGTACTCGTCGATGTCACAGGACATGTTTGGCGGCTGATTACAGCAACCCCAGCAGGTGGATGACGCCTGATAGAAGTAATCCTCCTCCTGCCCAGGCTAAGAGTAGGAGGAGAGCTTGCAGCCGATGAGGTCGAGGATGCGGAGAGACCATATTTGAAGCATGTCCAGAGATAGGCTGGCGTCGTACGGCGACGGCGATGGTGTGGCGTAGGTGTAGTCCGGGCAGCCGCCGTCCTGGCACTCGAGAGCCGGAGCTCCTCGAAGCCGGCCGCAACGGCCTTGCTTATGGCATCGCCGGGAATATCTGTGTCACGCAGGACGATGGAGACCTTCTTGATGACGCGGCCGTCCGGGTCGGGGAAGCGCAGCGTGTTGTCACCGTAGTTGCCGCCGGCGGTGTGTGAGCGGGAGTCCAGGTTCACGGCGGCCGTGTCGAGCCAGAGTGGGCGGCGCCATCGCCGGGACAGCGCGGTGGTGCTGGCGGCCTCCCTGGTGGGCGCAAAGGAGAGGATGTGGGTGAGTATGTCGTCGGAAAGTTCGGAGAGCCGGTCTGGCGGGGCACGCGGCGGTGGCCATGGATGCATATCGATCGCTAGCTCGTCTTTGACTTTGGATCTGTCGCCACGTATATATATGGATGGAACCAGACACATACAGTTGGAAATAGAGGCGGTATCGGACAAGTCCAATAGTCAGCCAGATTAAATTCTTGCGTGTCCTCGAAATCAATTCCTTGATAGTCCAAAGCGAGTACCAAAATAATGACTTGGATTTGTAAAAACCTGTACATGTATCAGTTACATACAAATCTAAATAAATTCAAGTAACTTATTTTGGGACGGTTTTGAGCTTTTCAGGGTATCTCTAGCGGGCCGATCCAAATCGCCGACGCAAACTGTCCAATTAGGTCCGGATGAGTCGGCCCACGGATAGAATTTGGGTCGCAGTCTGGCATGCCTGGCTAGTGCGTGCAGCGGGGCAAACCATCCTATCCGCCATGGGCAGATTTTGGCCATCATTGTGGCCACCGGTGTCGATTCCAACGCATTCCCATCGTTTCCCGCCCCTTATGGCCTCCCGCCACTTCAGCACGTTCCCGCCGCATCCAGCTGCAGACAATAAAAGGAGATGTCACCGGTGATGGATTCCCCACATCCTCCCAGTGACCACCATGCTTGGCCTTTGTCTTCCTACCACTGACGCTCACACAAAGTGGTCGGGAGAACGGGGGGAGTTGTCGGCGCCAGACCAGCGGGCAACCCAATTGGCGTGACAATAAAAGGCGATGTCAGCGGTGGTGGATATCCCACATCCTCCAACTGACCACCATGCTTGGCCTCAGTCTTCCTACCACTGGCGCTCGCTACCGTGGTCGGGGAGAGCCGGGGGGAGTTGCCGCCGGACCAGCAGTCGACCCAATCAGCGCGAGGGCGATTATCAGCGTTTGAGGTACCACACAACAGGACCACCGTCCACCGGCTAGTGTTTATCGCGCGACGTCCACGGTATTAGAGTTTGTTTTGTATTGGAGTAGAACTCTAGCCTAAGTCGGTTTAGGGCCCAACCCTAGGCCGGCCGACTCTCCCTCTCTTCTATATAAACGTTGTAATATTGTCTAAATCAATACAAGTTATTTCCCTCCCAAACTATCATGGTATCAGACGCCTAGGTTTTTCCGCACCTAGATGGCTCCGCCTACTCCACCGCTGCCGCCGAAAGGTCCTCTCTGGACCGCGGCGGAAGCTCGCGCCGCTGGCGTGAAATCCTCCTCCTCCACCACCTCTACCCCTATTACCCAACAAAATCCTATGCAAATAACCCCAATTTCTTTAGCCGATACAATCTTCGACGTCTCTCCGTTCATACCTATTACCCTAGATCTTGCACTCCACAACTACTACCATTGGCGCCACTTATTTCATGTTCATCTCGGCCGATGTGGTCTCCGTGATCACGTCGATCCGAACTCGGTGCCTCGTCATCTAGCAATTATACAATGGATCTACACCCGCATATCCACCGAGCTTTTCAATCTCGTCTCCAACGACGACGCCACCTCCATGCATCTATGGGCCTCTCTTCAACAGCTTTTCCAGGATAATAGCGACGCCCGCATCAATGCCCTACATATCGAGCTCCGTACCATGTCTCAAGGAGACGCCTCTGTCACCGTTCTATGCCAGAAGATCAAGGCTATCGGTGACGAATTACGTGAGCTCGGCGACCCTGTTGAAGATCGCACACTCATCAATGCTCTCCTCGTCAGCCTCGGCGAGCAATTCGACAAGCAGGTGGCCTTTATTCCGATGATGCGCCCGCGTCCCACTTTCGCTGAAGTCCGATCTCTCCTCCAACTGGAGGCCACGACGCAAGCTCGCAAAGCATCACGCCCCACTCAAGCTCAGGTGTTCCACACGGCGGTTCAGCCTCCCCCTCCAGCCCCCTCCGCCGGCCCTCCCCACGCTACCCCACAGCCCCCACCTGGATGGCGTCCAAGTCCAAATTATCGCGGGAAGAATCCCACGTACAGACAGCCTCAACCTCGACCACCTGCTCCTGCTCCACCTACGGCGCCCCTGACAGCACCACCATCGGCTCCGACATGGCGACCTCCGCACGACCCGTGGACTGGACTTGTTCAGGCGTGGTCCATGCCTTGGTCCGCTCCGTCTCCCTACAGGGCCCCTCCCGCCTACACCGGAACCTGGAGTCCCGGGCTCCGTCCTGCAATCGGTTCCCCTGGGCTCCTTGGACGACAGCCTCAGCAAGTCTACACCGTGTAGGTGCCACCCCCTCCCTACATGGCCCAGGTGGCGCCACCTCAATACATGGCCTCGCCGACATCGCTGCCCCACATGTACAATGCTACTCCAGCTCCTCAGTACATGCATGCGTCTCCCGCTCCGTCAACCTCTCCACCAAGCTGGGACCAAGCCGCCTTCATCGCTGCCATGAACAATTTTACACTCAACAATTACGAAGGTACGGATTGGATTTTTGATTCTGGTGCTTCCTCGCATATGTCTTCATATATGGATTTTCTGTCAGCTTGTTCTTCCTCTCCTTTTTCTTCTATCACCATTGGCGATGGATCTTCTATCCCCATCTCTTGCACCGGCCAATCTTAAATCATTAATCCAAACACCAATTTTATTCTACGAAATATCCTAGTTGCTCCCTCATTAATTAAAAATCGAATATATGTTCGACAATTTACTATTGATAATAATGTTTCCATAGAATTTGATCCCTTTGGTTTGTCTGTGAAGGATCTGAAAACGGTGGCGGTCCTTGCTCATTACAATAGTTCGGGCGACCTCTATCCTCTCCATGGCGCACCCACCTCCACACCTCAAGCCATGATTGCCTCCGTCACCCTTTGGCACCGTCGTCTTGGTCACCCCAATAAACATACCATGTCATCCCTGCTTCAAGAGTTTCGCATATCTAGTGATAGTTCTTCGCATGATTCCTCAGTTTGTAATGCCTGTCAATGCGGCAAACATATTAGATTACCTTTCGGCACTTCTTCAACCTATAGTTCTTTTCCGTTTGAATTGTTACATTGTGATCTATGGACCTCTCCAATACCAAGTGTTTCTGGTTTCAAATATTATCTCGTTATTTTGGATGATTATTCTCATTATGTTTGGACCTTTCCTCTTCGTGCTAAATCTGATGTTCATCAACTTTTTCTTAATTTTCGACAATATGTTCTAACACACTTTGGCCTCCCTTTTCGTTTCATTCGATGTGACAACGGAAAAGAATTTGATAACAACCAAAACAGAACTTTCTTTCTCTCCCAAGGCATCCTATTTCGTTTTTCGTGTCCTTACACTTCTCAAAACGGCAAGGCTGAATGCTCTCTTCGTTCTATCAATGACATCTTACGCACTCTCCTCATTCAAGCATCTCTTCCACCGTGTTTTTGGGCTGAGGCTCTCCGGACCGCCACCTATCTTCTAAATATACGACCAACCAAAACATGTCCTCTTTATTCCCCCTTTCAATCTCTTTTTCTATCTCACCCCGATTATTCTGATTTACGTGTTTTTGGCTGCCTTTGCTTTCCTAACACTTCATCTACTGCTGCCAATAAACTCGCTCCAAGATCATTGCCATGTATATATTTAGGTCCATCCGATGATCACAAAGGATCACGATGTTTTGATCCCTCCTCCGGTCATGTTCTTATATCTCGTCACGTCACTTTCGATGAAAATACTTTTCCCTTTTCGACCATTCAGTCATCGACGGTCCCTACCCCTCTATCCACATCTACTGCCCCTATATCGCGTCATGTTTTTATTCCCGCCGATCCCCCTACCGCGGCAGCCAAAACCCTGCCGCGGTAGCTGAATCTGCCCAAACCCCTGTCGCGGCAGCCTCCCCTCCTGCCGCGTCTCCTTCTCCTGCCGCGGCAGAGTCTCCCGTTAGCACATCATCCAACTCCGTCTCTCCCGCCTCAAACACACCCCCTACTCAATCATCTTCTTCCCCAACTACTAACATTCCTTCTCATGCCGTTCCAATACCCATTCCTACAAATGATCATATTATGTGTACTCGTGGTAAACGGGGCTTCCATATTCCCCGATGTTTTCTGAATCTTTCGGCTACTCCATCAATTTCTCCTATCCCAAGTTCCTACAAACGAGCCCTTCTCGATCCATTATGGCACTCTGCCATGCGAGATGAGTTCAATGCTCTTATTCAAAATAATACATGGACTCTCGTTCCTAAACCATCTGGCGCCAATATTGTCTCGGGAAAGTGGATTTTTTGTCATAAGTATAACTCCGATGGGTCTTTGGCTCGGCACAAGGCTCGTTGGGTTTGCAGAGGTTTTTCTCAACAACAAGGAGTTGACTTTGATGAAACTTTCTCCCCTGTTGTTAAGCCCAGCACTATTCGCATTATTCTCAGTCTTGCAGTCTCCTCTTCCTGGTCTATTCATCAACTTCATGTCAAAAATGCTTTTCTTAATGGTACTCTCAATGAAATTGTATATTGCCAACAACCCTCCGGTTTTGAAGATTCCTCTAATCCCAATCTTGTCTGTCTTCTCAAGAAATCTTTGTATGGTCTCAAACAGGCTCCTCGTGCCTGGTTTCAACGTTTTGCTACATTTATTCAAACTATTGGCTTGCTTCCTTCCAAATCTGATACATCTCTTTTTATCTTTCATTCTTCCTCTCACACAGCATATCTTCTTCTATACATAGAAGACATTGTTCTTACAGCTTCTTCTGATTCTTTTCTTAAACATATCATTACTCTTCTCAACAAAGAATTTTCTATGACTGATTTAGGATCACTTCATCATTTTCTTGGTGTTACCGCCACTAGAACATCTTCTACTCTATTTCTTTCTCAACGTCAATACATTCTTGATCTCTTAAACCGAGCAGGCATGATAGACTGTCAACCTTGTTGTACACCAGCTGATGTTGGCTCAAAACTTTTAGCTGAAGGTGATTCTGTCCCCGATCCAATTCTATATCGTAGTCTTGTTGGTGCTTTGCAATACGCCACTCTCACCAGACTTGTGAAGGAAATATGCCCTGAGAGGCAATAATAAAGTTGTTATTATATATTCCTTATATATGATAGATATTTATTTTACATGCTAGAATTGTATTGATCGGAAACATCAATACATGTGTGTTTAATAAACAAAAAGAGTTCCTAGTTATGCCTCTCTTATAGACTAGCTTATTGATTAACAAGATGATCAAGGTTTCCTGATCATGGACATTGGATGTTGTTAATAACAAGGTCACACCATTGGTGGAATGATGTGATGAACATTCATCCGAAGTATAGCATTACGATCAAGTCATTATGTTTATATTGCTATAACATCATACGAAGTAATCTTTATCCTTAGACCATGAGATCATGTTAATTGCTAACACCAGAAGAGTATCTTGATAACATCAAACGTCACACCGTAATAGGGTGACTATAAAGATGGGTTCAGTACTACGAAGGTGTTATGTTGAGGCTCATGGATCAAGAGTGGAATTTGTCAATCCAGATGACGGATATATATACTCTGGGCCCTCTCGGTGATATCATATTAAGATAGCTTGCAAGTAAGTGATGTGATCACTAGAATGTTATATCACGGGAACGAGAAAAGAGTGCATGTCAGTAACGAGATCAAAATAGGTATGGAGATACCGATGATCGAATCTCGGACATGTAATATATCGAGAGACAAAGGGATTTAGTTACAAGCGTTAAAGGTTCTCACGATCACAGAAGTCATCGTTGAATGTGTAGGAGTCGGTACGGATCTCCAGGTCCCGCTGCTGATTATTGATCGGAGAAGGGTCTCGATCATGTTTGCATTATTCGCGAACCATAGGGTGGCACACTTAAGAGTTACCGGACACCATTTTGGAGCACATATGTTTCAGACGAAAGAATTGCAAAGCGCAGGAATTGTTTTAATAGAAACCAGAAATTGTTTCGGGTGAAATTGCAGAAAGTGGTTCTACATGTGATATTGAAATATTGCAAGGGGCTATATGTGAATGTTTGTTAATTAAATTAATTAACAAAATTCTGAATAAATTAAATAAAAAGAGTTTTATTAAATGAGAGAGCATTAAATTTGGAGAGGGGTCACCACCACATGAATGGGGGAGGTGAGGGGTCACCCCCCCATGCGCCGGCCATGGAGAGAGGGGGCACCCCCCTCCTCCTATAAAGGCCACCCATTCCCTCCTTCATCCACACACCTCCTTGTGAAGGATCTCTCTCCCCCTCTAGAATTATTCCCCCATGGTCTCGGATTAGCGAGATACATGTTCTCGGTGGCATTTCGTCTGGAAGGAGTTGCTGCTTCTGCTAGATCGCTGGAGCGAGAAGGTGGAGGTTGTCCGGTGGCTTGAACGTGTGTGCGAGTGCGGATGCGCTGCTGAGTTGCGGCGCTCGGACTTCCTCACGATCTTGAGATCGGCAAGTGTACAACTACATCAACCACGAGTTCCTACTCGTTAACAAAACTTGTTGTCTTCGAGGGTAAGTTCTCGTTGGATGTATGTCCACCCGTTGCTTTGTACCTAGTAGATAGATCTTGGCGTGTAGTTCACACCGTAGGATAATTTTTGTTTTCTATGCTGCGGACCCAAAAGTGGTATCAGAGCCTGATCTATGCATAGGTGCTTTGCACGGGTAGTACACATATGTTTATATGTGGGCGATGATGATCATGTTATTGCATCTTCTATGTATTTTGGATATTGGTGGCATAGTGGGATGAAGCGGCCCGGACCAACCTTACATGTCATCGTACATGAGACCGGTTCCACGACTGACATGCTTGTTTTGCATAAGTGGTTGGCGGGTGTCTGTCTCTCCTACTATAGTCAATATCTGATTTACAACGAGATGCTAATAACTTAGTTATCCTCGTTGTGGTTCATGTTCGTAGATGAGAACGGTTCTATCTCCGAAAGCCCTAAGCCACGTAAAACTTGCAATTGATAAATTAGATGCGTCTAGTTTAGATCGTTGCCGGGCTAGTGTATTGATATGGTATTGTTGTAAGTAGATGTATGATAGATACTCTTACAACACACTCAATGTGTAAGTTCCATAGACCTTGGCCTTACACACAAAGGAATGATAGAGATCATACCACGATGCAAGTGATAGAGATCAAATGCATGGACCATATCATCTCACTTTACACATTAGATGTTAGCATCTTATACTGCTAGTTTGGCGCTTTTGGTAGCATTATAAGATGATCCCTCATTTAGATATCAAGATAAAAATGTGTTCTTCCTTAAGTATGCACCGTTCTGTGGATCGTGTTTCGAGACATCACGTGATGATCGGGTGTACTCGAATCTACGCTTTCATAGGAACGGGTGTAAGACAATTTTACACATGCGAATACTAAGGTTCTTACTTGGCGAGCCTAGCATGTACAGACATGGCCTCGGAACACGGACCGAAAGGTTAAGCATGAGTCATATAGTTGATATGATGCCCATATAGATGCTCGCCTTTGAAGCTACATCAACTCACGTGATGATCGGACTTGGTGTAGTGGATTTGGTTCATGTAATCACCAAAAAGACACGAGGGATGTCGTTTTTGAGTGGGAGTTCATTAGTAATTTGGATTAGTTGAACTCAATCTATCATAACTTAGTCTAAATAAACTTTACAAATTCTGTTGTAGATGGCACCACCTGCTTTTAATTTCAATGTGTTCATGGAGAAAGAGAAACTTGCTGCGAATGGTAGCAACTTCACCAACTGGGCTATGAATTTGAGGATTCTCCGCACTGCTGCACAAAAGCAATATGTGCTAGATGCGCCGCTAGGCCCCCCACCAGCTCCTGATGCCCTGGCGAGGAAAAGAATGTCTATGTGACTCGTCAGGAGGACCACAACTTAGTTCATTGCGGCATACTATATGGGCTAGAGCCAGAACTTTGAAAGCGTTTCGAAAATGGCAATGCCTTTGATACCATGGGAGAATTGAAAATGATTTTCAATACCCATGCTGTCGTAGAGAGTTATAATGCTACAGAAAAGTTCTTTAGCTGCATGATGGAGGAAAACAGCTCCATTAGTGAGCACGTACTCAAAATGTCTGGGTACGCCGATAAGCTTGTGTCCTTGGGAATAATGATTCCCATTGACTTAGGCATACATCGTGTTCTCCAATCTCTGCCACCTAGCTACAAGAGCTTCGTGATGAACTATAATATGCAGGGCATGAAGAAGTCTCTTCCCGAGCTTCTGTCAATGCTTAAGACTGCAGAAGTGGAGATTAGGAAAGAACATCAAGTGTTGATGATCAATAGGACCACCGGTTTCAAGAAAGACAAGAAAGGCAAGCACAAGGGAAATAAGGGTGGCAAGTCTGTTGCCATGCCTGAAAAGAAACCTCGAGATGGCCCTAAGTCTGACACCGAGTGCTACTATTGTAAGAGGACTGGCCATTGGAAGCGCAACTGCCCCAAGTATTTGGCGGACAAGAAGTCTGGCAAGGCAAACAAAGGTATATGTGATATACATGTTATTGATGTGTACTTGACTAGTACTCGCAGTAGCACCTGGGTATTTGATACGGGATCGGTTACTAATATATGTAACTCGGTTCAGGGGCTACGGAACAAGCGACAACTAGCAAGGGATGAGGTCAGAATGCGGGTCGGCAATGGATCAAAACTGGATGTGATCGCCGTCGGGACGCTACCTCTCCATTTGCCATCGGGATTAGTTATAAACCTAAATAATTGTTATTTAGTGGCTGCATTGAGCATGAACATTGTATCTGGATCGTGTTTGATGCAAAGTGGTCATTCCTTTAAATCTGAAAACAATGGTTGTTCGATTTATAAGAATGATATCTTTTATGGTCATGCACCTATGTTGAATGGTTTATTTCTGTTGGATCTCGATAGTAATATTACACACATTCATAATGTTAATGCTAAAAAGATTAAACTTGATGATGATATGTCTACATATATGTGGCACTGCCGTCTAGGTCATATTGGCGTTAAACGCATGAACAAACTCCATTCTGATGGACTTTTGGAATCACTTGATTTTGAATCATTTGATACATGTGAGCCATGCCTTATGGGCAAGATGACTAGAACGCCGTTTTCCGGTTCAATGGAACGGGCGACAGATCTATTGGAAATCATACATACTGATGTGTGTGGACCAATGAGTGTGTCGGCGCGAGGTGGATATCGTTATTTTGTTACTTTCACGGATGATTTGAGTAGATATGGGTATATCTATTTGATGAAACACAAGTCTGAAACTTTTGAAAAGTTCAAGGAATTTCAGAATGAAGTGGAAAATCATCGTAATAGAAAGATCAAATTTCTACCGTGGAGGAGAGTATCTCAGTTATGAGTTTAGCACACACATGAAAGAGTGTGGAATAGTTTCACAACTCATGCCTGCCGGAACACCATAATGTAATGGTGTGTCGGAACGTCGTAATCGTACCTTATTGGATATGGTTCGATCTATGATGTCTCTGACTGACTTGCCACTGTCATTTTGGGGTTATGCACTGGAAACAACTGCATTCACTTTAAATCGGGCACCATCTAAATCCGTTGAAACGACACCGTATGAATTATGGTTTGGAAACAAACCTAAGCTGTCATTTCATAAAGTTTGGGAATGCGATGTTTATGTGAAGAAACTTCAACCGGATAAACTCGAACCCAAAGAGGAAAAATGCGTCTTCATAGGATACCCTAAGGAAACAATTGGGTATACCTTCTATCACAGATCCGAGGGCAAGGTTTTTGTTGCCAAGAATGGATCCTTTCTTGAGAAGGAGTTTCTAGCGAAAGGTGTGAGTAGTCGGAAGGTAGAACTCGAAGAGGTTATTGAACCTTCTCTTCATGGAATGGCGAGTGGCGCAGTACCGGAAGTTATTTCGGAGTTGACTTCACCTGATGAAGAGAGAGCTAATGATAATGATCATGAAACTTCGAAAGAGGCCACTACCGAACCTCGCAGGTCAAGCAGGACACGTGCAGCTCCTAAACTGTACAGCAATCCTGTTGTGAATTTCATGGTTGATCAAATGGATGACCCTGCGACATATGAAGAAGCGATGATGAGCCCGGACTCCAACAAATGGCTAGAATCCATGAAATCCGAGATGGAATCCATGTACGAGAACCAGGTTTGGAACTTGGTGGACTTACCTCACGACCGAAAGGCCGTTGAGAATAAATGGATTTTCAAAAGAAAATCTGATGCTGATCATAATGTGACCATCTATAAGGCTCGACTTGTCGCAAAGGGGTTTCGACAAATTGAAGGAGTTGACTACGATGAGACATTTTCTCCCGTAGCGATGCTTAAGTCGGTTAGGATTATGTTAGCAATTGCTGCATATTTCGATTATGAAATATGGCAGATGGATGTCAAAACTGCGTTCCTCAATGGTAATATTGAAGAAGAGGTGTATATGATACAACCTAAGGGTTTTGTCGATCCTAAGGATGCTAATAAGGTATGCAAACTTCAGCGATCCATCTATGGACTGAAGCAAGCATCCCGGAGTTGGAATCTCCACTTTGATGAGGTGATCAAAGAGTTTGGATTTGTGCAAACTTATGGAGAGGCTTGTATTTACAAGAAAGTGAGTGGGAGCAATGTGGCATTTCTGATATTATATGTGGATGACATATTATTGATTGGAAATGATATAGATCTTTTAAACAGTGTTAAAAGTTATCTAAACAGCAAATTTTCGATGAAAGACCTTGGTGAAGCATCATATATATTAGGCATTAAAATCTATAGAGATAGATCAAGGGGCCTAATTGGGCTATCGTAGTGTACATACCTTGATAAGATATTAAAGAAGTTTAATATGGACGAAAGTAAGAAGGGGTTCTTACCTATGTTGCAAGGCAAGACATTGAGTAAGACTCAAAGTCTGGCTACGGCAGAAGAAAAAGAGATGATGGATAAGATCCCCTATGCCTCGGCCATAGGCTCTATTATGTATGCCATGCTATGTACAAGACCGGATGGGGCACATGCTATTAGTTTGACTAGTAGGTACCAATCTGATCCAGGTTCGGAACAATGGATAGCGGTAAAGAACATCCTCAAGTACTTGAGAAGAACTAAGGATATGTTTCTTATATACGGAGGTGAAGAAGAGCTAGTGGCTAAGTGTTATGTCGATGCTAGCTTTGACACCGATCCGGATGGCTAAGTGGCTAAGTGGCGGAATATGTTGCTGCTTCAGAAGCGGCGCAGGCGGCGGTTTGGATGAAAGAGTTCATTACGGAACTAGGTGTGGTTCCTAGTGCGTTGGACCCAATGGTGATCTATTGTGACAATAATGGAGCCATAGTCAACACAAAGGAACCGAGGTCTCACAAGAAATCCAAGCATATTAAGCGCCGGTTTCACTCCATCCGCGAGCATGTCAAGGATGGAGATATAAAGATTTGTAAAGTACACCCGGACCTAAATGTAGCAGATCCGTTGACTAAAGTTCTCCCTAGGGCAAAACATGATCAACACCAGAACTCCATGGGTGTTAGATTTATCACCATGTGAACTAGATTATTGTCTCTAGTGCAAGTGGGAGACTGAAGGAAATATGCCCTGAGAGGCAATAATAAAGTTGTTATTATATATTCCTTATATATGATAGATGTTTATTTTACATGCTAGAATTGTATTGATCGGAAACATCAATACATGTGTGTTTAATAAATAAAAAGGGTTCCTAGTTATGCCTCTCTTATAGACTAGCTTGTTGATTAACAAGATGATCAAGGTTTCCTGATCATGGACATTGGATGTTGTTAATAACAAGGTCACACCATTGGTGGAATGATGTGATGAACATTCATCCGAAGTATAGCATTACGATCAAGTCATTATGTTTATATTGCTATAACATCATACGAAGTAATCTTTATCCTTAGACCATGAGATCATGTTAATTGCAAACACCGGAAGAGTATCTTGATAACATCAAACGTCACACCGTAATAGGGTGACTATAAAGATTGGGTTCAGTACTACGAAGGTGTTATGTTGAGGCTCATGGATTAAGAGTGGAATTTGTCAATCCAGGTGACGGATAGATATACTCTGGGCCCTCTCGGTGATATCACATTAAGATAGCTTGCAAGCAAGTGATGTGATCACTAGAATGTTATATCACGGGAACGAGAAAAGAGTTGATGTCAGTAACGAGATCAAACTAGGTATGGAGATACCGATTATCGAATCTCGGACATGTAATATATCGAGAGACAAAGGGATTTAGTTACAAGCGTTAAAGGTTGTCACGATCACAGAAGTCATCGTTGAATGTGTAGGAGTCAGTACGGATCTCCAGGTCCCGCTGCTGATTATTGATCGGAGAAGGGTCTCGATCATGTCTGCATTATTCGCGAACCGTAGGGTGTCACACTTAAGAGTTACCGGACACCATTTTGGAGCACATATGTTTCAGACGAAAGAATTGCAAAGCGCATGAATTGTTTCAATAGAAACCGGAAATTGTTTCGGGTGAAATTGTAGAAGGTGGTTCTGCATGTGATATTGAAATATTGCAAGGGGCTATATGTGAATGTTTGTTAATTAAAGTAATTAACAAAATTCTGAATAAATTTAATAAAAAGAGTTTTATTAAATGAGGGAGCATTAAATTTGGAGAAATTTAATGCATTTAAAGTGGAGACTTTAAAAGGGAATGTGAAGAGGCATTTTAATGTGGAGGGGTTACCACCACATGAATGGGGGAGGTGAGTGGTCACCCCCCATGCGCCGGCCATGGAGAGAGGGGGCACCCCCCTCCTCCTATAAAAGGCCACCCATTCCCTCCTTCATCCACACACCTCCTTGTGAAGGATCACTCTCCCCCTCTAGAATTATTCCCCCATGGTCTCGGATTAGCGAGATACATGTTCCTGGTGGCATTTCGTCTGGAAGGAGTTGCTGCTTCCGCTGGATCGCTGGAGCGAGGAGGTGGAGGTTGTCCGGTGGCTTGAACGTGTGTGGGAGTACGGATGCGCTGCTGAGTTGCGGCGCTCGGACTTCCTCACGATCTTGAGATCGGCAAGTGTACGACTACATCAACCACGAGTTCCTACTCGTTAACAAAACTCGTTGTCTTCGAGGGTAAGTTCTCGTTGGATGTATGTCCACCCATTGCTTTGTACCTAGTAGATAGATCTTGGCGTGTAGTTCACACTGTAGGAAAAATTTTGTTTTCTATGCTGCGGACCCAACAACTTGATATTTCTTATTCTGTTCAGCAAGCATGTCTCTATATGCATGATCCTCGTTTACCCCATCTAGCTCATGTCAAAAAGATTCTTCGATACTTAAAAGGCACTCTCGATCATGGTCTACTTCTTAATTCATCCTCCCCAACAAGCTTGACAGTTTATTCTGATGCTGACTAGGTAGGATGTCCAGATACTCGACGATCCACATCTGGCTCTTGTGTTTAGTTGGGTGATAATCTTGTTTCTTGGTCATCGAAAAGGCAGGTTACGGTCTCCCAGTCTTTGGCTGAAGCGGAATACAGGGCAGTTGCGCATGCTGTTGCTGAAGCAGTTTGGATTTGCCAACTACTTGTGGAACTTCAGCGTCCCGTCCAGCACGCCACTATTGTATAATGTGATAACATATCAATTGTCTATATGGCCTCCAACCCCGTGCAACATCGTCGTACCAAGCACATCGAGATCGACATTCATTTTGTTCGAGAAAAAGTTGCTCTTGGAGAAGTTCATGTTCTACATGTTCCAACGAGTGCACAGTTTGCAGATATTTTTACCAAAGGACTACATCCTTCGTCCTTCATCGACATTCACTCTAGTCTCAACATCGTGGCACCCGACGTTGACACTGCGGGGGGGGGGGGGGGTATTAGAGTTTGTTTTGTATTAGAGTAGAACTCTAGCCTAAGTCGGTTTAGGGCCCAACCCTAGGCCGACCGACTCTCCCTCTCTTCTATATAAACGTTGTAATATTGTCTAAATCAATACAAGTTATTTCTCTCCCAAACTATCACACGGCAACATCATGTTGCTGGAGTTCCAATGGCAGTAAGCACTCGAATAAGTGCTCGCTGAAATCATGGAAGCAGTGCGCGCCAATCCCGGTGACACGGCCTTGCGTGTCTGCCTCGTCCAAGCTGTTGAGGACGTAGAGACGCAGAGGACGGTCTACCCCTCTCTCCAAGAGGAGTTGGGTCGTGTTTCTCCGCCGCCGCTACCAGCGTCGTAGCCAGCACAAGTTTAGATTGTTGTATCTCGTTCACCGCTTGTAATAATGCCTACTATTAATGGATGTTTTTATTACAATTGACGCTGCCACACTTGTTTGATCATAGCAAGCAAGTTGCGTACATAGTTTGAACACATTGAGCAAAAAGATGTGAGGAAACACAAGATAAACTAGGAGACCACGGTCTTATTCTGGTCCTCATCAGAGTCAAAATGGTAGTGGAGAGGACACATGCTGTCATCGAAGACACCGACGGTGACCATGGCATCGCCGTCATATTTGAAGATGAGGAAGTGCCCGACTTCGATTTGGTGCGCGCGGGAGAACTCCTTCCAACCCTTGGCGAGGTAGATCTAGCTGGTCGCGCCGCCGGACACACGCAATACAACGTGGTGCGGCTCTTGCTCGTCTACCATGACGCGAACTTGTAGGGGAGCCGCATCCTGTCCCAGTTCATGCCAAAGTGGACGATCATGGCAAACTGGAACCTGGCGAGGTTCATGGTGACGGTCTCGAGCTCAGGTGCCGACGGTGGTGGCCACGCCGGTGCCGGCGGAGGTGGTGGCGACAAACCGCTCTGCCCCCCCCCCCCCCCCCCCCCCCCACGTCTTCCTCGACTTAAAAAAGATCTTGGAGCAGGATGAGCAGGCTTTAAGAGGGTTGGAACACTAACCGCGAGGAAGCGGAGGAAGCCAATCAAAGGGAGTAAGATCTTGGAGCAGGACGATCAGAAGAAGGAACGTGAATGCGATCTGGAATGTGAACTGGACAACCCATGATCTAGGTGGCGATTAGCTGATAAAAGGAGCTGCATGAAAGCGGAAGGCGGTACCATGGCAAAGATGGGCGGAGGCAGGGCGGCGACCAGGGCAAGTGAAGCGCCTGACTGATTCGGTATTCATCGGTCGACCTAAAATCGATGGGTCGACCCTGTTGCCCCTTTTGGTCAGTTGGAGCCGGCTCAACGAGGATTCAAGGCTGACCCATGTGCCCCAAAGACCTTGAAAATTTGGGCCGAGTCCATGACCCAGCGGCCGACACGGCCCATTTTAATCTTAACATATAGCAAAGTGTACTAGGCTACAATTTTTTGGCGGGGCTTGCTTCGGCAATGCACCAACGGTACCCTGAATGTTCATGACTTACAAAAGATGCTCATATATATTATAAAGTTTTCATACAGAAAATAAAAAACTCATATAAAACAAAAATGTTCAGAGTTTAGACTACAGAAATATGGGACTTCCATAAATGCATGTATTTTAAAGAACTGCAAAAAGAAAAACCTAAGAAACAAAAAGGATAGTGAATGCCCTAAGAAACCGAAGAAAAACACGGAGAAAATAAATTGTGCTGCGTGAGTAATCAAGTGAATTTATAGATGTGCTACTACCAGATATTCTCTAAATTTTATTTTAGCACACGTTATTCTTCAGACCCAAGCTCAACAAACGAGGAAAGGAACATACTGACCGGCCCAACTGCTTAGTGACTAAATTTAGCCCATTGGACAAATCCGACCGCCGACTCGTTCTGCTTGCCTGCACCACAGCCCATAAGTAGAAGAGAAGCCTCCAACCATGGCCGCCGCGGCGGATCGGCTCTCCGACCTCTCTGACGATATCCTGATCCACATCCGCTCCTTCTTGCCCTCCAGTGAGGCCGCCCGCACCACCGGTCTTTCCCGCCGATGGCCGCCGCCCGCTCTGGCTCCACGTGGGTGCCGTCCACATTGACTACCGCTCCTACGCCGGCCGTGGCGGCGAATTTCCTAACCGGCAGCGCCTGGTTGACGACGCCGATCACGCGTACGCGTCCCTCTGCTCGGGCGGCTACTTCCCCAAGAAATTTTCCATTGTCATGTCCAATGACACCATTGTGCGCGAGCAGGACGTTGAGGACCCCGTCAGGATCGAGGCAGTGGAGGACGCCGACGCAATCGAGTGGCTAAACGACAGCAGCCTTCCGCGCTGCACGCCACCAATCGCCACCATCCGACTCCTCGAGCTCACCGGCTACGACCTGACGCCCTACTCACACGAACGCCGGCAACTCGCGTTCCCGCGCCTCGAGGCGATCGATGCGGCTCCAGGGGTGCCGCACGGAGCTTTCCACGCTCCAGAACATCATCTCTGCCGCGCCCAGGCTCGCCGACCTCCGCCTGGAGACTATCTGTTTCCTTGACCACCATTACGTGTACAGGCTTAGGTGCGAGGCGGCCACATCCATCGTCATGGCCAACTGCGGTGTGCTCCACGCTAACGTCCACTTCGGCGACTGCAGCGTCCAGCTCGACGCGCCGCGCCTTCGTCGGTTCCGCTATGCTCACGCCATGGCTTTCGAACACCGCGCCTCCTTCTCCTTGGGGTGTCCGCCGCCGCCGCACCTGGAGCAAGTCCACCTCGAGGTGCACTCCACTAAATGGGCGACAGAGTACCAGCATCGTCGCTCCATTCTCGCAGACTTTTCACGTGTGAGGTTTCTGAAGCTCACGGCCTATTCTATAGCCGACCTCCGCGTTGAGCTCGAGCACGTGCCGGACTTCCTCAACCTAGAGCAGCTCGAGATCGAGGAGCTCTGCGGGTCGTCTAAAGCCGTGGTGAAACTTCTCCGCGGATGCCTATCTCTCGTCGACCTCCGGGTCAAGTTCTCGCTGTGTAGATCTGTCCACGATGATGACGAAATAGGCGATTGTTGTCGTGCTATAGACGATCGATTTTCGCTTGGGCACACGGTAGGTGGCTTGAGGAGGGTGGTGGTGGAGTTCGATGCGGCGGAGCTCACCTGCTTCCAGGCCCGATTGATCTGGTTTCTGGCCAATTGTGCGACGGATGTGCAAGAGTTCTTCGTCGACGGCGGGAAGGGATATGACTCGAGCCACATCGACCGGAAGGTGGCGGAATGGAGGAAAAGACGGAGAAGGCACTAGTACATAGATAATGGAGCTATCTTCACGGAGATCGGATTCACTGGCTGTGCTCTAACAACTACTACTAGTATGAAAGACTCATCAGCAACAACGAGGTGAAGACTTGTCTCCCAGAGCCCCATTGTGGACAACGGATATCTACGTTATTTTGTTTTTTTTCGACTGGTCTGCAATGAAGATTTTTCGCGTGTCTAAAACATATTCCTTTTCACATATTATATTCCGCACACAATCAGACCGTAATTATACACCATGCGTATGCATATCCATGATACTTAAATATCTTTTGGCAGCTGTAAAGCCAACAGTCTAACAAAAATATTGATAAAGCGGGAAAAAATCTCTTTGCCGTGTGCCTACTGGCCCGGAACACGGCAAAGGCAAACGCAGCTGTGTGGGTTTCAGTAAGCACACGGCAAAGTGCTTGAACATGGTAAATTTCTAAAAAGAAACACGGTAAAAAAATATACATGGCAAACACCCATAAAGGAACACAACAAAGAAAACACACTGGGCAAAGTCGATAGCGGCACATGGCATAGGTGTCGTCACGGTAACAAGTGGGGACCCGTGACCCCACGGGTCCAATGACAGGGAGGAGCTAACGGCTGCAGACGATGGCCTCTTTGCCGTATACCACGCGGCAACAATGGCTTTGCCGCGTGTATTCCGCAGTATAATCGGCAACGCACTGTTTTTTTTTCTTTTTTCCTTTTATCACATTAATCTGAGAAAATTATCAAAAAAATCATTCTAATTTAGAAAAATACAAATAATATATCAAAATTTGCAGAAAAATAAGATCTATGTATCTACACTCAGATATTAGATATTTGTGCTGAATAAGAATCTTCATGCTTACAGCTTTCACCATAGTTTAAACCGGGTATAAAAAATTCAAAAAGACCGAAACAATGTGAAACCTTCGTGTGGTGTCATATTATATGATATGGTTGGAAGGAAAAATTTAAAACTTAGTATATTGATTATGTCTCAAAAAACCTTCATAAAATGACCTATCTCATTCGAGGTTTCCTGGCTTACGGGTCAAATGAACAATGTTATGGCTAGAATTAAGGCATAGTTTGTGATAATATGGCTATATTGTGCGTGCATGTGCATCATGGGATGGCAAATAATGTTGAAGAAGGAAATTTTTCTTTTCATCGCACCAAAAAGCCATTTTCGATTTTTCGAGCGCAAAAACGGGGGGTCAACCACCAAATGGCTAATTCAAAATACTACCACCTAATTTTTCAAAAATACTAGACAATCATACAGGGACAATGTCCCAACAGGGTGATCTCAAACATTTCCGTCCATCCCTGGTGAAAATGAAAAAGACAAATTTCTGCCGAATCGATAGAAAGTGGGTCAGTTATGAACTAAATGTACATGATTTGATGCTCGCCGACCGTTCACCACCATCCGACTCCTCGAGCTCGCCGACCTCCGCCTGGAGACTCTCGGTTTCCTTGACCACCATTATGTGTACAGGCTTAAGTGCGAAGCGGCCACATCCATCATGATGGACAACTGCGGTGTGCTCCACGCTCACCTCCACTATGGCGACTGCAGCGTCTAGCTCGAGACATCGCGTCTTCGTTGGTTCCGCTATGCTCATGCCATGGCCTTCGAACACCGCACCTCCTTCTCCTTGGGGTGTCCCGCGCCGCCGCACCTGGAGCAGGTCCACCTCGAGGTGCACTCCACTAAATGGGCGACAGCGTACCAGCACCACCGCTCCATTCTCGCAGACTTTTCACGTGTGAGGTTTCTGAAGCTCACGGCCTATTCTATAGCCGACCTCCGCGTTGAGCTCGAAAGCGTGCCGGACTTCCTCAACCTAGAGCAGCTCGAGATCGAGGAGCTCTGCGGGTGGTCCGCCGTGAACCACCGCGCCGCGTCTAAGGTCGTGGTGAAGCTCCTCCGCAGATGCCCCTCGCTCATGGAGCTCCGGGTCAAGTTCTGCTGGATGAAGTACTCCGAGAAGATATCAATGCAGACCCGGCATTCGAGATGGCTGCCATTGCTGATTTCTCGCTGTGTAGATCTGTCCACGATGATGATGAAATAGGTGATTGTTGTCGTGCTATAGACGATCGATTTTCGCTTGGGCACACGGTAGATGGCTTGAGGAGGGTGGTGGTGGAGTTCGATGCGGAGGAGCTCAGCTGCTTCCAGGCCCGATTGATCTGGTTTCTAGCCAATTGCGCAACGGATCTGCAAGAGTTCTTCGTCGACGGCGGAAAGGGATATGACTCGAGCCACGTGGACCGGAAGGTGGCGGAATGGAGGAAACGGCGGAGAAGACACTAGTACATGGATTGTATGGAGCTATCGTCACAGAGATTGGATTCAATGTCTATGCTCTAACACTAATGTGAAGGACTCATCAGCAACAACAACGAGGTGAAAACATGAAATGCAATCCCCCCTTAAGTTGGGCCCTAGCACCATCTCTGTCATCCATTTGTTGGAGATTCGTGCAATCATTTTACAGAATAACCCTCCCACCTCACCACTTGGATTCGTGCAACCATTTCACAGAATAACCCTCCCACATCACCACTTGGGTTGTTGCAGTTTTTCTGTCCAACCCGTAGCGTTTTCAGATATTCTACATTTTTTGTCGTTGATTGTCTCCTCACAATCAACATGATACACCAAAATATATACCATCTTCTACATGTTTTTGTTTCTTTTTCACCTCATTTTTCTCGTAAAATTTCAGTAATATTTAACAATATTTCATGTACATTTTTTATTCTGAAAATGAAACATGCATACAAGTAGAATACAAATTCGGTTCATGTAGTTTCATCACAGATTCCTCACAGATTCATCACGATTAATACAAAACAGGCCATGAAAAAAACTTTTGAAGAAACTAGCAAAATGATGTTTGGAAAATAAGAAGATTAGTCCACAATTCAGAGAGGTTTCATACACAATCCGAGCTAGAAAATAAGAAACTGCATATTTTATAGATCTGCACTGAAAATTAAACATGATTCAAACAAATAAGTGTAGATCTCATAGGTTCCATATACCTGAAGATTCATAAAAGTTCCATATACCTCAAGATTAATACAAGTTCGATAAATTCATGTAAGATTCATTAACGATTCTTCCAAGATAGGGGGAAAATCCATATACATGACATATAAATTCGATAAATTCATGTAAGATTCATTAACGATTCTGATACCGGCCAAATAGGGAAAAATCCATATACATGACAAATCGTTGTTGGACTTGTAATCAAAATGACATACAAGATCGACAGAAGATTCATACCGAATTCGTAGCATAATCACAGAAAAAATATACCTAAATCAGACTTCACAAAAAAATCAACCTAAAGAAAATACAAGTAGAAGTAGATACATATTACTTCTGTTTCCAAGATTCACTAAGGATCTACATACACAGGAGTATCATCCATGTTTGTGCAAGATCAGGGATAATAATATATACACCGCAAATCTATTCACATGGAAGCAAAATAAATCACAGAGAATCATGTCAGTTTCATACATATCTCATCACAAGCAGTACTGATTCTGAACATGTATCATCATAGATTCAAATAAAAATACAAGATCCAAACAAATTTCAGGAGTTTTGATATAACTTCACATGAATTAGAATGAAATAAAATAATCTCCACGTTCGGATCTGTAAAGAAATCAAATCAAAAGCAAGAATTGATTTCTCCGCACCAAATCAAATCTAGGCCTAGGTCTACGGCCAGATCTGTTGGAGGGGAGCTGGTGAGAGGAGGCCAGCGAATCTGAGCGCAGATATGTGCCGCGGCCGGCTACATCGCCGGGGATGAGAGGTTGCCGGTCCATCTCCGGGCATGGGAGGTAGCCCTGGTTGCCCACGCCTCGACCTAGATGCAGTTGACGTCCGCATAAAACCATCATAGAACAATATAAAAGATAGAAAACTAGACTACATACTCATTGCATATTATATGGAAATCATAGCCAATTCATCCTATGCCCTTCGGAACATGGGAATCTACTCACAAGTGCTAACATGATATGGACTAGTAGCATATGGATTACAACATAATCTGAAAATATAATCTCTCCACCAAATAAAGATAAGATGCCAATCACAAACATGTAAATAACCTTTATAACAATATCCGGGGTTCAATTAATCACAAACTATGAGGGGAACAGATGGATCTTGGAGATGGTGATGATGATGGTGCTGATGGAGATGTTGATGGAGAGGCCTCTCCTACGCTTAGGAGGAGTGGTGAGGACGATGGCATCGAATTCCCCCTCATTGGAGGCTTCGGCGCGGCGGGATCTGCCCCCTCCGGGAGTAGGAGAGGACTTACGCCTCTGTCGTCGCCTCTGTAAATCATGGGAAAAATGTGGCGTAGGTTTTCTGGCGATACGAAGGCGTGTGTAAAAAGGAGGATCCGAGACGACACTCGAGGACCAAAAGAGCCTGTGTGGCATGCGTAGGGGATAGGCGCGTCACCTGGTCTCTTTTGGGCCTTGTGGCTCCTCTCGCTCCATTCTTTGGCCCAAGTTGGTTCTCCTAGTGAAAAACTTGTCATGTATTTTTTCTTCGATTTATTGACGTCTAGAAGGTCCTGAAACAACAAAAACATGAAAAATGAGGTTTTCTGCCTCCAAAAAATTAATAAATCATCTAAATATGCATAAATAATGAAGGATCAAGATAAATATGATTCTAAATAGTGCATAAAGGTCCTAAAATGATGATTCAAAATGCAAGTATCAACCACGCCACAAGGAAGTTCAGATGATGCCAATCCCACTTTCTTGCTAGGAATGATCTACAAATCTTTCACCCGAGCATACAAAGCCTCGACCTCAGCCTCTTCACCTGATGCAACACCATTCCTCCATGAGTGCTTCTTTTTCGCAACTGCATTCGGGTCAAACAGAGCCAATCCATATTTCTGATCACCTACTTTCTCGTCATAGATGTAGATCCACTTGGACCACCACCCTTGTGTAGAATCAACAATCTTAAAAGAGAATTACAGCTGGTTTTCTTAGACAGAAATACCACACCCACCAACTGCATAAGTACTGCCCCTTGTACTCGACTGCCTCTTCAGTGAATAGAGCTTCCAGAGCCCAAAGTGTGGTGCAATTCCGAGCCAACACTCATAGAGGATAAGGAAACATGCAATATGAAATATCGAATTCGGTGTCAGATGATGCAGCTGAACACCGTAAAGGAGAAACTTGTGGGCTTAGAGGGAGAGACCTCACAAGACGAACGCTAGGATCATCACCCTGATCCAGCAGGAGGAGTGGGGATTACCTCTAGACCTGGAATAATGTAATCCTCTTTGGGGGTAGTAGCCCAGCCTTCCTCACGTGACGCATCTCCGTGGCCTTGACGGTGGAGCAGCACCAGTCACCATTGGTAACCGTGAGGCAGCGGCGTCCTTCTTCTTCGTGGTGAGGGTGGTGCTAGAACCCGCACCCCTAGTCTTCTTGCCCTTCACCATCAGAACGACACGTCTCTTCCTGGAAGCGCGAAGAATGCGCTCAAAAATATCCTCAGCATGTTGAGCGCAGCGAGGAACACGATAATGGCGCCCGGTCTTGCGTCGACAGCTTGGCCGGTGGTGGGATCCTTCTGCTACGACGACGAGCTTCGCCCTGGAGCTCCTAAAAGCGATGTAGAGGGGATCTAGAGTTGCTCCTATTGATGCTTCGAAGCGATAGCGTGGTAGCCGAAGCTATCCTTGGCCAAAGAGGCCATCTCCTGCAACCTCCACAATGGAGGCCATGATCGGAGCCTTACGCTGGGGCTCGGCGCCGCTACGCCCTCAAGTGGTTCGTCCCCAAGAGCGTCCTGGCAACTGGCGGCAAGTGCTCTTCGCCGGGCAAGAGATCCCCATGAGTGTTTTCTTAGACCTCGGCGCTCCTGCTGCCTTGAGGTCATCGGCGATCGACGGCGGAGGAAGATGGCTAGGGCCGCATTGCTTTTCTATTCTTAGCCATAGGGCCTTTTTTGCAAAGTTGGGTCCTTTTCTTCAAATTATAGGTCATTCTGTGCCGTGGTTGCAAAAGGGTCCCTTTGTAATTTATACGTGCCATTTTATTAATTGCAGCTCCCCGGCCCTTGGGGGCCGTTCCTGTTATAAAAAAAGCCTTTGTTCAGTGAGTTGACATCTTCACCCTAAGGCTAGTCCTAGTGGGAGTATCATAAGAAGTATCATGCATGCCACTTTGACAAAAATCTGATGTGGCACCATAATTAATAAAGAGAGAAGTGTTAGTAGTATCATAATATGATACCGTATCATATCACGTGAAACTAGGTAATTTAATGACCAATACATCTCATACACACAATTGCATTGAGATTATAGAAAAAATTAAATACAATGTTACTATGATACTATTAGATGATACTAACACTAGAAAGATAGTATCATACACTAATATTATATGCATGATACTAATAATATGATACTCCCCTGTGACCGCAGTGCCACGGGCTGCGTCGGTGGTACCAGACTGTTGACCTGGCCATTAATTGGTCTTTGATTCTTATTCCCCAGGAAAAAAATGATTTTCTTCTTCTTTTTGTGGTGAGAACTGGTGGGAAGCGCGGTCCGTGGAACACGACGGTGGCCACGTGGCTCCCAGCTGCCTCCACGAACCGCGTAACCGAAACGGAACGGAACAATAAAAATCAAATCTTTGCAACGAGAAAGCGATCGATAGAGGAGACAGGAGGGGCTGTGCGCCTTTGCTTTTGCTTGGTTCTTCTTCCTCCTCCTCCTGCCTCGACAAGCAAAGGCCACCCACCCCACCAGCACCCGTACCCGGACCAACCCCCTCCGCATTTCCCCAGGAGCCCCGAACCCCTCCCGGAACCGCGCGCCGCCAGCCGGGTCTGCCCGCCGCCAGATTTCTTCCCCCGCCGCGCGATTCGGCGCCACGGGCAGGGCTGGCGGGGAGGGATTTACCGGCTGGTCGCGGATGGGGATCTCGCACCCTCTGTCCGACGAGTTCTACGGCGGAGGAGGCGGGATGCTGCAGATGTCGCCGGAGAGGATGCCGCCGGCGCCGGCGTCCTGCTGCTCGGCAGTGGACGGCCAGGACGACTTCCTCGAGCACGGGGTGTCCAGAACGGACACCCTCGCCGGCATCGCCATCAAGTACGGCGTCCAGGTGATTTTATACTCTCTTCCCTCATGGTTTTCGTAGTAATTTGGTTTGGCTGCTGCTGCTGTTGAGTCGCATGTACAAAACGCCAATCATCCCTGGGCTTCCCGCTGGATGCAAAGAACAGCACTATCAAGAATCATGCAGGGCTATGTGTGCCTTCAGGCAAACCGTGTGGCTGTACTGAGAAGGGTGTATGTTTCTTGCTGCAAGAAGATACAAAATTTACTTAACCGGAATAATTTCCCATCTCCCAAGTATAAATTCAGTGAATGTTTTTTAGTGATTGCTGTATGAAAATTATTACTTTTTTTCTTTGTAGATATCTGACATTAAGAGGGCGAATAGTCTTGTGAGCGACAGCCAGATGTATGCACACAAGGCACTGCTCATACCTCTGCCAGGAAGGCCCATGCCATCCTCTGTTAGGTTGAACAGCTCAAGTCAACGGTCGAAAAGGTAGAAATTTCATCAGCTTTGTTATGTTTTTCGTTCTTGTTGTTCTATGTTACAGTGAGCTCTCTGCAAGTTCAGTTATTGTTGCTTTTCCCTCAATTAAATATAAGCTGGAACCTTAAAATGTGAGTAATTGCTGCTCTGCTTGTCGCACTAATTTTCCTTATGTGTAGAGTTTTTTAAGCTCTATGACATCATGAGCCTTTCTTTGTAGTTGTAATTCAGTACACTTTGAAGCTTATTCTCTGCGTTTTTCCCCAGAGCGTGGGCTCCAAACAATCAGCAAAACAGGGACGTTGCGGATTCATTAGATTCGGCCAACTCTAGTCAGCAGCGCTCGTCGCTCGCAATGAGCAGCTTGCAGAGCTACTATGGCCTGAGTTCTCAAAGAGGAGATGACAGTACTGAAATGTCATTGTACAGCAAGGGAAGCTGCCTAGAAGAAGCATTGCTCAACTCTTCTTCTCCGCCGGTCAGGACTGACAGAATCCGGAACTTGGAAGACACACCAAATGGTTTTTCAGCAACAGGTGGTACTCGTGGTATTGAGGGCGACGGCGCAACTAAAGAAAGGCAAGACGTCTCCGTACGCCGGCGGCAGAAGGTGGAAGCCGAAACATCGGACGACCTGATCTCGGACTCGATCAAGATGATCAAGAGTTTTCTGCCGAGGCCGATTGCCAGCACACGTCCAAATACAGACAAGAGCAGCCCGGATTCCGTCACGAAGAGCAACGGCTCGTTTCTCGAAGGGTTTAAATCCGCCTTGCGGAAGTCACCGAGCACGCCGAGCTTTGCTGAGACGGAGAACAACACCGGGGTCTCCATGTGGTCGAGTTCCAGGTGGGCCTTCAACCACGAGTCCTTCACCCAGCCGCTGCTCGATGGCCTGCCGAAACCCGCACCAGTTCGCAGGGCAAAAGCTGCTCTGGACTGAATTTGGTCTCCACGTGTAGCTCTTGTTGCAATTCTCTCCCTGCCGATGCAAGTAACACCTGCCATGCAATCCATGTCTGCTGAATTAGAGGGGAAACAGAAGAGGAGACCTTTGTTGGACTACTTCTGCAAGAGGGGAGATCGCATGGTGGGATTACTTCTGCAGCTGTGTTGTTCTCCCCTGCTTTTCTCGTGTCATGTGGTGTCTGCTGCTAATTCATTGTCCATCTGGCATAATTGTACATCACATTATAAAGAGTAAAATGCACGTTTGATCGCATGGTCGTCACTTATTAGACCATCTTCAACGTGCATAGATTATGCGGGTTCCACTGGAATGTCGCTGGTTAGTTCTGCCTCATTGGCTGGAGTACCTGCATCGACGGGCGAAAATTAAGCTGGTCGTCAGTGCTAGCAGTTCAGTCGACGAGACTTGTCGACGTCGGCGGTAAGGTGTTACCAATAATAGTATACCGGTGACACACGCCTTTATGGTCATTCTAGTTGATTCCTGACCCGTCACTGGTAGGCAATTTCGCTGTAGTGAATACCCTTACCCCCACTTCATTGTCAAAGACTGCGACATGTGCGTGAGGGAACGGGACTCGCGTCATTGACTCCATTAACAACTGTGCTAATTTGGATATAACTAAAGACTGGTGATTATCCTCGAAGTTAGAATGATAGGTATTCTCAACGGTATAACTGTTAGTTTTGCTTTACTGTGTACTCTAGATTTGTGACTTGTTATATTGCATTTAATAAATGGAGCTTGATTGGACTAAGAATATAATGACCTCCATGAACTTGGTTGAGTTACATGGTGCCACTTCCCGAACACCCCGCTTTGCCTCGCAGTTTGTGTGGATGAATCTTAGCCTATGTAACCTATACAAGCCTCTTTTGATGTCACCCAACGTGGCAAGATATGTCAGATACTGCTTTGTACGACCAGGATTATATCTTGTGAAGGTTCTGAAGCTATGCATGCTTTACGCGGAAAAGCATACGTCGGATTCACTTCTGCATGACACTATCCGTAGGATTAGGTTGATGGCTAGAATGAGTGCCTCGGTAGCCTGAACAGTCATGTAAGTGTATCTTGCTTTTGTACAACTCGAGGTTCGACCGAGAGAGACAGCCGAGTATAATATCTGAATCTCCCACGTAACCACAAGCAAAACAAAAATATGGCAGCCTCTCATACTGCACTTCATAGACATCAATTTTATCCCAATTTAGTAAATTGAAAATGATGTCTCGCGGCAGCGGTTTGTTGACATTAATCCAGATCTTAGCTCTCGTGCTCTGGCCCCATACACGAATAGTCCTAGTAGACCAAGTTTAATAAAATCGCCTATATGCCGTGCAACAAATTCAGCTCTTTCCCTATTCAACCAGTTGAATGAAGATCGTGGCATCTGGTCTAAATTGGAAGCTAATATTTTGGGGTAATAATAACTTGTATTGATTTGAACAATAGTACAAAGTTTATATAGAAAAGAGGAGGGGGGTCGGCCAGCTCTAAACCGACTTAGGACTAGAGTCCTACTCTAACTCAAACTCAATTCTAATACCCCCCGAAGTGTCAATGTCGGGCGCCACGATGTTGAGACTGGAGCGAATATCTGTAAATGCTGCAGTGGAGAGACCCTTGGTGAATATATCTGCAAATCGAGCACTGGTCGGAACATGAAGAATGCGAACCTCGCCGAGAGCCACCTTTTCACGAAGAAAATGAATATCAATCTCTATGTGCTTGGTGCGTCGATGCTGGACCAGATTAGAGGCCATGTAGACTGCAAATATATTGTTACAATAGACAATGGTAGCACACTCAATTGGTTGATGAATCTCGGCAAGAAGCTGACGTATCCAGACCGCTTCGGCCACTGCATGAGCAATCGCCCGGTATTCTGCTTCCGCCGATGACCTGGAAACTGTAACCTGCCTTTTCGAAGACCAAGAAACAAGATTATGACCCAAATAAACACAAAAGACGGATGTGGACCATCAAGTATCTGGACAACCTGCCTAGTCTACATCAGAATAAATTGTCAAGCTTGTAGGAGTAGAAGAATTAAGAAGTAGACCATGGTCGAGAGTGCCTTTGAGATAGCGAAGAATTCGTTTGGCATGAGAAAGGTGGGGAAAACGAGAATCATGCATATACAAGCAAGCTTGTTGAACAGAATAAGAAATATTAGGACGAGTGAGAGTAGCATATTGTAGTGTCCCTGTGAGACTGCGATAGAATGTAGAATCGGGAACATGATCACCATCCGCCGACAGTTTGGCACCGATGTCAGCAGGGGTATGGCTGGGCTAACAGTCAAGCATGCCAGCATGAGATAAGAGATCGATAATTTATTGTCGTTGAGAAAGAAAGAGAGTGGAAGAATTTCGAGAAGCGGTAACACCGAGAAAATGATGAAGTGGTCCTAAATCAGTCATAGAGAATTCCTGATTGAGAAGGGTGATAATATGGCTAAAAAAGGAGTTGGAGGAGGCAGTTAGAACTATATCATCGACATAGAGAAGAAGATAAGCGGTTTGAGTAGAAGAGCAAAAAATAAAGAGAGAGGAATCGGATTTAGAGGGAAGGAAACCTATAGTTTGAATAAAAGTGGCGAAGCGTTGAAACCATGCACGTGGTGCTTGTTTGAGGCCATAAAGAGACTTTTGGAGAAGACACACAAAGTCAGGATGGAAAGAATCTACAAAGCCAGAGGGTTATTGACAATAGAAGGTCTCATTGAGAGTGCCGTGCAGAAAAGCATTTTTAACATCAAGTTGATGAATCGGCCATGAGGAAGATATAGCAAGACCGAGAATAATGCGAATAGTACTTGGTTTGATAATAGGTGAACAGGTTTGATCAAAGTCAATCCCTTGCTGTTGAGAAAAACCCCGGCATACCCAATGAGCCTTGTATTATGCAAGAGACCCATCAGAATTATATTTGTGGCGAAAAACCCACTTGCCTGAAACAACGTTGGCGCTGGGAAGTTTAGGAACGAGAGTCCATGTATTATTTTGAAGAAGGGCATCGAACTCATCACGCATGTCATAATGCCAAAGAGGATCTATAAGATCTCGTTTGTAGGAGGTAGGAATTGGGGAAATATTTGGGGTGGCATTGAGGTTAAGAAAACGGTGAGGAACATGAAAGCCCTTTTTACCACGAGTACACATTACATGATGATTAGCGGGAATAGTGACGGGAACGGCGTGAGGAGGAAGTTGTGGAGTGGGAGAGTTACTCGGAGTACGAGCGGCGCTAGTAGGATACGGGCTAGGTGTGTCTGATCCTGCAGAGGACATGGTGGTGGTGGGCGAGGACCCGGCGGGAGATCCTGCCGCGGAGCCTCGACAGGCTGGTTGGCTGCCACAGCAGAGGTGACCGCGGGCACGAAGGTGGGGATAAGGGAGCGCGGTGTGATCATATGTTGGGTAGGCGGGGAAGAAGTAGGCGTAGACGACTGAACGATGGAGTATGGAAAAGTATTTTCGTCGAATATGACATGACGTGAGACAAGAACACGTCCAGAAGAGGGCCCAAAACATCGAGAGCCTTTGTGATCATCGGAGGGTCCGAGATAAATACATGGTAATGAGCGAGGAGAAAGTTTGTTAGGGGCGGTGCAGGTGGTGTTGGGAAAACAAAGACAACCAAAAACACGCAATTCAGAATAGTCGGGATGATGTAGGAAGAGAGACGGAAAGGGAGTATACAGTGGACACGTTTTGGTTAGTCAGATGTTGAGGAGATATGTTGCCGTGGGAAGGGCTTCAGCCCAAAACCGAGGGCGGAGAGAGGCTTGAATGAGTAAAGTACGGAGTATGTAATTGATGGATCATAAGGATCGTTCGGCTTTACTGTTTTGCAGAGAAGTGTATGGACAAGAAAAACGTAAGAGAATGCCTTGAAAGAGAAAGAAAGAACTATTTTTGGTATTGTCAAACTCTCGGCCATTGTCACAGTGGATAAAATGTATGGAAAGGACGAAGTGTGTAAGAACATATCGCCAAAATTTTAAAAAAATTCAGTGCACATCGGATTTGGCGCGAATAGGGAAAAGGTCCATATGTAGTGAGAATAATCATCAAGAATAACAAGATAGTATTTGAAACCAGGAACACTACGAATCGGAGAGGTCCATAGGTCATAATGCAATAACTCAAACGGAAAAGTACTATAGGTAGTTAATATGCCAAAAGGTAATCTAACATGTTTTCCGCATTGACAGGCATTACAAATAGAGGGATCATGAGAAGAACTAGAACTATCAATAGGGAGACTAATTCTTGAAGCAAGGACGACATAGTATTTTTGTTGGGGTGGCTCAGCCGACGGTGCCAAAGGTCGACAGAGGTGTGCATGGCTTGAGGTGTGGAAGATGGTCCGCCATGTAGAGGATAGATATCGCCCGAGCTATTGTAGCGAGCGAAGACCTCCGCCGTTTTCAGATCCTTCACAGATAAACCAAACGGGTCAAACTCTAAAGAAACGTCGTTGTCGATAGTAAAACGACGAACAAATATGAGATTTTTTATTAAAGATGGAGCAAAAAGAATATTGCGTAAAAGAAAATTTGTGTGGATATTAGTGATGTATGATTGGCCGGCACAAGATATAGGAAATGAAGAACCATCACCAATAGTTATAGAGGAAAAAGGGGAAGAAGAACAAGTTGACAGAAAATCCATATTTGAAGACATGTGCGAAGATGCACCAGAATCGAAAATCTAATCCGTACTTTCGTGGTTGTTGAGCGTGAAATTGTTCATGGCAGCGATGAAGTAGGCTTGGTCCCAGCTTGGTGGAGCAGTTGATGAAGCGGTTGATGGCGATGGCGGAGGCATGAACGGTAGTGTCGGAGGAGCCCCGTACATGTGGTTCATTGGCGTCGAGGATGGCATGTAGTATTGTGGTGCGTGGGGCGCCATGTAGGACGTCGGTGGATCTTGGGAGGTGTAGACCTGCTGCGGAGGTCAAGCTCCAAGAGGCCCTGGCGAGCCTATGGATGGACGAAGACCAGGACTCCATGTCCCGGTGTAGGCCGGTGGGGACCGTAGGGAGAAGGATGAAGGAAATATGCCCTAGAGGCAATCATAGAGATGATTGTATTTCATGTGTATCCATGAGTTATTATAATGTTCCTTGAATATCCATATACCAGGCAACTTGTATTGATTGGCAATTATGTGAATTGTTTGTGAAACTCTTTACTTGTATGGTTATCTAATAATTGTCCCTAGTCGGAGTTCATGCGAGGACACACGTGAATATTAGACTAGCACATCGATTGGTTAATGACTATGTTTCGTAAGTCATTGACATGGAGATGTCAGACCAATGATGTGGACACATGTTATGAACATGGGGTTGGACTGACCCAACATGAGACTAGCAATAATACTTGCAGCTCTCTCTACACATCGTGTACGTTTTGTCCTTAGACCTGAGATTGTCGCATGTACTTGAGATGTGGATCGACCTACTTTGGGGCTATCAAACACTACTCCGTAACTGGGTAGTTATAAAGGTAGCTTTCGGGTTTGTCCTAATACATGCTGCAAGGCATCAGTCAATCAAGATGGGATTTGCCCCTCTCTACTTGAGAGAGATATCTCTGGGCCCCTCGAGTGATCGGATCCAGAAATGCATGGCCGTGCTACATATGGTTAAGAGTTAACCTAGTAAAGGGATTCTGAATCACAGTATCGAGAAAGAGAGGTCAGCTTAGAGCTAGACCAAATATCGTGAGGCAAAGGGAAAGACATGTACTCAACCTTGTGATGGTTCGTCTGAATGATCTTTATATGCGTTTAGGAGTTGGCACGTCTTGCTAGAGGCCGCTACCAACTATTGACGGAGTAAGTGTACTCGCGTCATGTCTATACGTGTATGAACCTATAGGGTCACACACTTTAGGGGCTGGAAGCCTAATGAGGATTGGATCCGAATTAGACCAGGCTTAGGCTGCTAATGGGCTGCTAATGTAGAAGCCCACCAGGGATGCCTATATAAGAGGGAGTGAGGCGAGCTGAAAAGGAGAGAGCATTCCACCCAGCCGCCACTCCTCTTCCGCCTGTGTTGCACGCGCAGACCTAGCAGTCTGGCGTGTGACGACTTCCACTCCGGACGTGTGGATACCTCGGAGGTGCTGCATCTATAGCACTTGGACGAGCCGCGCAAAAGGGAGCTGCTCGTGGGACGAGGACGAGGAGGAGACGTAGAACATCTACACTGCCGCAACGTGCTTCATCGAGTTCCGCACCTGCGCGTCTAGCGGTAATCCCGTGATCTATGACAATAGTATTCCTGGTTGACGCGGTAGAAATTTTTGATTTTACGCTAGTGTAGCCTACCCGTGACCCTACAGTGGTATCAGAGCCGATGCTATTCAGTCATAGGTTCGGGAAGTTTGCATATGGTGATATGTAGATTGATATGAATGATATGATCGTTTGTATGGCGGTGTTTCTGGATTGATCTATGATCTTAATTTCCGTGATCGTGATTCTAAGGTCGTCGAACGACTTACCCCTACCGGTCGTTTTCCGCCATCGGGGTAGACAGTGACACATAAATCCTTCTGAATCACGCGAAGATCAATATGATTGATCGAATCAGGAATTAAATCTGAATCGACGTACCGTGATCAAAGGAGTTTGGTCAAATCGGAACTATGGTCGGTTTATGGTAAATTGGATTTGCCAATCAAAATCCTTATAGAAAATTGTATAGATTTGATCTCTCGGTTTATGGTTAAAGGTACCGCGAGGGGCGCTGCCCCTTCGAACCCCGCAGGGGGAGACCCCCTAGCCCCCCCTTAGTCGCAGCCCCCTTTTTGTATCTCGTTAAGGTTCATAGGTGGTACGATTTCACATGATCCGGTAGAATGCGATTCTATGCACAACTTGTTTTTGCAGGATTTATGTGATCAGTATGGCCCAAAAATGTATGTGATGCATGTATGTATTTTTTCATGACCTGCGTGTCGTGAGTTGGGCAACACGGCTGGAGCCATATGTGTTGTCAATTATTGTAATGGCCTGCGTGCCAACTTGTGATGATCCCAATACCATGTAATTTTGATTACTAGATGTTAGGAGTAATAGCTTGTATTAGTTCTTGGAGAACTCATCACTTGGAGGATGGCTCGCATAGAGCATGAAGATGGAGATCATCATGGTGGACAGGTTCTATGGCGATGGAGATCACCATGAGAAAATGGGCCATACTGTATCACATCTATGTGAATGCTATTCTTATACGTTTTACTACTATGCATGCTTAGATGATAGAAGTAGAACGATCCCTCACAAAGTTTAAGTTAAACCATGCCCTCCCAACCAAACCTTGCACCATCCTATGCCATGTACAATCGTTGGTGGGTCTATGAAATTAGGGTGCCACGGTTTTCCTTGGCTGGATGGGTTTGTATCGGATACCTACACGCATAAGGGTTGGTGAGCTTAACAAGGTCATCTTAACAGTTAAGGACCTTGGGGCATAAAGGTTGGGCGCCTAGTTTTGACATAGAGATGTCACCCAACAACAAGAGTCATATGTGATATGATTAGCAAAGGTTGCTTACCGATTTACCTTGTCTTCTAGCAGTGATGCTAAAGCTCACTAGTCGACTTGTTAATTGTGGATCTTGAATCACTTAGTATCAATAGAGGGATGTTGATTTAAGTGGGAGTATATGCTATTAAATTGTTTAATATGTTTTACTCTTTCATGGTTACATGGCTTAGTATTTTGCATATTTTTTTGTTGTAGATCAATGGCACCGAACAATTCATCACCTTTTGCTTTGCGTTCGATTCTTGAAAAGGATAAACTAAATGGAACAAACTATTCGGACTGGGTCCGTAACCTGAGAATTGTTCTCAGGGCTGAGAAAAAGGAAACTGTTCTGGATACCCCAATCCCGGATGAACCTGCTGATAATGCAACTGCTACCCTTAAGAATGCCTACAAGAAAGCATGTGATGAATCTCTTGAGGTCAGTTGTCTTATGCTTGCATGCATGGAACCTGATCTTCAAAAACAGTTTGAGGATCAGGAAGCGTACGATATGATCGTTGCGCTTAAGGACATGTTCCAGACTCAGGCTAGGACTGAGAGGTACAATGTCGCTAAGTCCTTTGTGGAATGCAAGCTGGCAGAGGGAGCAGCTGTAGGCCCCCATGTGATCAAAATGGTTGGTTACAGTCAGACTTTGGAAAAGCTTGGTTTTCCATTAGGCCAAGAGTTGGCCACTGACTTCATTTTGGCATCTCTTCCATCTAGCTATGGGCATTTCATTTCGAACTACCATATGCATGGGGTGGAGAGGGGCCTTAATGAATAATGTGGGATGCTGAAAACAGCAGAATGTGACATTAAGAAGTGTGCAGGGCATAGCCATGTGATGGCTGTGCAGAACAAGCCTAGCTTCAAGAAAAAGGGCACTTCTTGGCAGAAGAAGAAGGGCAAGGCTAAGGATACGATCCCTAAGCCAAACCCTGCACCCAAGCAAAAGGCTGGTCCTGCAGGAGACACTGAGTGTTTCTTTTGTCACGAATATGGCCACTGGAAGAGAAACTGCAGCAAGTACCAGGCTTCTTTGAAGAAAAGTGGAAGTAAGAGTACTTCCCACTCAGGTACACTTGTTGTAAATGTTGTGGACATTTTTCTCGCAGATTCTTATGTTAACTCTTGGGTATTTGATACCGGATCGGTTGCTCATATTTGCAATTCGATGCAGGGGCTAATAAGGACTAGAGAAGTGCAAAAAGGCGAAGTGGATTTTCGCGTCGGAAATAAAGCAAGGGTTGCTGCATTGTTCGTCGGCGTCATGCAACTTCACCTTCCGTCAGGATTTATCATGGAGTTGAATAATTGTTATTACATTCCTAGTATGGGTCGAAACATTTTATCACCTTCATGTTTGATGAGGGATGGTTATTCATTCGCGAGTACAAACAATGGTTGTGTAATCTCTAAGAATGCTATGTTTGTGGCTGATGCTCCCATTGTGAATGGGTTATTTATTTTAAATCTTGATAATGCATGTGTTTACAATGTTAGTGCTAAAAGGCTTCGGCCAAATGATTTGAGTCCTACCTATCTATGGCATTGTCGTTTGGGGCATATAAGTGAAAAGCGCATGAAGAAGCTCCATGGTGATGGTCTTGTAACTTCGTTTGATTTTGAATCATACGAGACATGTCAAGCTTGTTTACTTGGAAAGATGACCAAGACGCCTTTTACGGGGTTTCCCGAGAGAGCGACAGACTTGTTGGAACTCATACATACTGATGTATGTGGACCAATGAGCACGACAGCCAGAGGAGGATATCACTACTTCATTACTTTCACTGATGATTTCAGTAGATATGGCTATGTCTACTTGATGAAGCATAAGTCTGAAACTTTTGAAAAGTTCAAAGAGTTTCAAAATGAGGTAGAGAATCAACGTGGCAAGAAAATAAAGGCCTTGCGATCTGATCGTGGAGGCGAATATTTGAGTCACGAGTTTAGCAATCATCTTAAGAGTTGCGGAATTGTTCCACAGCTCACGCCGCCCGGAACGCCTCAAAGAAACGGGGTCTCTGAACGGCGTAATCGAAC
Source organism: Avena eriantha (assembly GCA_910589775.1). Classification (NCBI taxonomy): domain Eukaryota; kingdom Viridiplantae; phylum Streptophyta; class Magnoliopsida; order Poales; family Poaceae; genus Avena; species Avena eriantha. The sequence goes on from OU342745.1 coordinate 474,796,213, forward strand.
TTTGTTGGACATGGTTCGATCGATGATGAGCCAGTCGGATTTACCATTATCATTTTGGGGTTACGCGCTAGAAACAGCAGCTTTCACACTAAATAGGGTACCATCTAAATCCGTAGTTAAGACACCATATGAGATGTGGACTGGAAAGAATCCCAGTTTGTCTTTTCTAAAGATTTGGGGTTGTGATGCATTTGTCAAGCGACTTCAGTCGGACAAGCTAACACCCAAATCGGATAAGTGCATTTTTGTGGGATACCCAAGGGAAACCTTAGGGTATTACTTCTACAACCGAGAAGAGGGCAAAGTGTTTGTCGCTCGTAGCGGTGTTTTCCTAGAGAAAGAGTTTCTCACAAAGGGAACGAGTGGAAGGTCGGTGCGACTTGAAGAAGTTCAAGATGAGCCAGTTGGGGATGCTTCTACGAGTGATGCTATTGTAGCAGAACAAGTTGAGGAACCCGTGGCAATAGAAGCACCACAACCACGAAGGTCGGCGAGGCTCCGCGAAGCGCGAGAGTTATTATTGTTAGACAATGATGAGCCTGCGACCTATGCAGAAGCGATGGTGGACCCAGACTCTGAGAAATGGCTGATTGCCATGAGATCCGAGATAGAGTCCATGGGAGACAATCAAGTTTGGAACTTGGTTGACCTGCCTGATGGTTTTAAAGCCATCGAGTGCAAGTGGATCTATAAGAAGAAGATTGATATGGATGGAAATGTTCACATCCATAAAGCTCGACTTGTTGCAAAAGGTTTTCGACAAGTTCAAGGAGTTGACTACGACGATACTTTCTCGCCCGTAGCGATGCTTAAATCTATACGGATCATTCTAGCCATTGCTGCACATTTCGATTATGAGATATGGCAGATGGACGTCAAGACGGCTTTCTTAAATGGAATCCTTTCTGAGGACGTGTATATGATGCAGCCCGAAGGTTTTGTCGATCCAAACAATGCTGGAAAGGTATGCAAACTTCAAAAGTCTATTTATGGGCTGAAGCAAGCATCTCGGAGTTGGAACATTCGATTTGATGAAGTTGTAAAGGAGTTTGGCTTCACCAAAAACGAACAAGAACCTTGTGTGTATAAGAAAGAAAATGGGAAATCACTTGTGTTTCTAATCTTATATGTGGATGACATATTATTGATTGGAAATGACATTCCTATGCTCGAGTCTGTTAAGACCTCATTGAAAAATAGTTTTTCTATGAAGGACTTGGGAGAAGCGGCATATATTCTGGGTATCAAGATCTATAGAGATAGATCAAGGAGGCTAATTGGATTAAGCCAGAGTACGTACATTGACAAAGTGTTGAAACGGTTCAGCATGGAAGAGGCTAAGAAGGGGTTCTTGCCCATGTCTCACGGCATTAAACTCAGCAAGACTCAGTGTCCTTCGACCACTGATGAGCGAGAATGCATGAGTAGGGTTCCATATGCTTCGGCTATTGGATCCATCATGTATGCAATGACATGTACTCGCCCAGATGTTTCCTATGCTCTAAGTGTTACGAGCAGATACCAGGCTGATCCAGGTGAGATTCACTGGACAGCGGTAAAGAATATCCTTAAGTACTTGAGAAGGACTAAGGATATGTTCCTAGTTTATGGAGGTGAGGTTGAACTCAGTGTAAAGGGTTACACAGATGCGAGTTACCTTAATGACTCAGACGACTCGAAATCGCAATCAGGTTATGTGTTTGTCATGAATGGTGGTGCTGTGAGCTGGAAAAGTTCCAAGCAAGATACAGTGGCCTCCTCTTCAACAGAAGCTGAATATATTGCTGCCTCGGAGGCTGCAAAGGAAGCTGTTTGGATTAGGAATTTCCTGATCGCTCTTGGTGTGGTTCAGGGCTCGTCCAATCCCTTGGACGTTTATTGTGACAACAATGGTGCTATTGCACAAGCCAAAGAACCTAGACAGCACCAGAAGAACAAACATATTCGCATGCGCTACCATCTGATTCGTGAGTTCATTGATGAAGGTAGTGTCATGTTATGCAAAATACATACGGACTCAAATGTTGCTGATCCCTTGACTAAGCCACTCCCGCAGCCTGCGCATGAAGCGCACACAAGAGCAATAGGTATTAGATACTGTCTAGATTGACTCTAGTGCAAGTGGGAGACTGAAGGAAATATGCCCTAGAGGCAATCATAGAGATGATTGTATTTCATGTGTATCCATGAGTTATTATAATGTTCCTTGAATATCCATATACCAGGCAACTTGTATTGATTGGCAATTATGTGAATTGTTTGTGAAACTCTTTACTTGTATGGTTATCTAATAATTGTCCCTAGTCGGAGTTCATGCGAGGACACACGTGAATATTAGACTAGCACATCGATTGGTTAATGACTATGTTTCGTAAGTCATTGACATGGAGATGTCAGACCAATGATGTGGACACATGTTATGAACATGGGGTTGGACTGACCCAACATGAGACTAGCAATAATACTTGCAGCTCTCTCTACACATCGTGTACGTTTTGTCCTTAGACCTGAGATTGTCGCATGTACTTGAGATGTGGATCGACCTACTTTGGGGCTATCAAACACTACTCCGTAACTGGGTAGTTATAAAGGTAGCTTTCGGGTTTGTCCTAATACATGCTGCAAGGCATCAGTCAATCAAGATGGGATTTGCCCCTCTCTACTTGAGAGAGATATCTCTGGGCCCCTCGAGTGATCGGATCCAGAAATGCATGGCCGTGCTACATATGGTTAAGAGTTAACCTAGTAAAGGGATTCTGAATCACAGTATCGAGAAAGAGAGGTCAGCTTAGAGCTAGACCAAATATCGTGAGGCAAAGGGAAAGACATGTACTCAACCTTGTGATGGTTCGTCTGAATGATCTTTATATGCGTTTAGGAGTTGGCACGTCTTGCTAGAGGCCGCTACCAACTATTGACGGAGTAAGTGTACTCGCGTCATGTCTATACGTGTATGAACCTATAGGGTCACACACTTTAGGGGCTGGAAGCCTAATGAGGATTGGATCCGAATTAGACCAGGCTTAGGCTGCTAATGGGCTGCTAATGTAGAAGCCCACCAGGGATGCCTATATAAGAGGGAGTGAGGCGAGCTGAAAAGGAGAGAGCATTCCACCCAGCCGCCACTCCTCTTCCGCCTGTGTTGCACGCGCAGACCTAGCAGTCTGGCGTGTGACGACTTCCACTCCGGACGTGTGGATACCTCGGAGGTGCTGCATCTATAGCACTTGGACGAGCCGCGCAAAAGGGAGCTGCTCGTGGGACGAGGACGAGGAGGAGACGTAGAACATCTACACTGCCGCAACGTGCTTCATCGAGTTCCGCACCTGCGCGTCTAGCGGTAATCCCGTGATCTATGACAATAGTATTCCTGGTTGACGCGGTAGAAATTTTTGATTTTACGCTAGTGTAGCCTACCCGTGACCCTACAAAGGAGTCGACCATGGCATAGGCCATGCCTGAACAAGACCCGTCCATGGATCGTGTTATGGCTGCCAGGTTGGCGAGGGGGCCACGATAGAGGGAGGTGTCAGTGCTGGTGGTGTTGGCACTGGAGGGGCCGACGTTGGAGGGGCCGACACTGGAGCAGGTGGCCGAGGTTGAGGAGGCCGATACACTGGGCTCTTGCTGCGGTAGTTCAGGCTCGGTCACCATCCAGGAGGGGCCGTCGAGGGTGCAGCAGGAGTCGGCAGGAGTGGTGGGCGAGCCACGGTGCGAAACACATGAGGAGGACGAGCAGCCTTGCGTGCTTGATTCTGGGCCTCGAGTTGCAAATAGATCGCACCTCGGAGAAGCTTGGGTAGGGTTTCAGCAGAGGGATGAAGGCAACTTGCTTCTCAAATTGTTCGCCTAGACCGACGAGGAGGGCGTTGATGAGGGCACGGTCGTCCACGGGATCACCGAGCTCCCGAAGTTCTTCGCCGATGGCCTTGATGCGTTGGCAAAAGACGGTGACGTGGGAATCGCCTTGAGTGCTGGTACGAAGCTCGATGTGGAGAGTGTTGCCGCGTGAATGGGAGTTGTCCTGGAAAAGCTACTAGAGGGCAGTCCAAAGTTGCGCTGTCGTGGCGTCATCGGTGGAGACTAGGTTGAAGAGCTTGGCAGAGATCCTAGTGTAAATCCATTGCATGACGGTGAGGTCGTCCTTGACCCAGCGCGGATCGGCGGGCCGCAGCGTAGAGGCGAGGTTGATATGATTGCGGAGTCCGCAGCGACCAAGATGAACGTGGAAGAGGTGGCGCCAATGATAAAAATTGTGCTTGGAGAGATCGAGGACGATCAGGACGAAGGGAGAGAAGTCGGCGATCGTGTCGGCTAGGGTAAGTTGTGGAGGCTATGGGTTTTGGTAGGGAATTTGGTGGAGAGTAGAGGTGGAGGAGGAAGATAGAGGTGCGCCGGCGGCGCGGGCTTCAGCCGGCGTCCAGAGTGGACAAGTCGGGGTCGGCAGTGGCGGAGTTGGCGGAGCCATCTAGGTGCGCAAAAACCTAGACGTCTGATACCATGATAATTTGGGATAATAATAACTTGTATTGATTTGAACAATAGTACAAAGTTTATATAGAAGAGAGGAGGGGGGTCGGCCAGCCCTAAACCGACTTAGGACTAGAGTCCTACTATAACTCTAACTCAATTCTAATAGAAGCCTGTCAAACTTCACTTCATTCGGCCTCATGTTACCTTCAAAATTCTCCAATAGTACTGGATGGAAGCCTACCATCCAAGACGCCCCTCCCATATGGGATCTACATCTCTCTTGGACTCTAGGGTAGCCACAAACACATTCTCCCAAAAGGCCGGAACCAAGACAACGGTGGCGGCGACGAGGACCCAAGACGCCAGCAACCAAAGTAAGGATGAGTCGACTGACCAGCCCTCCATTTTTCAACCTCAAGGTAGCTCAAGTCGTACCGCTTCCCGCAGGCGAGGATGTTGGCCTCCTCAAGGTTGCTAGAATTTCCTGCCAGGAAACTAACGAACTGGACCTAGAAGCAGGTCCAACCGCACCACCACATTCTTGAGCAAATACGACCACTCGAGAAGTATGCACTACTAGGAAACAATTTATAGGTAGACAAGATATTCTGTGGCGCATATGTAAAACCATGCGCCACAAATATGTATCAGTGACGCACGTGAAAATATGCGCCACGGAAGTTTGGCACTTCAGTGGCGCACGGAACCAATATGCGCCACAGAAGTCCACATTTATGTGGCGCATACGTATGCGCCACAGAAAGTGATGATTCTGTGGCGCATATAGACGTATGCGCCACAGAAAGTTGATGGGACGAAGCACCAAAAAAAGGGGAGAGAAACTTCGGTGGCGCATATGTCCATATGCGCCTGGTATATGCGCCACAGAACAAGCAAAAACAGATCCCCCCTCCCCCCCACGTGGATCACCTTTTCAGTTTTGTAAAAAAATAAACAAAAATGATAGAAACTTCAAAAAAATAATTCCTTTGAGTTGTAGTTTGATTTTAGGTTATAGATGTAGACAAAATTGAAAAACTTGAATTTCGATGTATTTTGCAAAAATAGGTCATGGCACGGTAAAACGGCTATAACTTTTGCATACGATGTCAGAAAAAAATCTTTAACCTATCAAAATGATCGTCTCGAAATCCTACTAGAATCCAACGCCTATGGCCATTCTCGATTTTACAGAATCCCCAAATTCGAAAAGAGTAAAAATTTATTTAGGGTAGAACTGCAAAAAATAAAAAAGGGGGTGAAACTTATGTGGCACATTTCTCCCATATGCGCCACAGAAGTCTTGGGCGGGATTCGAAATTTGAATCCTGCCGGTGCCCTTCTCCCTCTCTTTTTCCTTTTTCTCCCCCACTTCTTCTCCCCTCCTCACTTCTCCTCCCCTCCACACTTCTCCCCTTCTCCTCCCTCCGACCACCTCCTCCGACAACCTCCTCCTCCTCCGGTGACCTCCTCCTCCTCCTCCACCACCACCTACTCCAACGACCTCCTCCTCCTCCACCACCAACTCCCGCGAACTCCTCCTCTTCCTCCTCCTCCTCCTCGACCACCAACTCCGGCGACCTCCTCCTAGCCCTCCTCCAGCCACCACCACCACCACCACCACAACCACCACCTCCGGCCAGATCTAGATCTAGCCCGGGTTTTTTTTTTGAAATTTGAAAAAACTTCTGTGGCGCATATTGGCCATATGCGCCACAGAAGTTTGAGATCTGGCCCGCCTTTATTTAAAATTTGGGAAAAATCTTATGTGGCGCATATTGTCCATATGCGCCACAGAAGTTTGAGATTTATGTGGCGCATTTCAATATGCGCCACAGAAGATAGTTATCGGTGCCGAGGTATCAGTGGCGACTAGGAAATGCGCCACGGATAGTGAAAAAAAGGTGCGCCACTGATAAGCTGTTTCCTAGTAGTGATGGGACCACACAACAGCCGTGTAGTCGAGTGATGATTTGTAAGGCCGGAGCTCGAACATAGCTACCGTGTAGTCGGCCGGCTCGAGGGTTTTGTCGAAGTAGGTGTGAATTTAAGCCCGACCTTTCAGACCGCCGGGCAGCGGCCGAGCATGTGGAGCTCCCGGCATCGGTGCGGTCATCCTGATAGCCAGAGACCTCCTCAACATCCAGAAGCTCTAGGTTGGGGAAGTTGCGAATGAGCCCCTATATATTTATATGTTTCTTTTGTGATTGCATTGACGATAATGTCGGCGATGGAGAAGACAGTCAGCTTGAGGACACCAGCATGGTGTGGAAATTGTAGAACCCTAAAATATTCTGGTGTCTTCATTGGTTGACCCTCGTGGGTATATATAGACGTACATGGAGGGGATACACTTGGAGTAGAAGAAGATGAGTCCTAGTCTATCTCTAAGTTCTATACATATTCTAACATTTCCCCTCAGTCGTAGCGGGAGAGAAGCGGACGTTTGCGACTGGATTTGAATTCCGCCAACTTCTCCTCCATGTCATCATCAATTGCATCTTTGATGATCTTGGCCAACACCTAGGGCAGTGACTGTGTCCCCTTCTGGTGCCTCTCTTTCCTCCCTCAGTCACAGCGGGAGTGTCATGGACGCAAGCGATGGCGCGAACGTTGTTGACTAGAATTGTTGCCGATGTATAGCTATAGACATTGTTGTTGATATCGATGTCGAGATAGTCGATTGTGATGTAGCCGTGATCGAGGTGGGTATGGTCGATGTCATAGTCGTCGTAGTGGTGTGGCCGCCATTGCCAGAGGCGCAAAAAATTGCTCGTTTTTTGTTGTTGTTGTTGACAGAGCTACAGTTGTGGACGTTTTGCACCTTGTAGAGGTACCGCCGGGGGCATCTCGCGGACACGGTCATAGGTGAGACCACCAGTTTTGCCAGGACTGGAGGAAGTCACCGAGCACACACGGTTTTGCCAGAACCGTATGCGCGGTCGTAGGAGCATCACAATTGTGATGTTGGTTTATTGATGCAGTCGTATGTGTCGTGGACGCGGTCGATGTCGTCGTCGGGGTTGTGGACGCGGCCAATACCGTTGTCGTGCCTTGCAGTTATACTGTCAGAGGACGTCGTAGATGTATGTCCATCATGTGGACGGGTATAGTAGTGGCGGTAATGTGTTGACGAAGATGTTGATGTAGACCTTGACAATGATGTGTCGGCGATGTCGCAGCAGACGTCACAACGATGATCGTTTCTTTAAGGCGTCCCTTATGGCGACGATGGTGTCGATGTCATGCTGCATGTGAGAAGTCGACGAAGTCGTGTCCCACACTGGCCTGGCGTGTGGATGATGTTGATGTCGCTACTCGTGGATGCTCGATGAAGATCTTGGCTCGTAGCCTGGTGGTGTCGTACAACTTGATGTAGTTGTTCGGCTTGGTGCAGTGCAGATCAGTACGGCTTGATGTAGACACGTCTTGGCATGTGGGAGGTCGTCGACGATCTTGGCCAGTCGACATATGATGTAGTCGATCGGCATGTGAACGCGACGATCGGCGCTTGGTTCGGTCACCAAAAGCTTGGCTGGTTTGTCTCTAGTGCATGGCGTTGGTGCTATCTCCTGCTGATCCTCTCGTGGAGCTGCCTTGGGACATGATCAGCGTGATGTTGCTGTTTGTCGGGCCATGTGTGGGTGCGACATGGAGTAGGAACATAGTAGTACGTACTCTACTTATTCCACGCGGCAAAGATAAGAATGTGAGAGGCTTCCCATGCTCTGCTTATTCTAATCGATCGAAGAAAACAAGAAAATAGTACGTACTAGGAAAAGCGGTGCTCTGAGGATAAGAACCTGTCGTGGGAATTTAACCTGGCTAAGCATGGTAGCTAATAAACCAAACACGTCACAACACTTCTTTTTTAGAAAAGAAAATAAAAGGCAATTAAGTGTCCCAATACATTATATCATTAGTCTAATTTATTATGCAATTTCTCAGCCCATTTTCCACGTTTCCTCAGAAATTCTATGTGATGTGACCAATTTACACACTATTTGCTTTTATGTGATTGTCAAGGCAAGATTAATCTCTTTACAATAAACTTTACCTGGGACAAGCTAAAAGCATGTGTAAAAAGGACTCGTCCTTCGGACGAAGCTTGTTCTACCAACTTCTCTAGAACTATATCCCCGGCGTGTGACCAAGGATGATTTTTGCCGGAAACACCTTGATCAGATAAATATGTTCCCCGCCGCCACCAATTTGATACCCTCACAATGAGACCATGAACAATCTCTCAGCAAGAGGCATGTAAAAATCAGCACATGACGAAATATCATATAGTTTGGATCGAACGGCGGTGGCTGGAATGGTGACGACTATAGGATCATCATCTTTGACGAAGTATTCAACTTCATGAAGTTGAATGTGCATGTATGCGGGCTAATGTCGATGGCAAGATGAACGAACTAGCCAATGCCACTGGCACAATGCTAACGCGTTGCGGAGGCAACTCAAGACTAAAGCAAGAATGTCGATTTGAAAGCTAGAGCCATGGGTATACTATATGGGCTAGAGCCAGAACTTTGAAAGCGTTTCGAAAATGGCAATGCCTTTGATACCATGGGTGCATTGGAAATGATTTTCGATATCCATGCTGTCCTAGAGAGTTATAATGCTTCTAAAAAATTCTCTAGCTGCATGATGGAAGAGAACAACTCCGTTAGTGAGCACTTACACAAATGTCTGGGTACGCCGATAGGCTTGTGTCCTTGGGAATACGATTCCCATTGACTTAGGCATACGGCATGTTCTCCAATATCTGCCACCTAGCTACAAGAGCTTCGTGATGAACTATAACATGCAGGAAATGAAGAAGTCTCTCCCCGAGTTTTTGTCCATGCTTAAGACTGCGGAAGTGGAGATTAGGAAAGAGCATCAAGTGTTGATAATCAATAAGACCACCGGTTTCAAGAAAGACAAGAAGGATAACCAGAAGAGGAAGAAGGGTGGCAAATCTGTTGCCGCGCCTGAACGAAATCCTGAGCTGCCCCTAAGTCTGATACCGAGTGCTATTATTGTAAGGGGTACTAGCCATTGAAAGCACAATTGGCCCCAAGTATTTGGCGAATAACAAGGCCCAGCAGGGAAACAAAGGTATATATGATATACATGTTATTGATGTGTACTTGACTAGTACGGCGCAGTAGCACCTGGGTATTCGATACTGGATCGGTTGCTAATATATGTAACTCGAATCAGGGGCTGCAGAACAAGCGACCGCTAGCAAGGGGTGGGGTCAAGATGCGTGTCAGAAATGGATGAAGAGTTGATGAGATCGCCGTCGGAACGCTACCTCTCCACCTACCGTCGGATTAGTGATAAATCTAAATAATTGTTATTGGTGCATGCACTGAGCGTGAATAATGTATCCGGATCGTGTTTGATGCGAAATGGTTATTTATTTAAGTCCGAAAACAATAGTTGCTCGATTTATATGAATGATATCTTTTATGGTCATGCACCTATGATGAATAGTTTATTTTTTCTTGGATCTCGATAATACCATTAAACATATTTATAATGTTGATGCTAAAACGATTAAACTTGATGATGATATATCTGCATATATGTGGCATTGTCGTGTAGGTCATATAGGTGTTAAACGCATGAAGAAGCTCCATTCTGATGGACTTTTGAAATCACTTGATTTTGAATCATTTCATACATGTGATCCATGTCTTATGGGCAAGATGACTAGAACGCTATTTTCCAGTTCTATGGAACGGCGACAGATTTATTGGAAATCATACATACTAATGTATGTGGCCCAATGAGTGTGTCGGTGCGTGGTGAATATCGCTATTTTGTTACTTTCACGGATGATTTGAATAGATACGGGTATATCTATTTGATGAAGCACAAGTCTGAAACCTTTGAAAGTTTAAGGAATTTCGGAGTGAAGTGGAAAATCATCATAATAGAAAGATTAAATTTCTGCGGTCCGATCTGTGGAGGAGAGTATCTTAGTTACGAGTTTAGCGCACATATGAGAGATTGTGGAATAGTTTTACAACTCACACATGCCATAACACCACAACGTAATGGTGTGTCAGAATGTTGTAATCATACTTTATTAGATATGGTTCGATCTATGATGTCTTTGACTGACTTGCCACTATCATTTTGGGGTTATGCACTGGAAACCGCTGTATTCACTTTAAACTGGGCACCATCTAAATCCGTTGAAATGACACCGTAAGAATTTGTGGTTTGGAAAACAAAATTAAGCTGTCATTTCTTAAAGTTTGGGGATGCAATGTTTATGTGAAGAAACTTCATCCTGATAAAGTCAAACCCAAATCAGAAAAATGCGTCTTCATAGGATACCCTAAAGAAACAATTGGGTATTCCTTCTATCACGGATCCGAGGGAAAAATTGTTGCCAAGAATAGATCCTTTCTTGAGAAGGAGTTTCTCGCGAAAGATGTGAGGCAGTCGGAAGATAGAACTCGAAGAGGTTATCCGAACCTTCTCTTCATGAAACGGCGAGTGACACAAACGCCATAAACTATTCTGGAGTTTGACTTCACCGAATGAAGAGGGAACTAATGATAATGATCATGAAACTCCAAAAGAGGACACTACCGAACCTCACAGGTCAAGCAGGACACGTGCAGCTCCTGAACTGTATGGAAATCTTGTTATGAATTTCATGGTTGATGAATTAGATGACCCTGCGACGTATGAGGAGCAATGATGATCCCATATTCCAACAAATGGCTAGAAACCAATGAAATCCGAGATGGAATCCATGTACGAAAGCCAGTTTTGGACCTTGGTGGACTTACCACACGACCGAAAGGCCGTTCAGAATAAATGGATTTTAAAAAGAAAAACTGATGCTGATGGTAATGTGACCATCTATAAAGCTCGACTTGTCGCAAAGGGGTTTAGAAAAATTCAAGGAGTTGACTACGATGAGACATTCTCTCCCGTAGCAATGCTAAAGTCGATTAGGATTATGTTAGCAATTGCTACATATTTCAATTATGCGATATGGCAGATGGATGTCAAAACTGCATTCCTCAATGGTATTATTCAAGAAGAGTTGTATATGATACAACCAAAGGGTTTTGTCGATCCTAAGGAGACTGACAAGGTATGCAAGCTTCATCGAACCATCTATGGACTGAAGCAAACATCCCGGAGTTGGAATCTCCGCCTTGATGAGGTGATCAAAGAGTTTGGATTTGTCAAAACTTATGGAGAGGCTTGTATTTATAAGAAAGTGAGTGGGAGCAATGTGGCATTACTGATATTATATGTGGATGACATATTACTGATTGGAAATGATATAGATCTTTTAAACCGTGTTAAAAGTTATCTAAATAGCAAATTTTCGATGTAGGACCTTGGTGAAGCATCATACGTATTAGGCATAAGATCTATAGAGATAGATCAAGGAGCCTAATAGGGCTATCACAAAGTACATACCTTGATAAGATTTTAAAGATGTTTAAAATGGACGAAAGTAAGAAGGGATTCTTACCTATGTTGCAAGGCAAGACATTGAGTAAGACTCAAAGTCCGGCTATGGTGGAAGAAGAGGAATAATGGATAAGATCCCCTATGCTTCAGCCATAGTCTCTATAATGTACACCATGCTATGTACAAGACCGGATGTGGAAGATGCTATTAGTTTGACTAGTAGGTACCAATCTGATCCAGGTTTGCAACACTAGATAGCGGTCAAGAATATCCTTAAGTACTAAGAAGAACTAAGGAAATGTTTCTTGTATACGGAGGTGAATAAGAGCTGGTCGCTAATAGTTATGTTGACGTTAGCTTTGACACCGATCCGGATGACTCTAAGTCTCAATCCAGATACGTATTTCTCATGAACGGGGCAGCCGTTAGTTGGAGGAGCTCCAAACAAACTGTGGTGATAAGATCAACAATGGAGGCGGAATATATTGCTGCTTCGAAAGCATCGTAGGAAGCGGTTTGGATGAAGGAGTTCATAACCGAACTAGGTGTGGGTTCCTAGTGCATTGAACCCAATGGTGATCTATTGTGACAACAATGGAGCCATAGCCAACGCCAAGGAACCAAGGTCTCACAAGCATTCCAATCATATTAAGCGCCGTTTTCACTCCATCCGCGAGCACATGAAGGATGGAGATATAAATATTTGTAAAGTACATATGACTCTGAATGTAGTAGATCTGTTGACTAAAGTTCTCCCTAGAGCAAAACATGATCAACACCAGAACTCCATGGGTGTTAGATTTATCACTATGTAACTAGATTATTGTCTCTAGTACAAGTGGGAGACTGAAAGGAATATGTCCTGAGAGGCAATAATAAAGTTGTTATTATATGTATTCCAACTATATGATGGATGTTTATTTTACATGCTATAATTGTATTAATACGGAAACGTTAACACATGTGTGTTTAATAAACAAATAGAAAGTTCCTAGTTATGCCTCTCTTATAAACTAGCTCGTTGATTAACAAGATGATCAAGGTTTCCTGATTATGGACATTGGATGGTGTTAATAATGAGGTCAGAACATTAGTGGAATGATGTGATGGACATCCATCTGAAGTATAGCATTATGATATTGCTATAACATCATACGAAGTAATCCTAGTCCTTAGACCATGTGATCATGTCAATCACTAACACTGGAAGAGTATCTTGATAACATCAAACGTCATACCGTGAAAGGTGACTATAAAGGTGGGTTCAGTGCTACGGAGGTGTTATGTAGAGGCTCATGGATCAAGAGTGGGATTTGTCCATCCTGATGACGGATAGATATATTTGGACCCTCTCGGCGATATCACATTAAGATAGCTTGCAAGCAAGTGATGTGATCACTAGAATGTTATATCACGGGAACGAGAAAAGAGTGCATGTTGGCAACACGATCAAACTAGGTATGGAGATACCAATGATCGAATCTTGGACATGTAATATATCGTGAGACAAAGGGATTTGGTTTAGCATTAAAGGTTCTCAGGATCACATAAGTCATCGTTGAATGTGTGGGATTCAGTATGGATCTCTAGGTCCCGCTTCTGATTATTGATCTAAGAGGGGTCTCGATCATATCTGCATTATTCGCGAACCCAGGGGTGACACACTTAATGGATACCAACACCATTTGGAGCAAATATGTTTCAGACGAAAGAATTGCAAAGCGCTAGAATTATATCAATGGACACTAGAATTGTTCCGGATGAAATTGCTGAAATTGGTTCTGCATTTGATATTGAAATGTTGCAGGGGGTTTTATGTGAGTGTTTGTTAATTAAAGTAATTAACAAAATTCTGAATAGTTTTATTAAATGAGAGTTCCATTAAATTTAGTGGAAATTTAATACATGTGAGTGGATGTGTGAGTGTAGGCATGTTATGTGAGTGGAGCTTCCACCCACATGAATGGAGGAAGAGGTGGGGGCACCCTCCATGAGCGCTGGCCATGGGGAGGGGCTTCCCCCTCTCTTAAAAGGCCCCCTCTCACTCCTTCTACTTACACCTCCTTGCGAAGGATCTCTCTCCCCCTCTAGAGTTATTCCCCCATGGTCTCGGATCAGCGAGATACATGTTCCCGGTGGCATTTTGTCTGAAAGGAGTTGCTGCTTCCGCTGCATCGCTGGAACGATGAGGTGGAGGTTGTTCGGTGGCCTGAACATGTGTGCGATCACGGATCCGCTGCTGAGTTGTGGTGCTGGACTTCTTCTTGATCCTGAGATCGACAAGCGTTCGACTACATCATTCACGAGTTCAACCTTGTTACACTTTGTTGATCTAAAAGGGTATGTTCTATATGAATGTATATCCATCCGTTGCTTGTATCTAGTAGATAGATCTTGGCATACAATAGTTCTCATCGTAGAAAATTTTATGTTTTCTATGTTGCGAACCTAATAGTGGCCGTGGGACCGTTGCAAAGCGAGGATACGGTCCGCAAAGGGAGGTGGTTCTGGCCGCCTTTTGAGGCGGGGAAGAAGAGGACGTGGGTGAGCACGTCGTCGGAGAGATCTGAGAGCCGATCTGACGGAGCGGTTGCGATAGTCATGCATGCGTCAACCAAATTGAATTACTCCTCTGTCCTGGTTTAAAGGGCCTGCGCGTATACCTAGATCATTAATTTGACTAATAGAAAATAAATTATTTAACACAGTAATTATATCATTAGATAATTTAGATGTTATACTTTCTAATGGTATACCATTTATTTCAAATAGTTTATATTTTATTGAATAAATAAACCATCTAGGTATACGCGTAGGTCCTTTATACCGGGACGGAGGGAGGTAGATTTGAGTATATGACACGACAGAGTTGCGGTGAAATTTAATTAACCATTTGGTCATTTGGTCACAGTTGGGCTGGATAACCTTCACTTGGGCCCGTGGGTAGGAAAAACTGCATGAGGACTTTTGTGTACAGAGCCACAGCCCACATGGTGAGACAAATTTTATTACTAAATGAGAATGGAAGAAGGAAAGATCGAAGAGTGCTACCGAAAAATGAAAAAAACAACAACCACACAATACTAAATTCTCGTGTACATTTGGAGACACTAATATATTGCATGAAAAAAGAAGAACTGATGGTATACAATGGGTGGTCAATTGGTCATCCATTCATGCAAAAACAGAGCATACACACCTGACCTGACTACCAGTATCAACTTTTTCAGATATGGATGATAATGTCTCCTCACTACACTCGATATATAAATGTAGAAGACATGACAAGAGAGCATAAAATACCTTTAATGTGGTTTCATATGCATAAAGAATAAAGAGTTAAGTGCACTAGACTAACACGTGTTAGGGTATGTTGGTATAAAGAGAGAATCTATGTAAGGTCTAGTCCAAATTCTTTCGCCTTTTATTCTTTTTACTACTCCTATATCTTCACGAATCCCATTTTGGTAGAAGAAATGGGGACAAATATTCCGTGAATGGCATGATAGAAGGAGTGCATATATATATATATGGAAGCAAATATCTGAATACCATGTCCTCAAAGAGAATATAATGATTTGACATAAATGTTATAGCAGTCGTTGTATGTCTAGCTTTGTGCAAAAATCGGCGAAGAGCGGTGGAGATGGACTCATCTGAAAAAGTATTTGTGCTTGTAAAGCATTGGCTGCCATATTTGGAATTGAATATGTTTCTTCACAATGTGCATACATGAGAATAGAATTTAGCTTTGGTCAACGTGTCTTACTACAGTTGTGTTCTATTTTGATATATACAAAATTGATTGTGATGATTCTTATAGGCTAACATGCTTTCACACCCCATGTACCTTTGAAAGATACACCGTAAAACATGAAGAGGGGATAAAACTAACCATTTTTATGACAATCAAATAAAAGGAGCACTTATATGATATTCGAAGCATCTACCTTCTAAAAAATAATTACATAGTGCCTAGATTATCTTAACCATGGAACATCTCTATACGATTACTTTTGGGACTCTTTGTACTGTTGTTGATGATTAATAAAGATCGGTGGAATTTCGCAAAAAAAAAGAATGCGTGACACCAATTGGGTGTTCCACTTCTTCTGATGTCTGGTCGAACATCCGTTTCAAGTATATACCTATGACTTAGTATGATTATTTCACTTGGAAATAAGTGGAAGGTAGAGTTCTCGGAATGCACTATGACAATGCTGATACTTCAATTATTGGTGGATATTAACATCTAAACAACCAGTATATTGTTCTTCATCCAAGAGCATAAATTCATTCTTTGTCACTTTCAGTGTCGG